>CM021106.1:414648884-415229458 GCA_007115665.2 Sequoiadendron giganteum
AGTCCAAATGGAGAAGTATTTTGAAATCTAAAATTATACTAAGACCACCAAAGCTGCATGGGGAGCATACTAGTTAGCAGGAGAAGTCTGTAACTGTTGGATGAATAAAAAGATGGAACTTATTATCAACTCATGGAAATTGACTTTAAAGGACAAGTGTTGCAAAAATGCAAAGATGATGAATACTACTTGCAAGTCAAGCAAGCATTCACAAGCAATCCACAAGGTTCTAGGTATGAAGGGTATGAAGGTTTTTATTTTGAACCTAATGGGCTACTTAGATATAAAGGGAAAATGTATGTACCTAATATGGAAGAGTTAAAGAATCTAGTATGGAAGGAAGTACATGAAGCACCGTACTCTAGACACCCTAGAGTGACCAAAATGATGGTAGATGTGAAGCCATTATATTTTTGGAAAGGGATGAAAGGAGATGCTACTAGATTTGTAGCTAGGTCTCTTGATTGTCAAAGAGTGAAAGTGGAGCATCATCATCCTACAGGTTTGTTATACCTGCATGATATACTAGAGAAAAAATGACAATTCATAAGTATGGATTTTGTACAAGGATTACCTATGTCAAAAAATAAACACAATGCCATACTAGTGGTTGTAGATAAGCTTACCAAAGTAGCACATTTTAGACTCGAGAATATAATTGATAGAACACTTCTCATAGTAAGGAAATTTATGCAAGAAGTGTTTAGGTTGCATGGAATACTTGAGAAAATTATCTCAAATAGGGATGCATGAGTCACTTCTAGGTTTTGGAAAACCTTATTTTCTGCACTAGGGACTCAATTAAATATTAGCTCATCATATCATCCAGAAACATATGGACAAAATGAAAGGGTAAATCAAGTATTGGAAGACCTAATTAGAATGTATTGCACAGATGAACAGTACAAGTGGGAAGACTACTTACCCTTAGTGGAATTTTCTTACAACAATTCTTATCATTCTATGATAAAGATGGCTCCTTTTGAAGCATTATATGGTCAAAAGTGTCAGACTCATATAAGTTGGGATAGACTTAAAGATAGAGTAAGTCTTGGGCCAGAGATGTCAGCTAAAATGAAAGAGCAAGTGAAAATTGTTAAGAAAAGATTGGCTGAAGCTAACGATTGACAAAAATGCTATGTTGATGCTAAGAGTGCCCCAAAACTTTACCATGGATGACAAGGTGTTGTTGAGAGTAAAACCTCACAAGAGCTCCATTAAATTTGGGAAATCTTCCAAATTAGCCTTGTTCTATGTAGGACCATTTGAGATTCTAGAGGAAGTGAATCCGATAGCTTATCGTATTGCGTTGCCACCTACTCTTTCCAGAATGCATAATTTCTTTCATGTGTCCTACCTAAATAAGTATATACTTGGTGATAATCATGTGATTGATTGGATTCCTTTACAGGTATAGGATCACAAAGTGGTAACTCTCGAGCCCATCAAGGTGCTCGAAACACGTAAGCTTCATTTGTGTAACAAGGAAGTCTTGCAATGCAAAGTCTAGTGGGATTAGTATGTGGAAGACTCAACCACTTGGGAGGACTATGTTGAGATTCAACAAAAGTTTCCTCATGTTTTAGATGCTTTCAAGAATACTTGAGAAACAATATGTTGTTTTTTTGCTTTGTTTTATGTTGCTACATAAAAATCATCGAGGATGATGATTCACAAGGGGGGAGTATGTTACACCCCAATTGTGTAATTACTATTTACTATAACTTTGTAGGGTAAATGTGAATGTAATTTGTATTCTATTGGTGAATAAATTGTTCTTGCACTTTGTTATCAATGTATTATGAATTAATGTTGTTTCATTTAATGATATGTGAAGAAATGCATATATGTGAAATGAATGATTATTGAATTAATATTCTAACTATGGAGATGTATTATGTGTAATGCATATTTTTTGAATTGCTGACTATCGTGGGCATGTGTTAGTTGGATGTAGATATATGTTCAATTCCTCTAGGTGGAGGGGAAGTATCACTCAGGAGAAGGTCTTGGTCGAGTAACCAATAATGTAACCTATCTGAGCTTACACACACACTCATAGTAGTATGGTTGAGTCAAGTTATTTGTGTTGGGGATTGGTAAGTCATCCTTAGTTTGTGTGTCCGCTTTAGTAAGGGTATTGTTTACTATTGAGTGCATTATTGAGTGATGTTTATCTATTTGAAGTTTATAAGTTCTTTCCTATATTGCTATGCTTGTATTAGTATGCTACATATACATGGAATATGCATAGGTATAATAGTTATATATGAATCTATGTGTAATCAAAAGTGTATATATATAATATATATACATATATCCATATGTATATATGTATTGATACACACATATGATTGGAAAACGGATATGCCCATACAAATGTATCAATATATGTATACATACACATACATGTACATAGAGAGATATATATATGTAAAAAATTGATATATTCTCATTACAATGTGATTCCTATTATATTTGTATTCATTTGTATATCAAATATATACTGTAGACATTGAAAAATGTCCTAAGTCTGCAAACGTCATTTTTCCTGGTCGTTATCTTTCGATAATTGAATAATGTTCGGTCATATTCCTCTATTAATTAAATAATTTTTAATTATTTAATTAATTCACCTTCTCATTTCTATCCTAATCAATTAAAATTATTTAATTGCATCGCTAATATATCCCTTTCTCCAATAATTAAATAAATTATTTATTTAATTATTTGTCTTGCATCCATAGTCAGATAATAATTATTTGACCCTTTATTCTTCTATAATTAAATAATTGACGAAATTATTTAATTATGTGTCATTCCTTCCTTTTGAATAAATAATTAAATAATTTAATTATCCATGTCTAATTTCTATCTCTTCCTTTAATTAAATTTATGAATTTAATTAAATCTCCTTTTTCATTTCCTCCAAATAAATAATTTGAAATAAATTATTTATTTTCCACTTGTCCCTCTCCATTTTCGAATAAATGATTTAAAAAAAATTATTTATCCACCTCTTTTGGTCAAAGATGCCCTATCATTAACCCCTGTCATGGCTTTCATTGTTTTCATAGTCGTCGGGCATCATAGCCATCGATGCCATACCTGTCATAATCCCTCCAAGAATGGCATATTCTTGGTGCATCAATTTTGGGCCATTGATCTGAGCATTTCTCTAGAATCTTGATCTCAACCCTCCATTTTGTAACCCTCATCTCATTCATTTTCATCCATTGATCTTGAAATCCTTCTAGAGGATTAATCTTAGCCATCCATTCGAAAGGTTGTCTATAAAATCAACCTTTTTCCTCCATTTTCAATTTAACAGTCATTATCTCCAACTTTCTTGCTTACTATTTGCAGGTATTTGAAAAACTTCATCAACAAATCTAAGGGCAATATTGACATAAGAAGAAATGGGAGAGATAAGAGAAGTGAATCAACTTCAAGCATGGGAAGTATTTTAGTTTAATGCTTTCATTTTAGTCATGCATTGTTTGTATTCTCTTGTTTAGATTGGGGTTTTAGCTTAGATTTGTGTTGGTTGTCACTTAATCTATGCTATTTGATTTTACTCCATCTTACATTGGTGAACCCGATGTGAATCTTACAATTTTGCCAAAAAAATTGTTTGTTTTCTTGTTTGTTTTTGCTATTTGCAGGTTACAGCCAAGAATTTGCACAAAATCCCATCAACTTATTTTGAGTACAAAAAAATGGGCACATGAAATCTTCAAAAACTTTTATCTGGGTTTTGTAGGCCTTGTTTTTATCTTTTCGGAACTTCAAACAATTTGAAATTTTGATATGTTTTGAGAAAGTTATGGCCCTTGGAGTGCTCGCAGCTTTTTAAAACTTAGTTGTTAAGATTCAAATTTTCTTTTGTTTATAACACTTTTGTTGTGCAGGAGTTTGCCAAACTTTTTCTAGGTTTTGAAGGTCTATGTCTTAGTTTTCCATAGATCTTTACAGTTTAAATTTTTGTTTAAGTTATCACTATTTTATTCTATTGTTTTTATTCAAGTTTTTTTTTTGTTTACTAATGTTTTGTTTTCAGCGTGGGGCTTTCATTAAGAAGATCTAACTTGTGGTTTTGTAGGATTTTTGACTTGTTTTGCATAAAAAATATTTTGTGTGTTTTTCAACACACTTTTTGAAGAGCTAAAATTGCATTTCATTCATTAGTTTTAAAATTTACAAAAAATTGCATTTACACTCATGAGGATAAAATAAACCACAATTTGCATATATCACTCATTTGGTCTTAAAATTTACAAAAAATTGCATATTTCACTCATGGGCTTAAAATGAACAACAAATTGCATATTTTACTCATGGGTTTAAAATGAACAATCTACATATTTTCACTCATGAGATTTAAAATTGACTTGCATCACATTTCATTAGCTTAAAAAGAATCCAAGTGTTTTCAAATAATAAGCAAGATTTAAAATCAATCGACTGTCTTTTAGTGTAGAAAACACTTCAATTGGTGATTTAAAAAGAATAATTGTCTTCTTTCACATAGATTAAACTAGAGGGTAAATGAACACCATGTTTTAGTGTTTGAGGATGGTAGGTATATGCTATCACTTTTTGCAAACTTAGTGATAAAAAAGTCAGACATCCATTTTTTTGTTCACCCATTTAGAAGGGTCTGCCTTGGAGGGAAAAAGTACTCACCCCAAGGGATGACCTTAAGCAGTAATGGGCTAAAGCCAAGTCCTTCTGAACTGCTATAGAAATTTGTGATTGCAAGAAAAGTTTGAAATCAATAGGATGTGGTACGTGATAGCTCTCCCCTAGTATCTTTATGATATGTAACCCCTTGTTCTAAGGGTAGGGAGACCTCCTGATGAAATTTATCATAGTACCCCCTGAACCGGATGCCCTTACTAGACACCTTTTGTTTGTAGCAACCAAAATCCTTCTATTTGTTGGTGCAAGAGGTCAGACCTCCAAAGCCGTCCCACATACTTACGGTTCTTAGTAGAGATGAAGAGTTTGTCATGGGAGATTCATGAGAACTCAAAGCTTGGTTAACCCAAGAAGTGAGAGTTGTGTTGGGGGTGTTGGATCTTAAAAATACAGGTTACAAATCCTAAGAGGATGCCAGGCTCTATGATCAGACTTGCAATGTTTTTGAACCAAAGAGCGAAGTTAACGTATTAGGTTGATGACTCCCTACTCTTCAAGATCTGCTAGACCTAGGCGAGTTGACCTTACTAATGAAGCATATTTGAAAGCTATGTTACTCTTAACTAATGAAATCTACTTACGGTGGAAATGAAAAGTGAAGTAGATGTAATAGCTAATCTGGTATAAATTATATAAGCAATATCAAGGTATATAAATATGTTTAGTTAACAGATGTAGTTATTTGGAAATGAATGCTTTCTAAAGTTCCTAAAGTGAATTATATATGATTGAATAGAAATATCAGTGCTTTGTTGGGTATGCATAGTCAATGAAATATAATGATAAGTGATCAGTATTGGTTTCAGTTTCAATTGTTTGGCACTTGTGAATATATATAACTTGTATAAACATGCAAATATGTGACTGGAAAACTCTTCTTTAATGATCCAACTGATCCTATCAAGTTACCATGATTTATTAAAAGGGTTTTAATCCTTTCTGAAAGGAATCAATCAACAAAATCACACAGTAACAGTAAATGTGTATTGACAGATAAAATATATCTTTAATCTAAATAACAAGATAACATCAAAGTGGAGTCAACATGACAGCCTTATCAATTATCTAACTCTTCTTAATGATCCAAATGTTACCCCCAGGTTACTGCAATCAATTAAAACAATTTTAATTCTTTGATAGAAGCCAATCGACTTGACTATACAATAATAATTGTGTTTTGATGAAATTGAAACATCAACTTGGATATACAACTTCAAATAACAAAGAAGTAGTAGTATGGAGACAGATAGATAATTTCTTTGGATTAACAAACAATAGACACAAATATTGAGCCACGAAATTTGAGATCTTTCATTAAACCTCCAAAATTTATGCATGCAACATAGTCATTTTTGATATAATCTGTATGAGTATGAGAAGTATATATCGGTGTTCGCTTCTCCTTTTCAACCACAATATGTCCAACTTATATAGAAATATGAAAAGGAAACACCTTTTCATTAATGTCTTTTGAAAACTAGCAAGAAATTAACATAAACATTAGGCTCTAATGAGCCATAAATGGACTTGTGTCACATGGTCTATGTACTCCTAACTTGAATATGTATCAACATCATTCACTATGTCCCTTGCCACATACTCCAGAGCAATCATCTTCTCCAAATGTTCACATGCTTCTTCTAATACTAGATCCTCATCTTTAGTTGACTCCAAGGCCTCGAGCAATATCAAGTGGCATTCATCAATCCAGTCCTTCTGAGTCTTTAATTCTCCGGTTTCATTGAACAACATTGGAATACCTACATCTACAACATTAGTAAATTCCTTAGTGTCTGCTTGGAGCTCCTTATAATAATCTTCATGCTTTTTTATCAACTCTTCAACAATCTTGATTGCTTTTGCATCAAGAGTATTCCTATTATGTATCTCATGAAGTTTCCCTTAGAGTCTTCCATTTATTCTTTTGTGTTCTTGGATAGGATCATGGCTTTTAGAATGGGTCATCCAAAACTTATCCATCCATATCATTAGTTTAGCATATCTTTTCATGAGCATTTTGGAAAGTGTATCAGATTTGGCCATGCTCACTTGAGTATGCAGCTACTGGTTCTCCTTCTGTAATTCTTCATATTTGTCTTTAGCTTGAGAACTCTCTCCTTGGGTCAACATTTTAACAGATACTGTATCTCTTAACATATCATTTTCCTTATACATTCTTTCACTATTCATTTTATACATGTCTCTCTCCTTGATCAGCATCTGAATTTGGGCTTTATTTAGCTTGGCCACATTTATGCCAATGTCCGCTATAGCCACATGATCTATCTCCCCAAATTTCAATGTCATTACATGTCCAAATTATTTCTCGATATCAATGATCACATAATTCTTGTGTGGGGGATATAAGGCCCAAATCATGGGAGAACTTTCCTCTAGATTATACCTAGATCCAGTGTAGACCTCAGTAACTCTCTCTGGGCTAAGCTTATGTTTAGCATCATCACTATGTAAAAATATGTAAAAAACAAGAGCATAATTCAAATCTAGGCCAAGAAAAATCATTACACCTGACTCCTCTAACAACTGTCTTCCTTTTTCAAGAGTCATGCTTTTCATTTCTTTGTCCACATCAGCTTTCAATGCATCAAGTAGTTTCTTCTCATTGTTGGGGGTGATATCAGGGACTAATTTCCTTATTATTTTTCCATTTTGCTTGTATAAAAAATATCTGAACTTAGAAGACTTAATAAATTGATCATCAAAAACAAAAAGATTTATAGGCTAATTTCCTAGTATTTGCATCAAAGGACTCATCAACCTCTTGTATTCTGTCATGGGTTTGATATTTCCCAATTCTCTACTTAAGAATTATGCTCTTTTGTCCTTGAGATTATTTCTCACCAGAGGATTCTTGACTGCCAGAGGATAACATCTTTGTTTCCTACAATTCCCTTATCTTTTGTTCCACCTCTATGTTATAATTATCAATGGCTATTTCAACCTCTTTCTCTTCCATATTATTGATCACATTGTCATGAGGATAAGGGATATGATCATATCCACCAATATTTTTCTTCTTCCTTGCATAGTTAATGTATCCTTTGGGATCAAACCCCTTCCATGGTGCAACCTTTTTCAAATTGAAATGCAATAACTTATCTAAAATAAGGTCATACCCCTCCTTTGAAACAACACTAAAATCACCAAAGTATAGTGTACTCGGAATGAATGATTGTTTTTCATAAGAACTCAGGTTCATTACATTTGAGAAATCCAATTGTGTGACAATATCCAAGTAGGCAACCCTATCAGGCATGGTTTTAGGCAGCAGAAAAGGTGTATCCTCAAAACCGTAAACCTTAATCATTATGGAACCAGTTAGCAGTACCAGTCGCCCCAATTGTGACCCATAGTTGGTGGTCCATTGAAATCTTTGGGCCTCAAGAATATTTTAATTTCATGTGTCAATGAATAATCACAAGGGTGATTAAAAAATCTTTTTAAAGACTTGACAAGATATTCTTCAAAATACACATAGTTGGAGTTAACAAATCTGTTGTCCCAAATGGATGTCCACAATTGCACAGGTAATTGTTGAATATCCTTGTCTAATTGAGTGATCTTTAATTCCCCTAGTCATATCCCTAGTTCTTGTCCATAATATAATATCAAATGCATAAAAAGAGAGTAATGTTAGAAATGCATAGTAGGAGATCCATTCTTGATAGCCATTAAATCTAAGGCTATCTCTTTGGAAACATAAGAAACGTAGTCAAAAGGCCTGGAATTATGGCATTGCACATCAGCAACAATCACCATAGGTCCTATGGACATAAATTCGAGGACAGTGGTTACCATCACTTGGCCTACTGAGAAGTATGTATATTGAGATAAGGTTCAAATAAGTCAATATGGAATGACGACCCATCACCATCTTCAAGTGGAAATAAGTCCCCATCCACCCTGGGCCTATGCAATGGTAATCTCCACCCCTTATACATCGTATCCATTCTCCAGTATTCTTCCTCCAATTCTTTGTGCACAATAGGTTCATCACATGAATCATCCAAATTGAAAACATTAGCCAACGCAAATTTTGGATATGTATATAAATGGATTTCCTTGTGAGTCACATATGGTTTTAAGGGTTGGGTTGTATTGTTTAGCCAAAATTCTAATAAGCTCTACGTTCACAAACACATTTGGAACAACCAATTTCCCCAAATTAAAATTCCAGGGGTTACATATTGGTTCGAATCTATTCCTCCTATGGTAGTGGAACATAAATAATTTGTATCCCCTGATAGGGGTCCACATGTCACCTATATGACCACATTTTTCCTCCAACCTTTTTACATCAACTCTTAACTGTACAAACCTTCTTGCTTTCGGCCTAGACCCAGACAATTGGTTGATGAGGTCTTGGTTTAATTTCCTTTCCTTTTCTCTGGGATCTTCTCCTATTTTAGTTTTTTGTTTCTTGCCTTCAGGTTGGATACTCTCACCTAGTTGTTTTCTACCCTTGGATTTTGGAGTTTCCATTTTAATTTCCTCAAGATGGCGGAATTGAATTCAAATTATCAAGGTAGAAGGATTCAAGTGCTTACTTGTATGTTCAGAGTGCATCGAATCTCTTGGTTCCCATTTGTCCTCCTATCCTTCCCGCTGCAACTCATGAAAATTCTTCTGGATTAATTCCTTTTCAGAGTAGTATTGTTTATATAAAGCATGTTCATGTGAACATTAATGTCTGATACTAGTATTGAATGCAACGGGTCTTTTTGAAATTTGAAATGTCATATCAATATGATAGTTTGGAATCGTTGGGACCTCATCTGATATCAAGGGGATTTATGTAACTCTTTTGGTGTCATCCTTTGTTTATATGTTCATCAGTGATCACCTAGAGATAACTGAATATCCCTTTGATAAGAAGTGTTCTTTTAATTCTCATACTCAATCAAAGAGACCATCAAATAGTCTTATCGATGTATACAACTGCCCTTTTGTCTTGCTTTTCAATCTGTATTATATTGGAGAGAAATTTATGAAGTCTCCCCAATGAGAAGGTAATCTGCATCATTATTCATTGTCATGTGTCTTTTCGATGAAGAATTACCATCGAGCTAATATGTGCTTTCGTTGAGAAAAAATAAGACCGCTCTGATGGTCTAGGTCTTCCCAAGATGTTTCGTTTACTACTTTTATCCATTCTGATGAGTCGGAGAGATTCTCCCAAAAATATCCCTCATCGGTATGACATATATGATCAATGAGATCTGAGAGAGTTGCTTCGATTGTACATGTTTCCCCGACATAGTTGTTCACCTGCTTTATCGACAAGAGGCCATATGTTTCTTACCAATGGGATTTCTATCGGTATGACTTGTGAGCTCAGCCTGACTTAGAAATTTTGCTTCAACTACTTTGCTCATGCCAATGGACCCTCATCGGTGAGATGACAGGTATTGTCTTCTTGATTATGCAGTCTTGTTATCTCTGGGGCCTTCTAATTGTTGTGACCTAGCTCATGTCTCCCTGATATTTTAGGAAATGTATGAAGGATTCTATGGTATTGTTACAAACATGAGAAGAAACTTTGCTATGTTTTGGCTCAATAGGGAATGACAATGGAGACAAATGATGAAATGAAAAATGGAAATGAAGAGAAAAAGAGGATTTCAGGGAAAATCCAAAAACAAATATGGATCAAATCACACAAATATCATCAATGTATATTGGTCACAAAATTAATGTGGGGAAAGTTTTATGATATGTGGAAGGTGAGTGGATGGAGACTATTGAAAAATATGAGATTTTTTCAGTTCTAATACTGGCTTCAATTGGGGATGTATACCCCCTGTTGGTATAGAAAGATTCCAAGTCTCTGGAGTAGCAAACCAAGTGCCTTATTCATATGGTTATGGAGATGGAAGTTAATTTAAGAATGGTGGAAGGTGGAATGGGATCCTACACTACTGTGCATGTAAGAGAATTATTTTAAGAGATTTCTCAATAATTTTCCATGCACTGGAAATTCTCATCCCTCTCTTAGACTACTGTGGATGGAAGATTAAGAAAAGAAATGTTTCAAGAATTTTCCATGCACTGGCAATTCCTGTTCTTCTCCTGTCATGTTTTGAAGATAATATGAATCTTCGCCACCCTTACCCATAATGAAAAATGGTCCTAGCCATAGAGATTCAAATTTTCCATGCTTCCCTTTGTCTTGACTTCTAGAATTTGACATGAGGACCATGTCATTCACTTTAAATTTTCTATTTTTGGCTCTTTTGTCATGTAGGTATTTCATTTGCTGTTGTTTATTTTTATTGTGTTTTTGAGCTTGGTTCCTAGCTTCATTAAGTTCCATCAATTCTTCCATCCTCTCCTCCATGGGTTCAGGGACCTCTAAATCTTCTTATAAGATAAACTTGCATATTGGTAACAAATTATACAAAGGGAGCCTAGCTTGGGTTCCATACACAAGTTCAAAGAGTGACTTTCGAATGGCTTTCTTCACAGTGATCCTATCTACCCACATAGCCATTCTCAACTTGGAATCCCACGCCTTCTTGTTGTTATCCAACATCCTTCTTATGATCTTTAGAGTGCTCTTGTTGTTGGATTCAGCTTGCCCATTTACCTTTGGATGATATGGTGAAGAATATGAAATCACTATACCATAGGATTGGAAAAATCCCTTCAATTCATCTGACATAAAGCACATTCCATTATCAGTTATGATTTTTGTTGGGACCCCAAATCTAGTAATGATATTATCTAATAAGAAGTTTGTCAAAACCCTACTTGCTGCTTGTTTAGTAGGTACAACCTCTACCCATTTTATGAAGTAGTCTATGGCTACCAATATCCATCTATGTCCTCCACTAGATTTTTCCATAATCTCTCCTATAAAATAAATTCCCCATTGGTAAAATGGAGCCTCAACTTGCAAAGGTCTCAGAGGCAATGTTCCTTGATACTTTAGTTTCCGAAAAAAATTATGACATGCTTCACACCTTCTAGTATAATTATAAGCATCATTGAAAACTTTAGGCCAATAGTAACCTGCCCTTAACAACTTATGTGCAATAATTTTTGTAGAAAAGTTCCCTCCACATACTCCTTCATGCATTTCTTTCAAGACATGCCTTGCTTGACTTTCATCTAGGCACAACAACATAACACCATCTCTATTTTTCTAGTAGAGTTCACCCTTCATGAATACATACTTTGAAGCTTGCAACTTGAGTTTTCTTCTCTTGTTATCATCAAACCCTTTAGGACATTTCAAATTTTTAAGGTAGTACACAATATCAGTGTACCATGGCGTATGCTCAATACTAGTGACTATATTTTCTTCATCATTCACACTGCATATTTGGGAAACTTCCATATTTGTTTCAACAATCGATTTGGCTAGTCCATGTCCTCTTATGAGCTTGGTGATCTAAAACTCAATATCAAACTCTTGGATTCTATTTATCCATCTGCACCTTCATCCTGTTGTTTCATTTTGTATGTATACATCTTTTACTGCATCGTTAGGCACATAAGCTATTACTTTTGCTCCTACCAGATATGGTCTAAATGCCTTGACAACTCTCACCAATGCATACACCTACTTCTTCATAATATCATATTTTAATTCTATGTTTTAGAGGGATTTTTTGAAGAAGGAGATTGGTTGTTCATGCCCTTCATCATTCTTTTTCAGAATTACTGCTGCAACTGTGTGATAAGATGCAAATGAAAAGATTTGAAAAGGCTTACTAAAATCAAGGGACTTCAACACTGGGGCCTCCTTGATTTCTCTTTTGATGAATATGAATTCATCTATGGCTTCAATTGTCCAAAAAATCTTTGCACCCTTCTTTAGCATTTTTGATATTGGCTTTACTATCTCAACAAAATTTGATATGAACCTTCTTATAAAATTAATTTGTCAAACAATGATTGGATAGATTTAACTGTCTTAGGTATAGGTATCTTGTCAATGGCCTCCACCCTTTCCAGATCAATCCTTATTCCCTCCTTGGAGAATATATGCCCGAGTAAATTTCCTTCTATCACTGCAAAATAACACTTCTTGGGATTTAGAGAAATGCCATATTCCAATGCCTTCAGGAATATTTTCTCAAGATGAGCCACATGGTCCTCTGCCTTCTTGGAATATGTAGTTAAATAATCCTGATAGACTACCATTATCACATTAATTAGGTCAACAAAGGTAACATCCATGGCCCTTTGGAATGTTGCACCAACATTTGTGAGTCCAAATGGAATCCTAACATAAACATATGTTCCCCATGGCGTAGTGAAAGTTGTCTTGTATTGTTCTGATTGTTTAACTTTCATTTGATTGTAACCAAAAAATCCATCCATCATGGATAGTAACTCACAACCTGTGACTCTTTGTAACATAACCTCCATGTTTGGAAGTAGGTAATTATCCTTAAGATAAGATACATTCAAGTTTTAGAACTCTACACAAAGCCTTATATCCCCATTTTTCTTTCTGATTGGTACCAAATTAGAGACCCAAGATGAATGTCTAATTGGCTTGACAATACCTCCTTCCCTAAGCTTTATGAGATTTTCATGCATTTTAGGTTCCAAAGTAGGGTTTATAGGTCTTTGTTTCTTCCTGAATGGTTTTGCATCTGGTTTTAATGTAATCTCATGTTGGAACAAATTTTCTCTATATGCTTTAATATTCTCATAAGACCATGCAAAGATGTGCTTGTATTTCCTTAACAGTGCAATCAACATTTTTCTAATCGTTGGGCTTATCTTCTTTCCAATGTACACTCTTTTTGGTGCCAACTCAGTCCCCAGGTTGATCTCTTCAACATCTTCCTTTTTTACGGGTATTTGCTTCATTAGGGCTCGGTCATTTCCATCAAACACCCTTTCTAGTGCCACAAGTCCTTTAGGAAGTTTGTTAGTTTTGAGCTGAACAACCTCTTTTCCAAACACAGTTTGTTTGCCATCCATTTCCTCCACAAATGCATTAAATTCAATTTCCTGGGCTTCATACTGATCGATGCAATGTAGAAACTTAATTAGATCAATGTCATCATTGAAGACTTGCCAACTATATATATTATCTGGGATGACAGGTCTTGTTTTGAATTCAACTTGTGAAACTCCAGCTAGGGTGATATCATCGCTTTTCAAAGCTACATTATCTAGGAAGTTTTCTATTAAGTTCTTGGACCTATCTATCCACTCAATAGAGAAGGCATCAAAAAATTCAATAGTGTCCCATACAACATTCTTGTATTGTTTTAACCTTTTTGTTTTTTGTAGCATACTTTGACCTTACTTGTGAAATGATCAACTCAGAATCTCCAAAGACTGTCAATAGCTTAATCTTGTGTTTGATAGCCATATTCATCCCAATTAGCAGGGCTTCATACACTGCTATGTTATTTTTGCACTCAAACACCAACAAGAATGAATACTTGAATGTAGTGCCTTCAGGTGAAATAAACACCACTCCTACTCCATTACCTTCTTTGTCGCATGCTCCATCAAAGTACATTCACCATACACCATGCTCATTTTTGGAAACATGCTTGTCAATTGGATCAGTATTCACTAATTTAGGTTGTGAAGGATCTACATCATAGAAGCAATTCAACTGATTTTGAGCAACGTAATACACAATCTGATTTACTCTTGGTTCTCTATACAATTTAACCTCTTCACTGTTTATTGGTATTGTGGCATATGATAGGTCAAATTGCACATTTCCCCCAAGTGCTGCAATCCATTATCTTGACAAAAGCATCCCAAAATGAGGAGGCGTGCCAATTATAGTTATGTCAATAGTATATACTGCTTGTGGATAAGCAACCAAATTCACTTCTACATCTTTCATGATTCCCGCCATTGGGATAGGTCTACTATCCATGGCATAGAACTTGCCACCATTAGTGTCCACCCACATGCCAAGTTGTTTCATAACTCCCATTGGCATGATATTAATATCAGCCCCTGAGTCAATCATACAATTTCTCACCATTTTTTTGTTTATGAGTAATGTGGTAAAAAATGGATCCACCTGTGGAGGATTCATTAATGTATCACCAAGATAAACTTTAGGGACTTTTATATCTCCTTGCCTGTTATTGTTTTTATCTTCCAAACTTGTGTTTTTATTGGTTCCATTGGATATTAATTGGATAGCGCTATCTCTATACTCCTTTATCTTTATCATTTCTAATAGTGGCACAAATATATTCACCCGAGACAAAGCTTGTGTGAAGTCAAATGAAGAGGAGTTCTTAGTTTTAGCTATTTTCTTTAGTTCCAGTGGATCTCCTTTATTTTCTTTATTTTCCTTTTTATTAGTTTCATCATGCTTGTGTTTGTTTTTCAACTCTTTGTCTTCCTTTTTGGGAACATGTCTTTGCTCATTCTTATTTAGTTCTTTATTTTCCACCTTCTTTGTTTTCTCCCAAGTTGTCCCCTTTTATTTCATAAACAATCCCCTTGGAGTGCCTTCACCTACTATTATTGTTTTATTTCTTATCCCATAATTGATTTTGGCTTGTTCTACCGCAACAATGGTTAATTCTTTATTCTCTTCTTCCATTGGCCTCCTCCATATTGACTTGTTTGACTTGGGTGGTATGCAAGGAGGCTATGATTCTTCATTACTTTCACTCTCCTGATCAAAAAATACTTGTTGTTCTGCCATATGAATATTGTACCCTTGGTTGTCAACATCATACTCATAGCCTTCCTCTTCTGAAGATGAATATTCTTGCTCAACCAGATGGAGGGTATGAGAGGTTAAATATATTGTATGATCCTCTCCCTCATTGCCAACTGGTATTTATTCTTCTTGTATTGATTGGGCTATGACACAATGATCTGGGGAATGAGGCAACCTACAAACTTGACACCAAGGACTGTTGTTAACCATGTATGCACCTTTCTTCTTTAAAGGATTTCGAGTCTCCTTATATTTGGGCCTATCAACTATTGGTTTTCCATGTTTCCAATTTGTATTATATGGCATATCATGTAGTCTTGGTCTTTCATTCCTATACGTATTCTCCTGCCTTTGGAGGTTGTTAGATTTTTTGGAGATTCTGAAGTTATCTCTTTTACCAGTCATCCCAAGAGATTTTCTATTGTTTTCAATGGTCGGTGTTGTTTTTTGTGCCTCTGCTAAACTTCTAGGGCATCTATTTCTGAGTTCATTTCCTATTTTTGGATCAAAGGCTTTCAGATAAATACTCAAGGCTATAGGGTCGGTTAGTTTGGACCCATGTGGTATCTTATTGTACAATTTAGAGAACCTCTTATTAAAGTCATAGACTGATTCATTTTGATATTTTTGAATAATTATTAATTCATGTAAGGCGAACACAGGAGCACATTGGTTTCTGTAGACACCGAAAAATGTCCTAAGTCTATGAGCGTCATTTTTCTTGGTCTCCGTCTTTGAATAATTAAATAATTTTAATTATTTGATTATTTTTTATCATATTCTTCTATTAATTAAATAATTTTTAATTATTTAACTAATTCACTTTCTAATCTTTATTCTATCCTAATCAATCAAATAAATTAATTGCATCACTAATCCCCCCTCTTCTTCAATAATTAAATGAATTATTATTTCTTTATCACCTTTCGTCTATAGATAAATGATTACCACTAATTATTTATATATTCATGGTCTTTTAATTCTTCTATAGTTAAATAATTATCAAAATTATTTAACTATCCCTTGCCATTTCACCCTATTAAATAATTAATCTCACTTAATTATTTAATGGTCCATTTTCATCTCCCCCATTTAATTAAATGCTCCTTTTTCATTTTCTCCAAATAAATAATTTAGATAAATAATTTATTTACCACTTGTCCCTCTCCATTTTTGAATAAATAATTTAAAACAAATTATTTATGCACCTCTTTTGGTCAAATATGACATGTTCATGGTCTTTATTTATGTCATAGTTGTCTCTGTCATAAGCCTTCATGGTCTTTCATAGTCGTCAGCATCATAGCCTTCATTGCCCACCTCTTTTGGGTGCATTGATTCTCCACCGTTGATCTAGGAATTTTTATAGAAAATTGATCTTGGCCATCCATTTTGTAACCTCCCTCTCATGCATCCTCATCCATTGATCTTAGAATCTTTCTAGAAGATCAATCTCATCCGTTCATTCGAATGCTTGTCTATAAAAGAGACCATTCTCCTCCATTTTCAATTTAACAACCATTATCTCAAACTCTCTTTCTTACTATTTGCAGGTATTTGCATAACTTCAACAACAAATCTGAGGGTAATATTGGCATAAGAAGAAATAAGAGAGACAAGGGAAGTGAAATAGCTTCACGCATGGGGAGTATTTTAGTTTGATGCTTTCATTTTACTCATGCTTTGTTTGTATTCTCTTGTTTAGATTGGGATTTTAGCTTAGATTTGTGTTGGTTGTCACTTATTCTATGCTATTTGATTTTACCACATCTTACATTGGTGAACCTAAAGCGAATCTTACAATTTTGGAGAAAAAATCGTTCGTTTTCTTGTTTGTTTTTGTTGTTTTGCAGGTTACAGCTAAGAATTTGCATAAAATCCCGTCATCTTATTTTAAGTACAAAAAAAAGGGCACATGAAATATTCAAAAACTATTATATGTGTTTTGTAGACCTCATTTTTATCTTTCCAAAACTTCAAACGGTTTGAAATTTTGATATGTTTTGAGAAAGTTATAACCATTTTAGTGCTCACAACTTTTTAAGATCCGAAATTTCTTTTGTTTAGAACACTTTTGTTGTGCAGGATTTTGCTAAACTTTTTCAGGGTTTTGAAGGTCTATGTCTTAGCTTTCCATAAATTTTTATGGTTTAATTTTTTTTTTAAGTTATTACTATTTTAGTTTGTTGTTTTTATGCAGGTTTTTTTATGGTTTACTGATTTTCTATTTGCAGTGTGTGGCTTTGGAGTGGGCTCCCAAAAAATTGCTTCTTTTGAAGAAAAAATTAATAAATTGAGCTCTAATTTTTTAATTTTCTTTAAGTTCTTTACTTAGTTTCATTTAATCTCTTCATTTTCTAGTTTAGTTAGCTGTTGAATTTTGAGTTTTAGTTTGGTTTTAAATCTCTTGTGCTAACTTAGTTTTTGCAGCGTTCTCGTTGGTCCAAGATCATTTTGTGAAACTACTTAAAAAGTGGTTTTGTAGGTTTGAATGTCCAAGGACTATATTTTGAAACCAATTTTTTTGTTTTAGATTAGATAACACTTCATTTGGTGCTCTAAAATGAACGATTGTCTTTCTCACATAGATTAAATTAGAGGGTAAATGAACACCATGTCTTAGTGTTTGAGGGTGGTAGGTATTATGCTCTCACCTTGTGCAAACTTGGTGATCAAAAAGTCAGAACCATCTATTTTTGTGTTCACCCATTAGAAGGGCCTAACTTAGAAGGAAAAATTACTCACCCCAAGGGATGACCCTAAGCGGTAACGTGCTAAAGCCAAGTCTTTTCAAACTGCTATAGAAATTTGTGATTGCATGGAAAGTTTGCAATCAACGAGATGTGGTATGTGATAGCTCTCCCCCAGTATCTTTATGATATGTAACCCATTTTTTTAAGGGTAGGGAGAGCTCCTAAGGGAGTTTATCATAGTACCCCCTGAACTGGATGCCCTTACTAGACACCTCTTGTTTGTAACAACCAAAATCCTTCTATTTGCTGGTGCAAGTTGTCGGACCTCTGAAGTCATCCCACATACTCACGGTTCTTAGTAGAGATGAAGAGTTCGTAATGGGAGATTCATGAGAAATTGAAGCATGGTTGACCTGAGAATTGAGTGTTGTGTTGGGGAAGCTAGTGTGGCCAAGCTTCTAATTCATCCGCTAAGAATAAGCGCAGCTGATTAATCCAAGTGGGAATTCAACAAATATTGCCATTTCCAACCTTAGGATTGGGCTTGATTTAAAAAATAAATAAAACATTTTTACATCAAACCAGTCCTCAAACAAAGTGCTTGATACTGTATGTTGTGTTTTCTAGTCATATTTCATTAGAAACAATCAAAACTCAAATCAAAAACCATTGAAAACATCAAAACAATAAAAAATATCATTCTAGAACTGCAACCGTCAAACATAGACCCACAAGTTTTACCAGCCCATTCTAAGCATCCCCATTAGGAAAAAATTGTGCATCCCTTCATTCCTTGCATTGCATAATTTGGAATTTCACCCTTAGGTTGCATTTAGGCCTTAAAATTTTGAACATAGGGAGACATTTGAGCTTTTGGAAATTTTGGGTTACACATTCTATTTGTCATTGACCATTGTCTTGTCATTTGTCACTTTTTCAAGTTTGATTTAGTCTTGTGTCCTAGTCTTGGTTGTTCTCTTATGGTCAATGACATTTGGAATTTTCTTCCTTGGGTTCACATTAGCTTGATTTCCACCCTTAGTTTAAAATTCCTTCACATTACTCTCATTTTTCCTAGATTGCACTTTGCATTCTTAAATCCTTGAAAATCAAAAAAAATAGCATTGTTTCATACCCATTTTGTATTGGAACCTTGTATTGCCATCCAAAGGTCACAAGTTTTGTATGGTCATCACTAATTTTTCCTTATCCATCCTAATCCAAATTCATGACCATGTCTTCACTTTACCTTGATCTTCTTCGTAGTCAATTTGAATACCAATCAATCCTCAATCGTTAATACCAACCACTCACATACCCTTCTTACCAACAATCCATAATCTCCAGTCCTTCATCCATCTACCCTCACTATCAAGAGTCACTTGACACAATCCATACCATTAATCCCCAACAAATATCCATTAATCATCCTTATCCTAACCTTGACAAGGGAAACCAACCTTCCACTAGTCCATTCCAATGCTCCACATCCAATCATAATCCATCATTGACTAGTCCATTCCAATCCTCCACATATTATCCTAGTGCATCATCCACTAACTCATTGCCATCTATTCCATCCCAAATTATAATACCATCCAATAAAATCTCATTAATTAATGCTCTCCAAGGACAACTAGCAAAGGAACCTGTTCGACTCCTAAATAAAAAAAAACTTAGGAAATCCAATCACATTGTTGATCCTACACCATCCAACCATTTTTCACCATCATGTCCTCCATTTCCTACAAATACCAAAAAATATCTTGCTATTGAAGCTCCATTATTGCCATGTCAAAATCCTAGGTCTAACAAAGAAAATCATATCCTTGTCCAAAATCAAATTCCATTGCCTAAACTTGAGGATACATGTTAAAAACAAAGTCCAAAGCATGACATCATAGCTTCAACTTCATGTCAAGATCGAAGTAGTCCATCCAAGAGATCCTTCTAGCTAATCATGGCATCCAAAATAAACCTATCCTTGATCAATATTTTGTTCTCAATCATGTCATCTAAAACACACCTATTTTTGACCAAGATGCTACCCTTGAACATGAAGTCCAAAATGATCCTCTCATCGACCTTTATGCCATTCATGACCAAACATTTGAAGATGATCCCATCCAAACACAAAACACCTCCATTTCCAAAAATGAGACACTTGCCTCCTTTGGTCACATAGATAATCAAATGAATGATATGGATAACATCAAAGAAGAACATAAAGCAACTACTATTGATCAATTCAAAGGAGAATACAAAGAAGATACTATGGATCAAGTCAAAGAAGAAGATACAAAATCTATCATAGATCAAATTTATATCCCAAATGATCAAGAATAAACAAGCATGATGAATGATAATACCAAAACATCCTATCAACTAGGAGCATCTACCTTTGTCAAAGAAGGCTTTCTTGTAGATGAGAAAATTTTGAGTAATGGTTTCTAGCTAAATAATGATGGGTTCACATCTTACTTTCAAAGTAAAAAATACCCCATTGCAAATTGAATATTTCAGAGCATTTAGTATCAAGGAAGAGGAATAGGCCTACATGAGCAAGGCATTCGAGAACCAATACAGTTTATGAAAATCCTAGACATCAAGGTCTTGGTTATTCTTCAACCAGAGAATCTAATGGTGTTAGTGATACCTCCTCGATATTGGGGGAAGCTTTATTTGATATAAACATCAAAATGAGGGCCATGAGTAGTCCTTGCCATAAGCTTGCTGCCAACACTCCTTCCATCCATACCATAAACCGTCATTCTAACATGAATAAATCTTCCATTTGGAACCAACAAAAAGAAAATTATTACAAATCCAAAGTTCAAAATCAAATGTCAAAGGCCATTGAATCAAATAAAAATACAAGTGGACAAATGAAGTTAAAATGGATCCCAAAGAAAAATGGATCAAGAAAGGAAATATTCCAAATCCAAAAGTCAATCAAAATAAGAAGTCATAAGAAAAGAGGACTCCCACATATAGTAAATGTCCACCTCCTTTAAAATGGTCATCAAGAAAGGAATATAAAAATGTTGGTTCTGAATGCTATCCCAATCAAAATTCCAAACTCCACCATCCAACATCCCAAGTTTGGAAAATAAAAAGTGATTCATCCAAACGTCCAAATAATCCTTCCACATTTACCATCATCCATCATAATCCTACATCATTCCTAAAGTATAAAATACATACTTCACAAATCCATCGCATCTTGGCAGCAACTCTTTATCATAAGAACTCAAATGGAACTCTATCATGATGTGCATATTTTGATAAGGCCAAACCTAGTATCAGAGAGGATCACAATGACATCAATTAGTTGTATACAAGTGCTATGATCCTGACAATACAACTACTCCATAAAGGTCACCATTGGCATATCATGACACTAGTATCTACATCAACAACATCAAAGGATTCAAAACAATCAGCAATCATACATAACATCAAGTCGATATAAAAATGAAAAAAATGTCACCCTGATGAAAACCTAAAAAATAAGCATCTTGTGTGACATCAAAAAAAAAGAGAAAAAGAAACAAAATAGCAAAGAGATTTTTTTTTTCCAAATAGTGAAAACCATTTTTATGGCGCTTTGGATAGGTACCATGATGAAAACCTGGCAAACAAATGTCATGTGTAAGAAAAATTATCTATGTGGACCATTACACTTCCGGGCAAGTGGTCTCATCTTTCATGCATTTCTCATAACACTTCTATCTATCTATCTAATCGATATCATTTCCATCCATTTTCCCACCTACTTTGATCTTGATAAGAAATGGGGCACAAACATAAATCATGCTTTGAGAAAATTCTTGACATGTCTATCCTTTAGTCATACACTAACCATAAAATATCTATCATTTCCTTCATAAGATTTATCCAAACCCATATCTTGGAGAAAAAAAATTATTCCTATGCGAAATAGTCCTTGGAGATCATATCCTAATTCTTCCATTTAATAATCCTCGCGTCTCTTATCCTTTGTCAAAATCAATCCATTATCTTCTCATACCTATCATTGGACTTGGTTTTCCCTTGTCATTGGTTTAAGGATTATAATCCACTTATCCAAGTTCCCTCCATAATCCCATCTAGTCCTAAGGTTAGTCATTACAAATGCAACAAGCCTAATCCATACAATCTTGCTATGCACTCTAGCGTGTCATCCAAAATGATCCTTGGATTTGTTCCTATCCTTGCTATAAATCTTGATCCTTTAGTATCATCAACGTGATATGTCTTTCCCAATCCTCATGTTGTTTCGGGATGTGTCCTTCCCATATCAAATAGCATTGTCATCATCATCGTCATCATCACCTATCAATTGGTTTTCAGCTTGACTAGGGGAAAGATCATGTTTGTCTTTGGATCCTTGTGCTTGCCTGGTTGATTGTGGGTATCTTTCACATGCATTTTTCATGATCCTTATAGTTATCATCCATAACAAAGTCTTATTCATCCATAGTAAAGTGTCATCCTTTCCATGGCTTGAAGACCATCGACATTTAGCATCCTTCACTTTCATGATCATCCTTTTCATCCATTGATCCCCACATACTAGTAAACTGGCCCTATACCTGACCAGGGGAAATTCCTTGACTTACGTCTTCAAGGGAAATAACACATGGTACCAGCTGTTCAAAACATTTCAAAATCCAAAAAAATCAAAACATTCCAAAATCCAAAAAAAAATCAAAACATTTCAAAATCCAAAAAAATCAAAACATTTCAAAATCTAAAAATCAAAACATTTCAAAATCCAAAAAAATCAAAACATTTCAAAATCCAAAAAAAATCAAAACATTTCAAAATCCAAAAAAATCATAAAATCCTCAAAATCCAAAAACATCAAAAAAATTCAAAACTCCCAAAAAACTGAGTTTGAGTCTGAATCGGTTTTGTTAGAGTGGTCGAACTACGTTGCATTTGCGCGTTTACTACGTAGGCAAGGCTCATCTTAAATGATCCCACAAGGCATTAGGTTAGTCCCTTTAGGTTGTCCAAATAAAATAATGACTCAATATTTTATCAAATAAGACAAAGTCAAGTCATGTCAAACTACAAGGTCTCTGCGCACTACTATGTAAGCAAGGCCATCTGTTGATGAGCCCCTGAGGCCCCCTAGGTCAAGCCCTTTAGGGTTCATCGAGTCGGGTCGTTTCCTTGGTCCAAAAGCAATCATCATTCAATAACAAAACAACAAACGAATGAAATCTTTCATCAATTGATTATCTTATCATCCATCATTTGGCTAGAATGGGGCATTATGTTGTTTGTCTCATTTGGTCTTATCTCTTGTCTTTTATCAAGATGTGTCCTTTGGATTAGACTTTCTCAACCTTGTCATTCACCTTAAGTAGGATGTGTCCTTGCAGTTAGGTGTCTTGTCAACACTCGTCACTTGGTCAACTTTATCAAATGTGTCCTTCCTATGGTTGGGTATCATCACATCGCTTGGTCATATTCATCAATCTTCGTCAAACAAATGATCAATGTTTGTCAACCTATCGATCAAATCAATTTATCATCTTTTGTCAAATTTTTAATCATTTTTTTTCAATCTATCGATCAAATCAATTTTTCATCTTTTTCAACCAACTTTGTCACACCAATCAATCTTATCAGCTTGGTCAATCAATCTTTCCTTAATCAGGATGTGTCTTTCTTGAAATCAGGCACAATCAATCAACTTTGTCAAACTTTGTCAACCAATCTTTATCAAATTGATCCAATCTTGACGTCTTGCTTTATTTATGATGTGTCCTTCTTGATACTAGGCGCTATTGATCAAATCAAATTGTCAAACCATCAATCAATCCTTGTCAACCTATCAATCAACCTGGTCATCTTGGTCAACCTAATCAGTCAATCAAACAATCACCATTATCACTGGCAAACACTAACTTGGAAAACGCTTTGTTGGTCTGGATTTTCTTATCTTTTCAATTGGTTTTGGGTCATGTTACTAGTGTCCTCGAGGATGTCCTATCAATGGATTTAGAGGGACAATGATGGATCATGGCCTCTTTTCTTTGTTTTCTAATTGTGGTTTGTCTTGGCAAAAAGACTGGGATAATTGGATCCTTAGTATGAGTTGGGGCATTCCTTGTCTTTTGGCTCTATCTTTTGAACTGCTTGTCTCTCACAAATGGTCACCTTGCACACCTTGTTTTATTTCATACCATGGTGTTTGTGGTCCATTTGTGACATTTTTGATGCCCAATGATGATAAATATAAAATGTAAGCATGAAAGGTGGTTCCCTTATCATTTCTTGTCTATTTTCTTTCCCCTTTTCGCACTAACATCCATCTCCTTCATGCTAACATTTCTTCTATCCTTCATCTTCTAGTCTTATCTTCCATTTCAAGAGCGCATTCGTGTTCTTTAAACCCACCTGTCCTCTTGAGAGGGCATACCACAACCCTCCTGGTCATCCTTCCCCTTTCTCTTTACATTGGGGCATATTTCATAATTAAATTTCTTTGACACAACGCGATGAACTGCATTATGTCAAAGAGGGGCAAAATGTAGACATTGAAAAATGTCCTAAGTCTGCGAGCATCATTTTTCTTGGTCTTCATCTCTGAATAATTAAATAATTTTAATTATTTGATTATTTTTTATCATATTCTTCTATTAATTAAATAATTTTTAATTATTTAATTAATTCATTTTCTAGTCTTTATTATATCCTGATCAATCAGATAAATTAATTGCATCACTAATCCCCCCTCTTCTTCAATAATTAAATGAATTATTATTTATTTATCACCTTTCGTCTATAGATAAATAATTACCACTAATTATTTATCTATTCATGGTCTTTTAATTATTCTATAGTTAAATAATTGTCAAAATTATTTAACTATCCCTTGCCATTTCCCCCTATTAATTAATTAATCTCACTTAATTATTTAATGGTCCATTTTCATCTCCCCCATTTAATTAAATTGATTAATTTAATTAAATGCTCCTTTTTCATTTTCTCCAAATAAATAATTTAGATAAATTATTTGTTTACCACTTGTCCCTCTCCATTTTTGAATAAATAATTTAAAACAAATTATTTATGCACCTCTTTTGGTCAAAGATGCAATGTTCATGGTCTTTATTTCTATCATGGTTGTCTCTGTCATAAGCCTTCATGGTTTGTCATAGCCGTCAGGCGTCATAGCCATCAGCGCCATAGCCTTCATTGCCCACCTCTTTTTGGTGCATTGATTCTCCACCATTGATCTGGGCATCTTTCTAGAAACTTGATCTTGGCCATTTGTTTTGTAACCTCCCTCTCATGCATCCTCATCCATTGATCTTAGAATATTTCTAGAAGATCAATCTCTTCCATCCGTTTGAATTCTTGTCTATAAAAGAGACCATTCTCCTCCATTTTCAATTTAACAACCATTATCTCCAAATTTCTTTCTTACTATTTGTAGGTATTTACACAACTTCAACAACGAATCTGAGGGTAATATTGGCATAAAAAGAAATAGGAGAGACAAGGGAAGTGAAGCAACTTCAAGCATGGGGAGTATTTTAGTTTGATGTTTTTATTTTACTCATGCTTTGTTTGTATTCTCTTGTTTAGATTGGGATTTTAGCTTAGATTTGTGTTGGTTGTCACTTAGTCTATGCTATTTGATTTTACCCCATCTTACAGTTTCCATATTGCTCTAGAAATTGATCCTGAAAGTTTCCTATAGAATCAATTGAAACATTGGGTAGGCCATCGAACCAATCCCTTGCTTCTTAAGTCAATTACATGATAAACAATCTCATATTCACATCCTCGTACTCCATACCAATATCCTATATGAAAGAATTGAATTTTTTGATATGCTCTTCAACTAATATTGCATTATTCCTACTAAATTTAGAAACCATATTTCTCCAATTATTGTCCATTGGGTATGGATATAATTGATATCTTGTTAAATCAAATTGTCTACTTACAAGGTTTTGTGGAGGCAAATTCAGAGGTGGTGGGTTGGGAGGGTATTGATATCCATATTGGGGCTAATGATAAACATTGTGTTGTTGTTGAGGATGTACATTTTGTTGTGGTACATACTGCTGACCTAGTGGTGGATAGCATTGGGAGGCATTGGTAGTGTTGTGAGGCTGGGGTCTTTGTGGTGGAACATTATGTTGGGCATGTTGTCTCGAGTTACCACATGCATTATGATGAATGCTTGAATCACCTGGAGCACCAGTGTTCTATGATGTTCCCTATGAATTAACATGGCCACTTTGTTTATGTGGAGGGACATATTTTGGTGGCTTTGATGTGTGGATGTTCAATTGTGCCACTTTTTGATCTATCTCCTGGCTTTCTTGAATCATACGTTCCCTCCTTCTAAGTTGTTTTTTTTTCATTCTAAATGTACTTCAATTTGTTGGTTGGTCATGCCATCAAAATCCATAGCAATGTGATCAAAGAACCCCTCTTGGTTTTCTCCTCCTTGTGGTGATGTGAGCCCTCTATCATACTCCTCTTGTCTTCATTTTCTTTCCTCCTCAACCCGGGCATTAAATTCTTCTTCTTGTTGAGGGTTTGGTTGTAAATTGAGGACTCTGTTACTTAGATCATTTCTTCCAAGTGGTGTTGCGGGATTTTCATCATTAGCATGGAAAGGAGAGTTAAAAGTCTTGAAAGGTTGCTCTAATGTGTTCATACTGCCATCTGGTTGTTTAGATATTATTTCTCCCTTATTTGTATTTCTTTTTCCACTAGGAGATCCATGTTCTTCTTGGGACTCTCCTGATGCAAAAACCTTCTACCATTCATTTTGGATGATATAAAATATCTCTAGTGTTTATTGTCTACCTTCGGTAGCCAACCATATTGAAAACCCCACCGAACATGCCCTTCGGGACCAACCCCTCTATTATTCTAAGGGGCCTCAGGTTAGTCCCAAAACAAACCCCATCGGGGAGTGGGAGGCTATAGAGTTGCCTGTCTTCGACAATCGACCATATTGGCCTTAGGTCCTGAAGGGCCAGGTGGCTGGCAATAAAGTTGTCCTAAAGCAAGGCTAGTCAAAATTTAGTGGAGCCTCAGTCGGTGGGGTTTCTATCTCTCACCCTTGGCCAGGTATGGAACCAATCTATTTATTTGAGAGAGGTAGTCATCGACAAGTCTATCCTTTGTGATATGATATTTACTTCATTAGTCATATAAATCCTTCAAAGTCGCCACATACTTTTAATAAGTAGGAAAATTATTGTATTTTTCCTAGCAGAGTCTTCAGTTTATTATGGGGTAATGACTCTATGATGGAATGTTCAGGTTCAGAATTGGGTTAGTCCCCAGCAGAGTCACCGATTTATTGGATCTCAAAAATGCAGGTTACAAATCCTAAGAGGATGTTAGGCTCTATGATCACACTTGCAATGTTTTTGAACCAATGAACAAAGTTAACCTTTTAAGTTGATGACTCCCTACTCTTCAGGATCTGCCATACCTAGGCGAGCTGACCTTACTAATGAAGCATATTTGAAAGCTATGTTACCCTTAACTAATGAAATCTACTTACAGTGGCAATGGAAAGTGAAGTAGATGTAATGGCTAATCTGGTATAAATTGTATAAGCAATATCAAGGTATATAAATATGTTCAATTAACAAATGTAGTTATTTGGAAATGAATGCTTTCTAAATTTCCTAAAGTGAATTATATATGATTGAATAGAAAGAATAGTGCTTTGTTGGGTATGTAGAGTCAATGAAATATAATGATGAGTGATCAGTATTGGTTTCAGTTCCAATTGTTTGGCACTTGTGAATGTTTATAACTTGTATAAACGTGCAAATATGTGATTGGCACTCTTCTTTAATAATCCAACTGATCCTATCAAGTTACTATGATTTATTAAAAGGTTTTTAATCCTTTCTCAAAGGAACCAATCAACATAATCACACAATAGCAACAAATGTGCATTGATAGATAAAATATATCTTTAATCTGAATAACAAGATAACATCAAAGCAGAGACAACATGACAGCCTTATCAATTATCTAACTCTTCTTAATGATCCAAGTGTTACCCCCCAGGTTACTACAATTAATTAAAAGGATTTTAATTCTTTGATTGAAGCCAATCAAACTGACTACACAATAATAGCAAGTGTGTTTTGATGAAATTGAAACATGAACTTGGATATACAACTTCAAATAACAAATAAGTAGTAGTATGGAGAAATTTAGATAATTGCTTTGGATTAACAAACAATAGACACCAATATTGAGCCACAAAATTCAATATCTTTCATTAAACCTCCAAAATTTATGCATGCAGCATAGTCATTTTTGATATAATTTGTATGAGTATGAGAAGTATATATCGGTGTTCACTTCTCCTTTTCAACCATAATATGTCCAACTTATATAGAAATATGAAAAGGAAACACCTTTTCATTAATGTCTTTTGAAAACTAGCAAGAGATTAACATAAACATTTAGGCTCTAATGAGCCATAAATGGACTTGTGTCACATGTTCTATGTACTCCTGACTTGAATATGTATCAACATCATTCATTGCATCCTTTTTCACATACTCCAAAGCAATCATCTTCTCCAAATGTTCACATGCTTCTTCTAATACTGGATCCTCATCTTTAGTTGACTCCAGGGCCTCAAGCAATATCAAGTGGCATTCATCAGTCTAGTCCTTCTGAGTCTTTAATTCCCCACTATCATTGAAAAACATTGGCATACCTACATCTGCAACATCAGTAAATTCGTTAATGTCTACTTGGATCTCCTTATAATAATCTTCATCCTTTTTTATCAGCTCTTCAACAATCTTGATTGCTTCTGCATCAGTGGTATTCCTATTATGTATAGCATGAAGTCTCAATAAGAGTCTCCCATTTATTCTTTTGTGTTCTTGGATAGCATCATGGCTTTTAGAATGGGTCATCCAGAAATTATCCATCCATATCATTAGTTTAGCATATCTTTTTTGGAGCATTGTGGAAAGTGTATCAAATTTGACCATGCTCACTGAGTACGCAACTGCTAGTTCTCCTTCTGTAATTCTCCTTGAGTAAACAAATTCTTGAGAACTCTCTCCTTGGCTCAAAATTTTATCAGATACTGTATCTCTTAACAAATCATTTTCCTTATGCATTCTTTCACTATTCTTTTTATACATCTCTCTCCTTGATCAACATCTCAATTTGGGCTTTATTTAGCTTGGCCACATTTATGCCAATGTTTTTTGTAGCCACAAGATCTGTCTCCCCAACTTTCAATGTCATTAGATGTCCAAATGCTTTCTTGGTATCAATGATCACAGACTTCTTGTGCGAGGGATATAAGGCCAAAATCATGGGAGAACTTTCCTCTGGATTATACCTAGATCCATTGTAGACCTCAGTAACTTCCTCTGGGCTAAGCTTATGTTTAGCACCATCACTATGTAAAAAGTTGTCAAAAACAAGAGCGGAATTCAAATCTAGGCCAAGAAAAATCATTACACCTGACTCCTCTAGCAATTGTCTTCCTTTTTAAGGAGTCATTCTTTTCATTTCTTTGTCCACTCCAACTTTCAATGCATCAAGTAGTTGCTTCTCATTGTCGAGGGTGATATTAGGGACTGATTCCATTATTGTTTTTCCCTTTTTCCTATATAAGAAAAATTTGAACTCAAAAGACTTAATAAATTGATCATCAAAAACAAAAGATTTATAGGCTAATTTCCTAGTATCTACATTAGAGGACTCATCAACCTCTCGTATTTTGTCAAGGGTTTGATATTTCCCAATTCTCTGCTTAAGAATTATGCTCTTTTGGCCTTGAGATTCTTTCTCATCTTTCTCACCAGAGGATAACATCTTTGTTTCCTGCAATTCCCTCATCTTTTGTTCCACCTCTTTGTTATAATTATCAATGGCTATTTTAGCTTCTTTCTCTTCCATATTCCTGATCACATCATCATGAGGATAAGGGATATGATCACATCCACCAAGATTTATCTTCTTCATTGCATATTCAATGTATCCTTCGAGATCAAACCCCTTCCTTGGTGTAGCCTTTTTCAAATTGAAATGCAATAACTTATCTAAAATAAGGTCATACCCCTCCTTTGAAACAGCAATAAAATCACCAAAGCATAGTATACTTGGCATGAATGATTGTTTTTCATAAGAACTTAGGATCATTACATTTGAGAAATCCAACTACCTGACAATCTCCAAGTAGGCAACCCTATCAAGCATGATTTTAGGTAGCAAAAAAGGTGTATCCTCGAAACCATAAGCCCTAATAATTGTGGAATCAGTGTAGTAGTACAAGTTGGCCCAATTTTGACCGACAATTGGTGGTCCATTGAAATATCTAGGCCTCAAGAATCTTTTAATTTCATGTGTCAATGAATAATCACAAGGGTGATTAAAAAATCTATATAAAGACTTGACAAGATATTCTTCAAAATACACATAGTTGGAGTTAACAAATCCATTGTCCCAAATGGATGTCCACAATTGCACAGGTAATGGATGACCATCCTTGTCTAATTGGGTGATCTTTAATTCCCTTGGCCATATCCCTAGTTCTTGTCCATAATATAATATTAAATGCATAAAAAGAGAGTAATGTCAAAAATGCACAATAGGGGATCCATTCTTAATAACCATTAAACCTGAGGCTATCTCTTTGGAAACATAAACAGCGTAGTCAAAAGTCCTGGCATTATGGCACTACACATCAACAACAATCACCATAGGTCCTATGGACATAAATTTGGGAACACTGGTTCCCATCACTTGGCCTATTGAGAAGTATGTATATTTGAGATAAGGTTCAAATAAGTCAATATGGAATGGTAGCCCATCACCATCTTCAAGTGGAACTAAGTTCCCATCCACCCTAGGCCTATGCAATGGTAGTTGTTGATGCCAAAAATTGACAAGGTAACAACCCTTTGTGGGAAACTCAGTGAAAGGGGGAACCTATTGCACTAAACTAAGTAACCTCCAAATTTTAAAGAAGTCAACTCTTCTATAACTGGGGTTTTGAACGGGAAAAGGAAGCAAGTATAAAATAAAAGCTCTAACTAGGGCGATGCACCGAGACTTAGATGTTAGGCATGATAAATCTATCTTGTAGATGCAATCTAAGGGCTCATTCAACAATCTGCTATGTTCGAGAATGAAAAGAAATAAAGATAAAACCTAAATGATTCACTCAATGACATAAAATAATATTCATATGCATTTACTGAAAAGAGGAGTCAAAGACATGATCTAAACCAAAAAACTTGCATTAAATTTATAGAATTTCTACAAATGAAACATTTAACACCACAATGGTACAGTAAAACTTTATCAAGAATCTTTAAGAAAACAAAAAGGTTGAACAATGGCACAGTCTGCAAGTCTTTACAATAATCTAAAAGCAGTAAAGGCCTAGTTCTTTAACCAATTTTTCCTATCAAAATTTGAACCCTTGCTTCAATGGACGAAGCAGTATTTATAATGAAACCCATCTTGATGAGCCAATAACAAAAAAGATCCTTTGATCATGAGCAATGATTTCCCCTTGTTGTTGCAACCGAAAATATTCGAGTCATGAACGATGACACCCTAGAGTCGGAAGCATCCCCTGTGAATGATGGTTGTTTCCAAACAGACTAGAGCATTGACAAATTGCAATTTACTCATGGCAGCTGGCAATATGTTGTCCCCTGGTTGGTTTTCCCTCATGATGGAACCTTTAGAAGATTAAGTGGCAAGCAGTCGGGGTCGACGTTTGTTCTCCCCCTTAAGCGATGAAAAACCTATGTTGCAAAAATACATGGTAGTCTCCAACCATACTGTGCTGAAGGTGGGGTCCACAAAGGAATGTGTGTGGACTGATGGTACATGGCATGTGGTCGGGGCCCGAAAGGAGAGTGATGCAAAGGGGCACTGAAGATTGTGAACTGCTGACACGTGGAAGCACGATGCAATTTTTTTGAAAAGTGAGAGAAGGAAACCTTGTGAGGAGCACTCAGCTGACAAGTAGTGGTATTTGCAATAAGATTTTGCGAAAGGAGCCCAATATTTTTTTTTAAGGGGAGAGCGTGGTTGGTACCTAAGAAAAATAAAATCACCCAAAGGGAGCTTGGGAATTTTATGTTCACAGCTTTTGGTGACTTATCAAGGGCGTTTTGCTTGCGAAACGAGGAACCCAAAAAATCCTATGGCTTGTAGACCAGAGACTTATCCATTGGGTGACATGATTAGAGCTTAGAGAGGGTAGTCTGAAGAGATAACCATTCATCCACAAATGGAGTCAATATGTCACGCAGACCTTCTTGCACTCCATGTAGATCGATAAATTCTTTGTAAGGTAGCACCAAAAATATACCGACCCATGAATTGAGTTGAAAAAGAAGTCATGCGATCAGATGAGTGACACTCTTAATATCTCCTGCAACAAGGGCTGACTCAAACTCTGAAAGGAAGATGCATCTTGTTGCTTCTCCTCGATCTTTGTTGCAACATGCTCCACTGTGGCCACTGACTCATCTTCAAGAAATGGAGATGGTAAGCCCATTTGAGTCAAGTGACAGAACCTGGCCCGCATGCTATTCATGATTTGACCTAATTTGGTGGCACATTCATTTGCATGAAGGATAGTTGCATGGCAGTGGATGAATTGGCTAGCTATTTTAGCAATGGCCCTTTAGTCTTCAATTCTTGCATTTGTTAAGACTTCATCTAGGACCTGATATAGCTTGTCCAATAATCTCTTGGCTTCTAGAACTCTTTCAGCGATGGACTGAGGGAATTGTCTGATCACCGCATGAACCTCTCTGACCAAGCGTATTGCTTCCACCATAAACTAGAGCATTGGTTGTAGAGTTAGGAAGAAATTCTTCACTCTTTCCCAATATGAGACATATAGTTGTTGGGCTATCTAAAGAAGGTTTGCTTGATCGACAGGGGGTGAGGTGGAGTCCTTCAATAGGACAATCTTTGCATTCCTTTAATCTATATCATGTGCTAGCTCCACAACCTTTTGGTTTGCCATGATGAGTTGTCCCTGTAGGATCTATGATTTTGTGACCCAGCTAGCGTCGGCTCATTCCTTGTTTTCTACTTCTTGCTCTAGGGAAGACCTTAGTTCTGTAATCTCATTCTCCAATTGGGCATGGTGGATCTCAAAATCTTCATCTTTATGTTGTATTTGATACTTTAGTTGAGCACGTTGGTGATGAAAATCCTCATCTTTTTGTCTCACTTCTTGTTCCAACTTTGCTAACTGGTCTTGATACTCCTTGTTCTTTTGTTGCAGCTCAGTGATCAGGTTAGGATCGAGGGATTGAAAATTTGCAAGTTCCTCTCAGAGATTTGCTTGATCTATCTCCCTTTGTTGGGATAAGTGATTAAATTCAACCTCCCTAGCCTTTCCTTAGCGAGCAAGACCTTGACTCTATCCTTTATGCTTTTCAGCTCTTCTTCCCTTTGCTTTAGTTGGTGATCGGACTTAAGAAATTCGGTGGTTACCACCCAGTGCATTTCCTCCATAAGCTCCACCTTGTCTTGAGGTTGGGCTATACTTAAATCAAGCCCCACAACATACATGTTGTAGTCATCTGGCTGGATTTCTTCTTGTGGCTTGCTAGCAGTTGGGTACATACTCGCAAAATGTAGCGACTGTTGAGCCTCATTAAAAATTGTTTGTACCCTTGGCTCCATTGGCTTCTTGGCAATTTTATCCTTTTTCCTGTGGGCTCTAATTGCTTGTGCCTACCTAATTTTATCACCTTCTGATAAGAATTCAAAGGGCGGCTTGATGAATCTGCCTGCGAAAGGTGCACTAGGAGGAAGGGAAAAAGGAAATGAAAAGGTGGTGGTACCAGGAGAATTTTTCCTTGGCACACTAACTATCTGAGGTGAGAAATAAGGGATAATCCAATACTCTAATTGTGGACCAGTAGGAGGACTTGAAGGAAGTGGAGTTGCGATGATTTCTATTTGTTGGGAAGAGTGGATCGGCTCTAACATTGTTGTGGCAAGAGATGTATCGATGAAGGTAGCAGAGGTAGAGTGTGAGAGGCTTTGGGATGCAAAATGGGCCAAGGTGAATGGTGTTAGGTTCCATGGAGGAGTAAGGGAAAATGGAGCCACTTGAGAGAATAGTGTGAAACCCCCCGCGGTCATTGAAACGAAGGCTGAAATGCATTGGTTGACCCATGAAACAAGAGATGTTGCGAACACAAGAGGGGCAACGAAGGTTTGTGAACCCAGAGAAGAGGGAGAAAAAGATACCTGCAATGTGGATGATTGTCATCCTCAGTCTGTTGCTAGCTCTTTGCTTGACTTAGGGTCTTGTGGACACTCTCTAAATGGTTCCTTGGTTTGCTGTCACTTTACTGGCGGCGAGTCATCTACTGCTATGGTTTCAGATTGTTGTGGTTGGTTTGTTTGGGTCCTCCTTGTAGTCCAAGTGTGAGTTAGTGAACACCTCACACATGTTATGTTAACTTGCACATTAGAGGAGACCCTGTTGATTTGCTTCACGAATTTTCCCTTTTGTTGCGTCGAGGTGTCTTGTATCTCCATTTCTGGTTCTGATCCTCCATCTGACTGTGATTCAACTTCTTCTAAACTGGAGTCTTTTTCACCACTCTTTTTGGAATCCGGATGCTCATTGTTCCATAATTTGTCAAATTTTTCATCCATTTCCTCAGTATCATAAGGGGCCTCAGTGCGTCAGGTCTCTTGACGATATATCCAAAAATCATTAACCTTCTCCTCCTTCTAGTTGTAGTTCTTTATCAAATTATTGTGGAGAGTAGTCCCCATTTTTCTTGTCTTATCATACTGCCCATTCGGGAGGTAGAATCCAAGCTAGGGAGATTGACCACCTTCAGTAGGGATATAAACTAGGTTGACAATAAATTCATCTACATCTGACACCGAATTCTGATGCTTCTCTCAGTAAGGCCGAGGGTAATGTGTTACTTTGAAATATTTGTTTGGCAAGTCATCATCGGGGTTGTAATTCCATTTATTGCAAATCCATACCAACCCCAAATGAGCTAGCTTTTCTTCTAGTATGTCATGAGATTTTCTTTTAGCCATGACTATGGTTTTGTAGCTCATTGGGAAATTGAAAAATTCCTTCTTCTTTGCCTTTTCATCGAAAAAAGGTGGCGTCAATTATTGATGCCTGGCGGAAAACCTCGAGCACCAGTATCCAGTCTGTAAGACATGCCGAAAGTCAGAACGACTCTTTGGTGAAGCCACACAATCAGATGAATGTGAAGTCCTCACCTAGAAACCAGTCAAACCTTGGAGTGAAGTTCTGCATGAACTCAGTTTGGTCCGAGCTGAACCGTAAGATAGTATTATCTCCTCTTAAATCCTACAAAATCGGATATAAGAAATAATTTGAAAATGCATAAAATCAAATGTCACAAAGAGAAGAGGAGTCCATGTGGAGACTGGCTTCCTCCTTTGATTTTCATCAAAAATTGAGAGCCCTAGATGCTTCTGGAAGAAGTCGGGATTCTAATGCAAAAACATATGTGTGAGAAAGGACGAGAACCTAAACCCCCATTGAAGCTGGTATTCTGCTATCTGGATGAGCATCTCTTGCACGAGGAATTCAGTGAAATCATACCAAAAAAGAGACTGTCGCTTGTGTAATTGAAAACCAAAATCGAGTTGAAATTCCTAGATCTCCTTGTCGGTGTCTAGGCCGCAAACAAATTCCATCATCGAGAAAGCATCCTTTATATCATCCTTGAAGCCCTTATGCATCACTGGGATTTGCATTGGCTTATTTTGAGCTCCTATGAGTCTTTAAGTCTTTGTGTTATAAAAACTTAGTGCAAGGTCTTTGATCCTCCAATAGGTCTCTCCTTTTGCTAGAGTGAAGTTCTCTATTTGAAGCACTTTAGAGCTTTGTTTCAGGATACTGAGCATATTCCAAATGGCTTCCTTGCAAATAACCGAACTCACCTCCCGACCCTCAATGGTGTTGGTATCTGGGTTGAAGTGTTTGATGGCCTTGTCTACCAATTCAGGGCAGTAGTATACGAATGTGACCATATATTGTGGAAGCCCATTGTACCAACATTTTTCTGCCAAGGAATTTGGGTCACTACTCCTTTTCATCCTTTCACAAGTCGCCTCTCTAAGTGATTTGAGATTTTTTTCAAGAATGGGGTCATAAATATTTTCCCATTCTTCTTTAATTCGTTTCCTATCTTTACGAGGGATCTTCTTCTCTACAACCCGTGTATTTACCCATGTTAGTTTTTCTGGCATTCTAGGTGAAGCATAAGAGACATCCTCAGAGATGTAGGCGACTGGTGTCATGCACATGATATTAAATAAACTTTGGGCCCCTCCTTCTTGCATCTTTTCATGAGAAATTTGAGCACTTGTCATCCTTCTATGAATCCTCTTCCCAGAAACTATATTGAAACGATATGAATAACACCCAAAACACAACACAAAGCTTTGAATTCACAACCAGAAAACCTTTAATTCACACCGAGGCAACGAATTCTCCACAATTACCTCAGTGTTCAACTTCCTTGTTGTAAATTGCATCACACCTGGTTCTTTTAACAATTCTATTTTTCTAAGTCCTTTTGCGGGCTCAAGAATTTTTATGCTCTTTCTGATTTTTGCATGCGATACTTAGTTTTTCTTTGATTTCCTACCCTCAACCGGTAGACAACGGTTGCCTTCCTGCATTTAATTTGGCATGTACCACCAGCTCATCTATCCATGTGAAATGAACTACTTTCCCCTTTTAAAAATATAAGAATTCATAATTATGTTAGCAATAATGTCCCTTCAGCATGATTTTCGTGGGAAATTGAGCTGCCGACTTCTTGCTTTTCACCATCTCACATCTCTTCACCATTAATATCCCTGAAAGCATAATTAGGATGATGTCGTAATGAGTACCTTAGAAAGATTTGCGCTCAACCTTGGAGCTTGAAACAACTTGTATCATGACACCTAAGCATCTGTCTGTATGAGCCATTGCCTGAGCTTACCACCAATTTGCATTAATTGATTACTGCTCCTTAATCCTACACACAACAATTTGTACTGGCAGACGCAACTAGGTTGGAAAATTGAGCTAGCCTTTTGGTTGGGATTTTTGAGCTAAACTCAATTACTATTGTGTTTGGGATGTAGGCTACCTTAAATATTTCTATAAATGGGCCTTATCACAATAGCAGAAATACACTTAGCGATTATAAAAAACATTGGGAAATTTAGATAGCATTATTGCTTAGGCAGCTAAGTAGGCTTTAAACTTACCTAGCGCTACACTTAGGTGTTTTGAGTAGAAGCTAACACAATAAACACTCCAATTAGGCTAGTGTGCAACAAGTCTCATACAACTTTTATGGGAGAAATCTCCAATAGGCATCTAGAACATATGACCAAAAACACTCACTGGCCATTATAGCCATGAAATGGGTTTTGGGTAGAGAATGCATTGAATATGAAGATAAATATTGGGTGAACAACGATATATGCTCCCATTTTGTGGCCTCACTACTCGATATTCAACCTTCGAAAGCCATGATACTTCACCTGATGCTTCAGATTTTCTCGAAGAGGTACCTCAGAGGTCTTTGTGAAGTAGTATCCAATGTAGTGTATGATCTGGGCCTTCTGGTAGCAAGTGACTTGAGGAGGCATATCGAAGAAGACATGGTGGTACCATGGGTGCCATTTCTGAGTAGGTTTTAGCTCCATTCACTTGTTCAGCACCATGAGAGAGCTACCCATGCATGCCACTTTTTGTTGCATTGCTACAATGTAGTGCTATTCTATGGCGTGGATTGGTACACATGAACCTTGTGTTTCCTCCGCTGCTCATTCTGGGTGTTGGTATTGCTGCTTCGGGTCCCATTGCTACTGATAACCCTCTTGCTACCACTTAAAAATGCTCCTGCTGATGGAGAAAATGCTCATGTCGATGAAGGCAATACTCATGCTCCTACGACTTGAAGATTAACACACCTTTTTCTATTTTGTATATATATACCTGAAAGAGGGATTGCATGTACATATATATAAGGAAGCTGCATATATAGTCATATTTTGAGTGGATGGCCACAGAGCCATTTTGTCAATATTTCTATCAAAATATATATAACAAATATACTTGCTTATCTTCAGCCCTGTGTCTTCATTCTTGTGCTCTCTGCAACTTTTATTGAATTCTTCGGATATGGACTTATTTTTTGTAATATAGCCTTTCTCTACTCTTGTAATAATGGGTCTCATGAATTTTTCTGCTTCCTGTAGCTGGGAAAATGTTGGAAAGAACCAACTGACAAAACATGAAAGGGAAAATAATTACATTAGTCACATATTTACACTTGTATGCAGTATCTGAAGCTTAATTGAACAACTTTAGGTGAATTCCATTAACCAGAATTACCAATGCTCCTTGTTCCATGTTTTCTAATTCGAATGCATTATTCTATTTGCAATGAATTATTTTGAAAGGGTCTTCCCATAATTTGTGAAATTTTCCATACTGGTCAGGCTTTGCGGCTCTTTCATTGAATTTTAGTACTAGGTCCCCGCATTTTAGACCTTGTTCTAAAGCTTTCTTGTTGAACCACCTTTTCACCACCTGTTGGCAGTTAGTCATGGATATTAGGGATTTCTCCTTTTTTTCTTGTACCTCCAACAAATCAGCCAACCGAACTTCCATAGCTTTGTTTTCTTCAATCTCTAAAGACTTGAGTAGTTGTAACATAGGTATCTCTATAGAGATCGGTAATAGCGCCTCCTTCCCACTTACTATCTCATACGGTGAAGTCTTCAGGGCTTGCTTAGGAGTTATGTGATCATCCCATAATGTTGTTTGAAGATTCTAATGCCATTCCTTCTCATGATCGGATCTGATACTTTTAATGATTCAGACTAGATTCTTGTTAGTTGACTTAGCCAGGTCATTTCCTTATGGGTAGTAGTTTGAGGATGCTTTCAGAAATATGTTGTGTTCTAATGTGTACTGACATACCTTAGAGCCTAAGAAATATGTGGTGTTGTATGAGATGATAGTCTTAGGCACGCTGAATCTCATTACCATCCCTTCAAGAAAATCTACAATTTATGCTTTCGTCGCATTCTTTAGGAGTAGGGCTTCGGTCCATCTTGTGAAGTAGTCAGTGGCTTTGAGCTCATTTTTTAGGACTATCTTCGCTTGTTCTTCCTCAATTTACATCTCTTCATCATGTTCCAAATATTCACACAACCCTCTTCCTTTGACAGTCTTTGTAGGCCTGACTTCAATGTCGTATTCTAGGATCTTAGTGATCCAGTTGGCGCTTTTGTTAGTGATTTCTCCTTCCATGATATACTTATGCACACTAGAATGTGTGACATAAATAATTACCTTAGTGCAAGCTATAAGGTGTTGGAACTTCTTGAGTGCCTTTACAATTGTGAAAGCTTGTCTTTCAATGAAGTTATAGTTCATCTTCTACTCCTTCAAGGTTCAGGAATGGAATGCTCTAGGGTGTTCTCCCTTTCCTTCATCATCCTTCTGAATCAAAATAGTGGCGATGCTTGTCTTGCTGCTAAAAACATACATTATGAAGTATTTTAACAAGTTGGGATTCGCCAACACAGGAGCCAAAGAAATAGCATCCTTCACCTTCTCAAAATCTTCCCTCACTTCTTTTGTCCATTTAAATAGTTGGTTATTTTTTAGCATCAGGGTGATTGGTCTAATTATTCCTGCAAAAATAGAAATAAACTTACTTACTAACCTTTCCCAAAAAAAATTGTACCCCTTTCTTTTTTAAGGAAGCTCTTTGATTGCTTTTACCCTTTCAGGATCAATAGTGATTCCTTCTTGGGACACTACATGCCCCAACAATTTTCCTTGCGGTACTCCGAAAACACTTTTTTTTGGGTTCAGGGATACCCCAAACTCTTGGAATTTTTTGAAATCCTTCTTTAGATGATCAAAATGGTCATCTTTAGATTTGGAAAATACGGTTAGATCATCTAAGTAGATGAGGATGATTTTGTTGATCAGTTCACTGAAGGTGATATCCATTGCCCGCTGGAAGGTAGCCCCCTCGTTTGATAGGCTGAAGGGCATTTTGGCATAAGCAAATGTTCCCCACTTGGTGGTGAATGTGGTCTTGTGTTGATCTTCCACTTTAACCCAAACCTGATTGTAGCCTGAGAAACTATCTAATAGAGAAAACATCTTTGAACCTGCCACAGTCTGTAGGATTGATTCCATGGAAGGTAGCGGGTAATGGTTTTTCAGCGATGTCCTGTTTAGGTCATGAAAGTCAACACAAAGAAAAATGTCTCCATTTTTCTTTCAGACTGGAATGAGGTTGGATACCCACCTGCTATGTTTGATTGGAAAGACAATCTTGGACTGGATCAACTTTTCTAGCTCTTGTACCATTAAGGCTTCAATCTTTGGATTGACGGGCCTCTATTTTTGTCGAACTGGTTTAGCACCTTATGTTAGTTCAATGGTGTGTTGGAAGATATCAGAATCATATCCCTTGAGGTCATCATAAGACCAGGCCACAACCCCTTCATATTTTTCACAAAAGTGTATGAGCCTATCTTTATCATACTGCGGGACTTCTTTCCCGACCTTAAGTTTTCTTCCATTCCCAACCTCAAGGTCAACATAGTCTGCCTGTTCGGTCACAAATTTTATTCTATCATTTTTTGTGTCATCACAATCAAATAGATTTTTGAGAGTGACCAACCCTTTCAAAAGCTTATTTGATTTCAACTGGATGATTTGTCCTTCGTATGCTTCTTCAATTTTCAGTTGAAATTGATTGATGAAATCTCTCGACTATTGAATGAATGAGGTGATGTGTTCATCGCTTTTGAACACTTTGCAGCTTTGATCATTGTCAGGAATGGAGGTTCAGATGATCACTCACACAGAGTGCACATTCTCAATTAAGTTGGAGATAGGATCAAATTGAGATCCTATCATGGCCATGTGATCCGCATCTGAATTTTGCTCCTTTGGCATAGCATGGATGTTAAAACCTTTGAAACCTTCGATGAGGTCACATACCCTATGCCTATAAGACCACATACAAACATTTTTTGTAGCATAGATGTTTCTGACTTGGTTGATTAAAAGTTCAGAATCTCTGAACACCATTAATTATTTGATACCCATGTGCTTCGTGAGGCTTAGTCCTTGCATGAGACCCTCATATTTGGCTTCATTGTTTGAGCAAGAAAAATGGAAGTGAAATGACCTAAAGATTTGCTCATTGGATGGAGACATTAGGTGTATCTTGGCACATGTGCCGACCTTGCACACCATCGAAGTGTAATTTCCAGAGCTCTAAGGCTTGTTCGGGCGTGGAGTCCTTTAATACACTCGAGAACTCTTGATCTTCATCATAGATGACCTAGGATCCCAAACCAGTAGCATGATAATTGCCGAAAGGATTGGTTCCCACATTTTTGATTAAGAAAACTTCTTCTCGATCGGTTTCATCTTCGGTTGCCTGCTCATGTTCCAACAACTTGCTACTATTGGCTTCGTATTTGGTGACAGAGGTATCAGTGTCTTCAAAGTTGATCATGGTTTCATTAGCTACATGTTTTGCATGCAGAGGTTCTAATATTATCTTCATTTTGGACCTGTGCTTAGTTCTGAGAATTAGGTGGGACCAATCCAAAGAAAGGTATCCTCCAATCTTTGAAGTAAATTCCCTGGACAAGCAGAGGCTGAACAAGGGAGGGATGTCAATGATCATGGTATCTTGGGGCACTGTGATTCTAGGACAGGAAAACAAAGTTAAGGGGAGGTCTTTAATGGGGTGTATAGTTTCGACCTTGTTCCCATCTAGCTGCATAACTCCTCTCTTTAAGGGCTCGTAGCTAAGCCCCAAAAATTTAGCTATCTGCTGAGGCATGACTGTAGTATTGGCACCAAAGTTGATCATGGAGTTGTGCAGTAGTTTCTTCCCCACATGAGAGTCAAGAAAAAGGGTTTAGGTTTCATTTTTTCTTCTCTAGCTTCAGGTGGAGCCTCCTCTGTAGTATTCGCAAGAAATTTGGATGGAGGCAATGATTCCATTGCGTTTTCAAGATTTTGTCCCATTGACTATTCAGCCATATCTTTTTGCAAGGCCTTCTATGGTAATGACTTCTACTTTTGAATGGCTAAGATATCCTAGAGGGTTATATTAGTGAAATATTTCTTCAATTGTTCCACCACATTGAAGGTTGGTGGATTTTAAGGCTTCTGCTCCTTGGATTTGGTGATGATAATCTCCTTGCGTAGCTACGGCTATGGAGTGATTGTGGAAGGGCTAGGGGGTTGGTACAAGATGTTTCTGGGCTGTGGAGTGAATGGTTCACCTGTAAATCTCCTCTTTGATTGAGTATTGTAGTCATACTGCACTTGCAAGTTTGTCGATGTAGATGCTTTATAAGTGAATACTGCTTCCTCCCCGTCCATCCATGAGAGGAGAGAATGGTTAGGAGCTATGCCATTTTTTGGCTCTAAGAACATTCCCTACATCTGTGTGGTGAGAACCGCATTCTCCACTTGGGGAGAGGTGTATGTATATCCCAAACTCATCGCCATGTCTTGGTTGTGCTACTATGTGACTTTTTGCTGCAAATTACCACACAGAAAATTTTTAGGCATATGAGCATCACCACAAGGATAGCACCAGGGATTGAAATCTTTGGAGAGATTGTTTTTCCCTGCAGTCAGTTCTCTGCTTGTACTAGTTTGGGCAGACCCCAGTGGAGTCGATACCGACACTATTTGGTGATTTGTTTGAGTTGATGGAGTCGTGTGTGCAGCTCCTTGATATTGGTTGTTGGTAGGAGGGTCTACCACTTTGATAGCCTTGGTAGGATGGTCTTGGAGGAGTAGCCTGGTTATGCTTGATAGTGGTTACTTCATTTGTCAAGTTTCGTAACATCTCCCTTATGTCGTTCATCTCGTCCTTTGAGGCACTGGATGTAGAAGTGGCATTTTGGGGCCCACTTGAATATGTATACATAGATGGGGGCGGCACAAGTGTGATTGTAGATGGCATCTCCTAATAAAAAGCTGATATTTCAAGGAATATCGGCATAACGAGCTGAGGTGGAAACTTCCCGGCTTCTATTAGGTTGTTCTCTGCCTTAACTACTATGATGTATGCATCTACTAATGTGGTTCTTCTGAGTGATTGGATCATCATGGAGATGTCGGCGTTAATGGACCTTAAGTAAAACATAAATACTAACTCAGTCGGTGATCGGATGGCATTTTGGATCCTCTGCCAAGTTGTATGGAATCGAGCATTGAAATCAGTCATGGATTTAGATAGGGCTCACTTGATTATTGATAGCTGGTGATATAGCAAAGACCTATCTCCGTTATTAGAAAATATTTCATAAAAGGGATCCCCGAGATCATCCCAAGTACTAATAGTATTAGCCGGCAGAGTGCGATACCAATCTAGTGCTCTTCCCTGCAAAGAAGAAGAAATCAATCTCAATGCTATATTCTAATGTGTAACTTTGTGCACTAGACACACGTCTGTAACGTCTTGCAGATGTTCGGATGGTGTTCTCAAGCCATCTCTAGTAAAATTTTGAATAGCTTTGAGAGCAGAGACTGGGATAGGGGCCCATACAGAAGGTGTAACTGGGGCTACAAGGGGACTTCCGACGTCCTAGACCACATAATTTCAGTTTGTGATCAACATTATGGCTAGGATCCAAAAGCTCTACTAGGCGAGTTTCGGTAATGCGTTGTTACTAGTAGAGGCACTAACAGGCCAAGATTATTTATAGTTCGTGACCTAGTAACAGGCCAATGACTTATACACCCTTTTGATTTGGTATATTTAAGTGGTCCCACTAGGTGTGCCAGGTAAAAGGAAAACTATTGATGCCAAAAATTGACAAGGTAACAGCCCTTTGTGGGAAACTTAGTTAAAGGGGGAACCTATTGCGCTAAACTAAGTAACCTCCAAATTTTAAAGAAGTTGACTCTTCTATAACTAGGGTTTTGAATGGGAAAATGAAGCAAGTATAAAATAAAAGGTCTAACTAGGGCGATGCACCGAGACTTAGATGTAAGGCACAATAAATCTATCTTGTAGATGATATCTAAGGGCCTGTTCAACAATCTGCTATGTTCTAGAATGAAAAGAAATAAAGATAAAACCTAAATGATTCACTCAATGACATAAAATAATATTCATATGCATTTACTAAAAAGAGGAGTCAAAGACATGATCTAAACTAGCAAACTTGCATTAAATTTATAGAAGTTCTGCAAATGAAACATTTAGCACCACAATGGCACAGTAAAACTTTATCAAGAATCTTTAAGAAAACAAAAAGGACGAAAAATGGCACAATCTGCAATTCTTTACAATAATCTAAAATCAGTAAAAAACATGGTTCTTTTACTAATTTTTCCTATCAAAATCTCAACCCTTGCTTCGATGGAAGAAGCAGTATTTATAATGAAACCCAGCTCGGTGAACCAATAACATAAAAGATCCTCTGATCATGAGCAATGATGCATTTAGCAATGATTTTCCCTTGTTGTTGCAACCAAAAATATTCGAGCCATGAACGAGGATGCCCTAGATTCAGATGCATCCCCTGTGAATGATGGTAGTGGTCCCAACAAACCAAAGCATTGACATGTGCAATTTACTCATGGCGGTAGTTACAGAACATGGTAGTTGGTGATAGGTTGTCACCTGCTTGGTTTTCCCTCATAATGGAACCTTTGGAATATCACGTGGCAAGTGGTTGAGGTCGACGTTTGTTCTCCCCCTTGAGCGATGAAAAACCTACGTTGCGAAGACAAGTGGAGGTCTCCAAGCATACTGCGTTGAAGGTGGGGTCTGCCAAGGAATGTGCACAGACTAATGCTACGTGGAATGCAGTTGAGGCCTGAAAGGAGAGTGATGCAAAGGGGCACTGAAGATTGTGAATTGCTAACACGTGGAAGCACAACGCAATTTTTTTGAATGTGAGAGAAGGAAACCTTACAAAGAGCACTCGGTTGACAAGTGGCAGTATTTGCAATAAGCTTTTGTGAAAGGAGCCCGATATTGGTTTTTTAAGGGGAGAGTGTGGTTGATACCTAAGAAAAATAAAACCACCCGAAGGGGGCTTGGGAATTTTATGTTCACAGTAGTCTCCACCCCTTATACGTTGTATCCATTCTCTAGTATTCTTCCTCCAATTTTCTGTGCATAATAGGTTCATCACACGAATCATCCAAATTGAAAACCTCAACCAACGCAGTTTTGGATATGTATATAAATGGCTTTCCTTGTGAGTCACATATGGCTTTAAGGGTTGGGTTGTATTATTTAGCCAAAAGTATAATAAGCTCTACATTCACAAACACATTTGGAACAACCAATTTCCCCAAATTAAAATTCCAGGGGTTACATATAGGTTTGAATCTATTCCTCCTATGGTAGTGGAACATAAATAATTTTCATCCCCTAATAGGGGTCCACACGTCACCTATATGACCGCATTTTTCCTCCAACCTTTTTACATCAGCTCTTAATTGTGTAGACCTTCTTGCTTTTGGCCCAGACCCAGGCAATTGGTCGATGAGGTATTGGTTTAATTTCCTTTCCTTTGTGTTGGGCTCTTCTCCTATTTCAGTTTTTTATTTCTTGCCTTCGGGTTGGCTACTCTCACCTGGTTGTTTTCTACCCTTGGCTTTTGGAGTTTCCATTTTAATTTCCTCAAGATGATAGAATTGAATTCAAATTATCAAGTGCAGAAGGATTCAAGTGCTTACTTGTATGTTTAGAGTGCATCGAATCTCTTGGTTCCTGTTTGTCCTCTCGTCCTTCTCGCTGCAACTCATGAAAATTCTTTTGGTTTAACTCCTTTTTTGAGCAGTATTGTTCATATAAAGCATGTTCATGCATACAATAATTTCCACTACTGGTATTGAATGCAACGGGTCTCTTTGAAATTTGAAATGTCAGATCGATATGATAGTTTGGCATCGGCGGGACCTCTTCTAATATCAAGCCGATTTGTGTAACTCTTTTGGTACCATCCTTTTTTAATATGTTCATCATTGATCGCCCAGACATAACTTAATTTCCCTTTGATAAGAAGTGTTCTTTTAATTCTCATACTCAATCAGAGAGACCATCAAATAGTCTTATCGATGTATACAACTGCCCTTTTTTTCTTTCTTTTCAATCTGTATTATGTCAGAGATAAATTTATAAAGTATCCCTGATGACAAGGTAATCTGGATCATTATTCATTGTCTTGTGTCTTTTCGATGAAGAATTACCATCTGGTTGATATGTTCTTTCGTTGAGAAAAAATAAGACCGCTTTGATGGTCTAGGTCTTCTCGAGATGTTTCTTTTACTGCTTTTATCCATTCTAATGAGTCAGAAAGATTCTCCCTAAAAAGCTCCCTCATCGGTATGACAGATATGATTGATGAGATCTGAGAGAGTGGCTCTGATTATACATGTTTCCCCGACATAGTTTCTCATCTGCTTTATCGACAGGAGGTCATATGTTTCTTACTGATGGGATTTCTATCGGTATGACTTGTGAGCTCGACCTAACTTGGAAATTTTGCTCTGACTTCTTTGTTCATGCTGATGGGACCTCATCAGTGAGACAACAGGTATTGTCTTCCCAATTATGTAGTCCTGTTATTTCTGGGGCCTTCTGATCACTGTGACCTAGCTCATATCTCCCCGATATTTTAGGAAATGTTCAAATGAAGGATTCTATGGTATTGTTACAAACATGAGAAGCAACTTTGCTATATTTTGGCTCAATAGGGAATGAAAATGGAGCCAAATGATGAAATGACAAATGTCAATGAAGAGCAAAAGAGGATTTCAGGGAGAATCCAAAAAAAATGTGGATCAAGTCACACAAATCTCATCAATTTGTATAGGTCACAAAATTAATGTGGGGCAAGTTTTGTGATATGTGGAAGGTGAGTGGATGGAGACTATTGAAAAATATGAGAATTTTTTTCAGTTCTAACAGGGGGGGCTAGTGTGGCCAAGCTTCTAATTCATCCACTAAGAATAAGCGTGGCTGATTAATCCAAGTGGGAATTCAATGAATATTTCCCTTTCCAACCTTAGGATTGTGCTTGTCTTCTTTAAAAAATCAATTTTTTTACATTAAACAAGTCCTCAAATAAAGTGCTTGATACTATCTGTTGTGTTTTCTAGTCATATTCCATTAGAAATAATCAAAACTTAAATAAAAAACCATTAAAAACATCAAATTTGTCAAAAATATCATTTTGGAACCGCAACTTCTTGAAAAAAAAACCACAACAGACTAATCACCAATGTTTCAAAAATCATTGTCCAAAACTAATCCAACTCATCTTGACTGTGATCTTGATTTCCAAACCAGAGACTTGCAGACCTTTACCAGTCCATTCCATCATCCTCATTTAAGATTGCATTACATTTTAGATTGCACCTTAGGTAACCTTTGCCTTGCATAATCAATCTTAGGTCTTAGGTTTCACATACCTTCTAGATTTTAGACATAGGAAGATTATCAAGACTTTGGATAATCCATGGTTACTTATTCAATTTTTCCTTGACATTTATCTTTTTATCCATCAATCCTTGTCATTGTCATCTTGGTCAAAATTTCGGGTCTCGAACTTGTGTCCTAGTTTGGACTCACCTTGTCAAATTTATCATCTTGATTATCACAAAGGTCAATGACATTTGGGTTTTTTATATTGGACTTACATTAGCTTGGTTACCATCCTTTGTCTTAAATTTTAGGATTCATATCCTTAGCATCACCTTTATCTCATTTAGATTCATATCCTCAGCCTTGCATTTAACTTGCATCTTTAATCCAAAAAATCACAAAAACATAGCTTAGTCCCATACCATCTTGCATCATTTAGATTTAGCTTCATTAGCATGCCATATCCTTTGGTCATAAGGTCATTATTATCCTTGCATTATCACTCCACATCCCTATATTATCCCAAAAAACCCCAAAAATAAAAAAACATCATTTGGTCATCATCATCCTTGCATATCATATCCTTTGGTTATATGGTCATTATCATTCCACCATTCCTTAATCTTGGTCTTAGGTACATTAGCACTTTGCATCCTTATATCCTTGAAAATAAAAAAAATAGCATAGTTTCATATCCATTTTGCATTGGCACCTTGCATTGTCATCCAAAGGTCACAATTTTTGTATGATCCTCACTATTTTTTCCTTATCCATCCTAATCCAAATTCATGACCATGTCTTCACTTTACCTTGATCTTCTTCGTAGTCAATTTAAATACCAATCAATCCTCAATCGTTAATACCAACCACTCACATACCCTTCTTACCAACAATCCATAATCTCCAATCCTTCATCCATCTACCCTCACTATCAAGAGTCACTTGACACAATCCATACCATTAATCCCCAACAAATATCCATTAATCATCCTTATCCTAACCTTGACAAGGGAAACCAACCTTCCACTAGTCCATTCCAATCCTCCACATCCTATCATAATCCATCATTGACTAGTCCATTCCAATCCTCCACATCTTATCCTAGTCCATCATCCACTAACTCATTTCCATCTAATCCATCCCAAATTATAATACCATCCAATAAAATCTCATTAGTTAATGCTCTCTAAGGACAACTAGCAAAGGAACCTGTTTGACTCCTAAATGAAAACAAACTTAGGAAATCCAATCACATTGTTGATCCTACACCATCCAACCATTTTTCACCATCATGTCCTCCATTCCCTACCAATACCAAAAAATATCTTGCTATTGAAGCTCCATTATTGCCATGTCAAAATCCTAGGTCTAACAAAGAAAATCATATCCTTGTCCAAAATCAAATTCCATTGCCTAAACTTGAGGATACATGTTAAAAACAAAGTCCAAAGCATGACATCATAGCTTCAACTTCATGTCAAGATTGAAGTAGTCCATCCCATGACCCCATCCTTAAGTCCATCCAAGAGATCCTTCTAGCTAATCATGGCATCCAAAATAAACCTATCCTTGATCAATATTTTGTTCTCAATCATGTCATCCAAAACACACCTATTTTTGACCAAGATCCTACCCTTGAACATGAAGTCCAAAATGATCCTCTCATCAACATTTATGTTGGTTCATGACCAAACATTTAAATATGATCCCATCCAAACACAAAACACCTGAATTTCCCAAAATGAGACACTTGCCTCCTTTGGACACATAGATAATCAAATGAATGATATGGATAACATCAAAGAAGAGCATAAAGCAACTACTATTGATCAAGTCAAAAGAGAAAATAGAGAAGCTACCATTGATCAAGGCAAAGAAGAAGATACAAAATCTACCATAGATCAAATTGACATCCCAAATGATCCAAAAGAAACAAGCATGATGAATGATAAATCCAAAACATCCTATCAACTAGGAGCATCCACCTTTTTCAAAGCAGGCTTTCTTGCAAATGAGGAGATTCCAAGCAGTAACTTCCACATACAGAATCATGGGTTCACATCTTTCTTTCAAAACAACAAATACCCCATCGCAAATAGAATTTTTCAGAGCATGTAGTATCAAGGAAAAGGGCTAGGGCTACATGAGCAATGCATTATAGAACCAGTACAATTTTATGCAAATCCTATACGTCAAGTTCTTGGTTATTCTTCAATCAAAGAATCAAATGATATTAGTGGCACCTCCTCAATATTGGGGGAAACTTTATCTGATACAAACATCAAAATGGGGACCATGAGTAGTCCTTGTCATAAGGTTGATGCCAACACTCCTTCCATCCATACCATAAATTGCCATTCCAACATGGATAAATCTTCCATTTGGAACCAACAAAAATAAAATTATTATAAATCCAAAGTTCAAAATCAAATGTCAAAGACCATTGAATCAAACAAAAATACAAGTGGACGAATGAAGTTAAAATGGATCAAGAAAAGAAAATATTCCAAATCCAAAAGTCAATCAAAATTTGGAGCCAAAATAAAAGAGGACTCCCACATATAGTAAATGTCCACCTCCTTTAAAATGGTCATCAATAATGGCATTAAAAATGTTGGTTTTGAATGTTATCCCAATCAAAATTCCAAACTCCACCATCCAACATCCCAAGTTTGGAAAATAAAAAGTGATTCATCCAAATTTCCAAATAATCCTTCAACATCTAACATCATCCATCATAATCCTACATCATGCCTAATGTCTAAAATACATGCATCACGAATCCATCGCCTCTTGGCAGCAACTCTTTATCATAAGGACTCAAATGGAACTCTATCATGATGTGCGTATTTCGATAAGGACAAACCTAGTATTAGAGAGGATCACAATGACATCAATCAATTGTATGCAAGTGTTATGATCCTGACAATACAACTACTCCATAAAGGTCACTATTGGCATATCATGACACTAGTACCTACATCAATACCATCAAAGGATTCAAAACAATCAGCTATCATACAAAACATCAAGTTGATATAAAAAAAAATGTCACCCTGATGAAAACCTGACAAATAGGCATCTTGTGTGACATCAAAAAAAAAGAGAAAAAGAAACAAAATAGTAAAGAGAAAAAAATTGTCCAAATAGTGAAAACCATTTTTATGGCGCTTTGGATAAGTACCATGATGAAAATATGGCAAACAAGCATCATGTGTAAGAGCAATTATCTTTGTGGACCATTACATTTGGGGGCAAGTGGTCTCATCTTCCATGCCTTTCTCATAACATTTCCATCTATCTATCTAATCCATATCATATCCATCCATTTTCCCACCTACCTTGATCTTGATAAGAAATGGGGCACAAACATAAATCATTCTTTGGGAGAATTCTTGACATGTCTATCCTTTGGTCATACACTATCCATGAAATATCATGTCATTGTAACTTCATATAATTTATCCAAACCCATATCTTAGACAAAATAAATTATTCCTATGAGAAATAGTTCTTGGAGATCATATCCTAATTCTTCCATCCAATAATCCTCATGTCTCTTACTCTTTTCCAAAATCAATCCATTATCCTTTCATACCTATTGTTGGACTTGATTTTCCCTTGTCACTAGTTTAAGTATTCTAATACACTTATTCAAGTTCCCTCCATAATCGCATCTAGTCCTAAGGTTAGTCATTTTAAATGCAACAAACCTAATCCATACAATCTTGCTATGCACTCTAGCACGTCATCCAAAACATTCATTGAATTTGTTCCCAGCCTTGCTGCAAACCATGATCTTTTAGTTACATTATCATTAACAAGATATGTCTTTCCCAATCCTCATGTTGTTTCGAGATGTGTCCTTCCGATATCAAACAACGTTGTCATCATCATCACCTATCAATTGGTTTTCAGCTTGACTATAGGCAAGATCATGTTTATCCTTGGATCCTTTTGCATGCCTTCCTGGTTAATTGTGGGTATCTTTCACATTCATTTATCATGATCCCTATAGTTATCATCCATAATAAATTATCATTCATCCATAATAAAGCTTCGTTATCCTTCCCATGGCATGACAATAACCGATATCTAGTATCATTTGTCTTCATGATCCCCCTCGCACATAATAAACTGGTCCTATACCTGATTGGGTGAAATTCCTTGAATTACATATTCATGGGAAATAATACATGGTATCAGCCCTTTTAAACCTTTAAAATCCATAAAAATCATAAAATGTCCTGAAAAAATCCAAAAAAATCACAAAATCGAAAAAATAGAAAAAAATCACAACATTTCAAAATCCAAAAAAATCATAAAATCCTCAAAATCCAAAAACATTAAAAAAATTCAAAACTCCCAAAAAACAGAGTCAAAATCTAAGTCTGAGTCTGAATCGGTTTTGTTAGCATGGTCGAACTACGTTGGCTCTACGCATTTGCTATGTAGGCAAGGCTCATCTTAAATGAGCCCCTAAGGCATTAGGTCAGTCCCTTTAGGTTGTCCAAATAAAATCATGACTTAGTATTTTATCAAAAATGACAAAGTCAAGTCATGTTGAACTGCGAGGTCTTTGCGCACTGCTACATAGGCAAGGCCATTTATCGATGAGCCCCTGAGGCCCCCTAGGTGAAGTCCTTAAGGGTTTGTTGAATTGGGTCATCTCCTTGGTCTAGAAGCAATCATCATTCAAACTAAATCACAAAACAACAAACGATTGAAATCCTCCATCAATTAATTATCTTTTCATCCATCAACCTAGTCATTTGGCTAGAATGAGGCATTGTATCATTTGTCTCATTTGGTCTTATCTCTTCTCTCTCATCAGGATGTGTCCTTCCTGAGATTAGACTCTATCAATTTGGTCATTCACCTTATGCAAGATATATCTTTCTTGTAGTTAGGAACCTTGTCAACACTTATCACTTGGTCAACTTTATTAGATGTGTCCCTTGCCTTAAACAGGATGTGTCCATCCTAAAGTTAGGTATCATCACATCACTTGGTCATATCAATCAATCCTTATCAAATCAAACAATCTTGTCAACATTGTCAATCAATCTTTCCTTAATCAAGACACGTCCTTCCTGAAGTTAAGCGCAATCATCAATCTTGCCTTAATCGGGATGTGTCCTTCCTAAAATTAGGCGTTATCATTTTCAATCAACTTTGTCAACTTTATCAATCAATCTTTGTCAAATCAATCAATCTTTTCATCTTGGTCAATCAATCCTGCCTTCATCAAGATGTGTCCTTCCTGAGGCTAGGCGTGGTCAATCAAATCAAATTGGTCAACCTTTGTCCACTTATCAATTGATTATTTTCAAACTTATCAAATCAAATCTTGGTCATCTTGGTCAACCTAATCAATCATATCAAATAATCTTAACCAAACTATTGGAAAACATTGTCTCTTTGGCAAACACTTTGTTGGTCTATATTTATCTTACCTTTTTGATTGGTTTTGGGTCATGTTACTAGTCTCCTCGAGGATGTCCTATTAACATATTTAGAGGGACGATGATGGATCATGGCCTCTTTTCTTTGTTTGTTGTTTATGGTTTGTAATTGCAAAACGACTGGGACAATTAGGTCCTTAGTATGAGTTGGGGAATTCCTTGTCTTTTTTTTACTGCTTGTCTCTCCCAAATGGTCACCTTGCACACCTTGGTTTATGTCATACCATGGTGTTTGTGGTCCATTTGTAACATTTTTGATTCCCAATGATGATAAATATAAAAATTTAAGCATGAAAGTTGGTTCCCTTATCATTTCTTGTCTATCTTCTTTCCCCTTTTCACGCTAACATCTCATCTCCCTTGTCTTTTCCATGCTAGCATCCATCTCCTTCATGCTAACATTTGTTCTATCCTTCATCCTCTAGTCTTATCTTCCATTTTGAGAGCATATTTGTGTTCTTTGAACTCGCTTGTCCTTTCGAGGGGGCATTCCACAACCCTCTTGGTCATCCTTCCCCTTTCTCTTTACACTGGGGCATATTTCATAATCAAATTTCTTTGACACAACGCAGTGAACTACATTATGTCAAAGAGGGGAAAAATGTAGTCACTAAAAAATATCCTAAGTCTACGAGCATCATTTTTCCTGGTCATCATCTTTCGATAATTGAATAATGTTCAATCATATTCCTCTATTAATTAAATAATTTTTAATTATTTAATTGATTCACCTTCTCATTTCTATCCCGATCAATTAAAATTATTTAATTTCATCACTAATATATCCCTTTCTCCAATAATTAAATAAATTATTTATTTAATTATTTGTCTTGCATCCATAGTCAAATAATAATTATTTGACCCTTTATTCTTCTATAATTAAATAATTGACGAAATTATTTAATTATGTGTCATTCCTCCCTTTTGAATAAATAATTAAATAATTTAATTATCCATGTCTAATTTCTATCTCCTCCTTTAATTAAATTTATGAATTTAATTAAATCTCCTTTTTCATTTCCTCCAAATAAATAATTTGAAGTAAATTATTTATTTGCCACTTGTCCCTCTCCTCCATTTTTGAATAAATAATTTAAAACAAATTATTTATGCACCTCTTCTGGTCAAAGATGCCCTGTCATTAACCCTTATCATGGATTTCATTGTTGTCATAGTTGTTGGGCATCATAGCCATCATCGTCATACCTACATAATCCCTCCAAGAATGACATATTCTTGGTGCATCAATTTTGGGACGTTGATCTGAGCATTTCTCTAGAATCTCGATCTCAACCCTCCATTTCATAACCCCCATCTCATTTATTCTCATCCATTAATTTTAGAATCTTTCTAGAGGATTAATCTCAGCCATCCATTCAAAAGGTTGTCTATAAAAGAAACCTTTCTCCTCCATTTTCAATTTAACAGCCATTATCTCCGACTTTCTTTCTTACTATTTGCAGGTATTTGCACAACTTCATCAACAAATCTGAGGGCAATAATAACATAAGAATAAATAGGAGAGACAAGAGAAGTGAATCAACTTCAAGCATGGGGAGTATTTTAGTTTGATGCTTTCATTTTACTCATGCAATGTTTGTATTCTCTTATTTAGATTGGGATTTTAGCTTAGAATTGTGTTGGCTATCACTTAGTCTATGCTATTTGATTTTACCCCATCTTACAGATGCATACTATTGTGGCATATGATATATATAAATATATGTTAACATATATATATACATATACATATACATATACATATGTATATATGTGTGTGTGTGTGTGTGTGCATGTGCCGATTATCATTAACAAGCTTAGAGGCCGATTTATTACTAAATCATAGGACAATTATATACTGCATATATAAGCTTTTAAAAGGGCCAAATATATCTCATATTTTCAATGAATAAGGGACCCACTATGTGCAACTATTAAGTCGATATAATTGAGACTTGGTCGACACCTTGTTTGGATATTATCTTTGACTTAGTAAACTATAAATCACCTTTTCATTGAGTAAATATCAAAAATAGTTAAATGCATGCAAAGTAATGTTACAACAGGTTGATGAGCTAGTCAACTGATTTATGAGATGAATTGACTCATCTTGGACTAAGTCAACATAAGCTATGTGTTGCACTTTGGATATTGACTGATTCAAATATGTATTTAACCACTCCAACTATAGGAGATATCTATTTTCTTTGGTGCCACCTTATGAATTATAATTGTTGTAGATGTTCATTGTGAAGCCAATTTCAATTACACCCTTTTCATCATGTGTTGATTTGAAATGGTCTTATACTGTTGTCAGAAAATAAGGTTGACCTCTAGCTTCTTTTTTTTAGTATGTTCTTATTTATACGCCACCTTTTAGCTAATTTGAGTGAGTGGTTATGAGTAGAGTTTTCTATCAAAACCCATGCCTTTTTTTTAGGCTGAGTGGTCTCTAATTTGCTATATAAATAGTGAGACTAAGCTCTCATTTGGGATGCATCTTCTTACACTTTTGTTGTGCATTTTAGTCGTATTCCTTATGCTAACTTGAGAATTCTTTCTGCATTCTTATCTTCCTAATTATGTTAAATATATTGAGAGAGAGCTTTAAGTGTAGGTGTGTATTTTATAATATTGAGAGAAGTATATTACCAACCTAAGAGATAGAGATTATTGTGGCTTGTTTGGGAGATCAAAGCTAAGCTAGCTATTGTTCTAGGAAAGTTGAGTTTTTTCCAATCAATTGGACAAGTGAATTACAGGCATGAGGATCATCTTCCATTATTTGTCTTTGCTTATGAATGATTGATTATTGAGTGTTTTATTTAGTCTATTGTGAATACTTGAATTTAGGGAAAAATAGTATTTGCTTTGAAAGGAGTTAGAAGTTATACTATTTTGTGAAGTGTTTGTAATTACTCCATAATAGGAGGAATTTGTTTGTCATAGGTATATACATACTAGATATGATTAAACATCGATATCTTAAAGAGTTACTCATAGCTAGGTTATTTAACTATACAAAATAGCTAGTGGGTTACTCCTGGGAATGTTGTCCATTGAAAGGAGTGAATTTGTACATTTACATTATGAGTAGAAATACTCTAGAGTTTGTATAAAGGTGATAGGTTAAATCTGGGGTATGTGATTGCCATGGGAAGGGTTACCTATGCATAAATTATAGTGGCCTTAAGTCAAAATGAGCTTAAGTGAAAGTTGACCTTCACTTGAAGTATTGAGTGAGAACACTTTGGAAAAAGTAGTGTGATTACCTTTGGCTCCACTGTCAGTTCACCATGTCCATGTAGTACATGCTAGTTGCAGATTGTAGGGTTACAAGTTCTAGACATGTAGGGCACAATACTAAGCTCAGTGTGGTTAGTCGTACGAGGTTACCCAACCAAGATTTTTGTCGAAGGGTAGGGCCATCTATCTATGATAGATGTGTGGGGGACTGTATATGAGTTTGTGGTTGGCGGAAAAAGCGATTGAGTGATGCTTCTCCTCCTCAACAGGTGATAAAAGACCAAGGTTTTGAAAGGAGGATCCTGGACCATCTATAACTATTTCTTTGAATTTCAAATAAGCTATGTATGTAATTATGTACGTTCTTGGGATATTGTAATTTGTGAAATTATCTTTTTGAAATGGAAACCTTGTTGTATGTTATTATCACATCTTTGTTCATATGTTCTCAATAAAGAAAAGATTTTTTTTATTGCAATGGCTTGTTACATAGTTTATTTACTCGCACAATGAAAACTTAGGAAATATTTACTTCATGAAGGGTTGGCATATTACAGTTCATGTTATTACATTCAATTTAGTCAATTCTTCAATTCTTTATTACATGCATGTGAATGATATCTTATTTTTATGATTCACCTTCTGTATTGAGTCTTTGAGTCATCCTCTAGAGTAAGTCAAGTAGTTAGGAGTAAGAGTTAGCAGTGTTATGAATTTCTAAAGTTCAAATTAGGAGTTATCAATTACAGTGCTAAGCTAAAAATACTCACAACATCAATAGCAAATTAAGTTATTTCCATTGTTTTGTAGTTCATGCTTTATTTCCCTTTTAAAATCTTTACTGTTTTCTTGCACATGTGTAAACCACCTATACTTGATGACATAGGTCATGTAGAGTCTGTGAATGCACATATAGTGCCAACATCATCAATGTAGTGCCCTCTCCACTTTGGTATTTGGGTCAAATGTGTAAGTGTTTATTTGTGATGGCATTATTAGTGTTGTTTAATTATTTAATATAGTTGTTATTTATAAATGTCATTTAATTAATAGTTTGATTTAACGATGTTTATTATTATTGTTGTGATTAATTTAATGAAATTATTAAATTTAATTATTAAAGTAATTTGTGAAAATGCCAAGTATTTAATTAAATATTAAATTAGATTGTAAATTTAAAGGTTTGTAGATTTAAATGGTTATTGTGTTTTAATTGTTGATATTAAATATTTTTAATTTTTAATGGAATAGTATTTTAGTTGCAACATTGCTAATTTTAAATTAGTGATTAAATCATATTGTTTATTCAATAATTATTATAGATTATTTTAAATGGAGATTTTAGTGTTTTGGCAAATTTGGAAAAGGTGGAAAGAAAAAGAAATAAAAATAGAGAAACTATGTCCATGCAATTACATGCATCAGTTGGAATTGGAAAAAGATTGAGCAAGTTACTATTTTAGTTTTAATAATGATTTGTGACTTGAGTTCTGATTTTCGAAAATAGGTAATTAATTTAATTGGATTGGGAAACTTGTGATTTCAGACATATTTTGTTTCTGAAAACGCCTCTCTGGCTTGAGGAATGCTTCCTTTTAGATTTTTGGGGGGGAGTCTTTCACTTTCGAAAAGAAAAGAAAATTTTACTCTGAAAATTAATTATGGAAAACAAAAGAAAAGATTTCAGTTCTTGTTAAAAAGATTTTTTTGGAAGTGATTCTTTTTGGGGTGATCAAGTTCAAAAGAAGAATCCACAGCTGCAAAACAAATGTCTCCAGTTCATCCTCTTTGTTACGAGCGTAGGAATCTAGGTTGGCCTCTTCATCGTTTGTCGTTTCATTTATCTGCCTAATGCAATAAAAAAATTGTTCTCTCTCTGTTGATTGACAAAAGATTGGTTGTTCATCTTACTGCATGTTGAATGAAGCTGGATTTGAACTATATTTTAGAATTCGATTTGAAAGTAATTCAATTTATGTTTTGGTAATGTGCTAGTCGATGGAACTTCCTCCAAGCTTAGTTGCTTTGTGATATAGAGAATTCATTTTCTACTTAGCTTTTGACTTGTATTTATATGTTGATGTGTAGACTAGACAGTCACCCCTTCCTTGTATTTGTTTCTATTCTAAACTCATTGTTGTATCCTTATCAAGTTTGATTTTCACCCTATCTTCTTGCAATTGCCTTGTTTTTTACCTTGTTTTCCATCCTTAAAATGATGGAGATTGTTATGTTAATTTATTTTCAATCGTTGCAGTGGTAATAGAAAATTGTAGGTTTCACATGGAGAATAAAAGAGATTTCCATTCAATTTTTGGGGTAATGGGTTATGAAATAAGGAATGTATTCATAGAAAACCGTTGTAAGTGAACTCCTATGTCTATGAATGTGATCTGCCTCATACACAGAAATCGTGTACCAATTTATGGACTTCAATCCAACTACATCAGGGCATCTTTTAATTCATCTATATTTCTTTAATCTCCTTACTATTTGAACCTCACCTCACCTGTCGCTTCTGCACAAACGTCTTGAGAAGAACATAAGTTACAACCTTTTTAGGAACCAACAAAAAAAAGTTGTTTCTAAAAATACTCAGCCTATATTGATATAAGATCCACAAGTACCTCAGGTTTAACTGGCATCTTGTAATAAGGATTACGGTGTCCCCATGGTAGCCAGCATGGGCATTAAGGTCAACCATGCACACTTAATGATCAACTATATATGTAATGCAATAAAGATTACTGATGTGCGAAGTATGTGTAGCTCGCATCCTCTTAACCTGCATGACTGCATGCACCTAGAACAAAAGAAAAGCTTACAATGTTAAGATGTGTTCCAAGAGTGCTTCATTAATTCAAAGATTTTGAGAGCTTCCTTGAAAAATCCATTTTATGCACATTTTGCAATCATTTTATTTCATTCCAAGAGATGGCATCTCTTTGTGGCATTCTTTCGAACAATTCACATGCCTTGTCCATGATTTCCACATTTTTCTCTCATGTTTACCAACGTAGCTGCAACTACATCATCTCACTTAATTTTTCCCCTATATTTAATGCTTTGATGAATGCTCGTACCCTGTTCCAAAACATCCATTTTGTCATAGGCGGGCGAGCATGGAAAAAGTTATGAAACTCAGTTTTATAGTTGTCATATCTATTTACTTGAAAATTTCTTTCACCTTCTCAACAATTCCAATTGGAGCACATCCCACTTACATCTCACTCTATGCGATGAGATCTCTAAGAGGCGGTCTGTCAAACAGTTCAAACGCCTTTCCTGTACTTCCAATATTTTTATGCATTTGCCCATCATTTTGGTAATTGAATTATATTGATATGTATATGTGTAGAAGTATATATTCATTCCCTTATAATTTGAATGGGGGTATTTAATTAAAGTGATTTCATTTCGTTATATTATCTTATCATGTTTTGCTAATATATGTATGAATATATATGCGTAATTACATTCGTAAATTGATATGAAACGGTGTTTACTTTATTGTTATTTGATTTAACTAAATAGAAAAATAGTTTTATATCTATTATTTATATACATAAATTAATATATGTATATATTCATATCTTGTCATTTTCTAATCTGTTAGTATATATTTATGATCTAATATTAGGTTGATTATAAAATCTATGAATGTATAGTTAAGGAAATATCATAGATATGTGTATACTTGTCTATAAGTTACCTTATTAGTATATGGCTATGTTATAATCGGATGGTCTAACTAGCTCTTTGTTTATTAAATGGTAAGAAGTATGCTTTGTAATATAAACACATATATTTAGATCAGTGGAATTTGGTTATATGAATGAATTAGCATATCTTTTTCAAAGGTGTCTCCCACTCATATTTAATATCTTTCAAGTTGTAACCTACATGTTTGTATATGTTTTAAATGGTGTGGTAATAGGATATGTTTATATAAATGAATACATGTGTTGTATTATAGTGATAGAAATAGAATAATTTATGCTTTATAATTTGGCTATGTAGATAAACATAGTGGAAAGAAAATTAGAAGAGAGTGAAAATAAGTTAAAGTTGTTTATTAGCAAAAGGTCATTTAATTTAAAAGATCAGGTTAGATTATAAAAGATTTAGTCTTCTCTTCGTTAGATAATTAGTAAGTTAATGTTATTATTTAATATAATTATGGTCAATTAATAATATTGCTATGGAAATATGATATTATATTGGTAAATTTGAAGTTGCAAATTAATATTAGGGTTTTGTAGTAATTAGAATAATGAAGTTGGTGGTTTTAATATTAGAGTTATATTTTAAATATTATTATGGCAGAAGGTAATTCTATTGTTTGATTTAAATGGATAAGTTAAAGCGAGTAATAAGGAAGTAAAGATAGTGCCTTTATGTGTTTAAAATATATGTTCTAGCTTGTTAGATTTAGATTTGTTTTTTTATTATTAATGACTTATCTAGTAATTCTATTTGGAATTCTTATTTGTTTAATTGATATGCATCACTGCATGAGTTACAATATCGTTATAGTCAGGTTTAATTGATTGTTGGTCATTCTGAGCTATGTACTTGGGTTAGTGGTTAAGTAACATGAGTTGTGAAGATAATGTCTTTTATGGGTGTATTGATTGTTTATTCTCATTGATGATTATTGATCTTATTGGTGTTGAGTTGACTTCTTTTGGGTTATTGTTTTGTGGAAAGAGGTGACTTCATGAATGGTATTTTCCATTGATGTTCTATTTGTACAAAAGAAGAGTTAAATGATGTTTCTTTTTGTGTTGAATTTGAGTCACGGGAACCCATGTTTTGATGCTCATTTCTTGGTCTTATGATTTAGATATATGGGCGGATGTTTTAGTAACTTCCAGAGGCTTGTGAGAAAATTTGATTCTTTTGGGCACTCTATTTGTTTGGTGCATCTGTGGATTCATGTTATTTGTGTTGAAGGTGGTACCTCCTTTGTACTTGGTTCAGTGATTTAGAATATGTTTATGAGAAGGTTCATGCCTCGCATGTTGTGTGTTATGCATACACTGATTTTATGTGAGTTGAGGTACACCCCTTTGCCTTGTATTTGGTTTTGGTACCTGTAGGGAGAGTGGATCTTCATGGGGGCTGACACACAAAGGGGCTATCAAGATAACCCATGGAAGAGTTTCCTAAACAATTGATAACCTAATTAATGAACTAGTGGGATTGGGTAATTAAACACTAAACAAGATTAATTATGTGCCTCACCCATGTTGTTAGTGCTTCCTTAGACTATGGGATGAGAAGACCTAATTGGTAAGATCATTTCCTTGTCTTCATGAAAGGTAAGTGGTTCAGTATGAGTCACCCTATGGGGCGACACCTTGAGATAGGCAGTCAGGATAATCATAGATGGAGGTGACACCTTGTGATAGGTTGTCTAGATAATCCATGTAAGGCCATGTGATGACACTCTCCTACAGTACCCATTTATCTTCCCTTGCTTTGGCTGCCTCTGGGAGTGTTGTTGCTTTCGTTTTATGTTGTTTTGTGATGGAGTTGTGTTAGCCTTGCTTGCTTGACCTTGTTTGGACGTGGATCCCTCCTTGTCATCTCCTAGCATGGGGGGTGGACCTTCAGGTCCACATGGTCGAGTGGAACGGGCTACGCACCCCATTGGATTCCCAGGTTGTGTTCGTGAAGCGAGGAGTGGAAGCGGATGCAGAGATTCCAAGGCTTCACTTGATAGAAGGTTGTTTGATGCCTTGTACCTTATTCATCAATGATGTATTATTCTTGTACTTGATGTACTCTTCACGTGGATAAGGGAAGCTTTTTGTGATGTACTACTATATCTTTGATGTGTTGTATCTGTGGAAATATGCTCCACAATTGTAATATTTGTTAGGAAAAATTCGATTGCGGAACAAATTTTCCTAATGCCAAGACTCATAGGTGAATAGAGATATGCATTTTAAAGTTTACAATTACAGTCCATTAAGATGCACACAAAAGAAATTGCTGAACTGAGAAAAAAATTCAAACACAAAACACCAAATTTACGTGGGAAAACCCTTATAGGAGAAAAACCCATCACACCATGAAAGATCACTTGTATTATAGTAAAGGATTTACATACAAGTTACAGACTCCCTTTTTGATGACAATATTACAACAACACTACTTTCCTGATCAACCATATATCAGAATTACACTGTTACAATGCTATCAAAACAACATACAATGAATTCTCAAAACTTTGATCACTCATCGATCATCCATTTGTCAAACTATCCAACCCGTTACTGTCCCATACATTACAATACATAGTAATTGTCATGAATGATTATTCTTTGTATAGTTTGTTAGGTTCAACTTCCCCTTCACAGACCAGCTGTCGAACATCCTAGGCATATGAACTGCCTCTCTCCAAGTCAGCAACCTCCACTAAATGACGTACACATCAACAGCCAATAGGTTCATGATTTTTTCTTTATACGACGCTACCACTGCATATCCAACAAGACCTCATGGTATGGCATTTTACCGCAGTACCGCTAGACAATCAAGGTGTTGTCGCGGTATGGCGGTGTCCACCGCTCTACCACCAAATGGTTTGGTCGATACCGCGATGTGGCGGTAACACACTACACTACCGCTAGACAATCAATATGCTCTTGCGGTATGGTGGTAACCGCCAACCAGACTACAACGGTTCACCACACAATCTCTCCTTAATCAACGATCACCTATGGTATGACGGTAACCGCGCCACCACAACCCAAGAGATGAGCTTTCATGGTGTGGCAATAACCACTTGACCGTTCCATGTATTGAATGTCCTTGTGGTATCATGGTTCCACCACTTAACCGTTGCAACTGATAAGAGGCTCCACGGTGTAGTGGTAACCATGCTACCACACCTCAGTGAATGGTAACCCGCGGTATGGTGGTAACCGCGCCACCGCGGCTTCTCTGATAAGCACCTGCAATATGGTGGTAAAGGCTGAAAATAGAACACTCAAGTATCTTCTTTGCTCGGTGATAGAACCAAGGTATTTTCCAGTGAGTTTGAGGCATGTATTCTCAAGAATCTCCCACTTGACGAAGAACTCACTAAACCCTTTTCAATACCTGAAGTCATCGAATCTCCTAAGCCCCAAGACCCATCGAACTTGCACACTACCTGAACTTGTCTGTGCTCACTGGATTTTTCAATGCATCAACAACATTCTTCAGAGTATCAACCTTATCTAAACTGACCTTTCCATCCTCCACAACATCTCAAGCAAAGTGATACTGTACACCGATATGTTTTGTCCCAGCATGGAAAGCTGGATTTTTTGCCAGAAAAATGGCACTCTGACTGTCATAATAAATAATAATCTTCCCTGCATCAAAACCAATATGAGAACACAATCTTCTAAGCCAAATGGCTTCCTTACAGGCGTGAGTTTCTTCCATGTACTCAGCCTCTATAGTAGATAAAGTGACTACAGCCTGTCGCTTGCTCATCCAACTAGTTGCACCACCATTCATCATGAAAATATATTCACTGATGGACCTTCTGTTGTCAATGTCCCTTGCCCAATCAGAATCTACATATCCACGAATGTTGAGATTCCTCTATGATCCAACCAAATTGCCATGGTAACACAAAGCATATCCTGAAGTCCCCTCAGATATCTAAACACTCTTTTCACAGCATCCCAATGTGTCCTTCCTGGATTCACCATAAATTTTCTAAGAACTCCCACTGCTTGGGCAATGTCTGGCCTTGTACAAACCATTGCATACATTAAACTACCAAATGCACTAGCATAAGGCACTCTGTTCATGTCCTCCATCTCAGTAGGATATTTTGGACAATCTTCAATAGATAGCCTTGTTCCTTGCAAAACTGGAACAACTAGCCGCTTGCAAACATCCATACCAAATCTCTCCAGAACAGTGTTAATATACTTACTCTGACTGACCCAAATTTTTCTGCTCTCTTTGTCCCTAGTTATTTCCATCCCCATAATATACCTAGTTGCACCAAGATCTTTCATTTCAAACTTTGCAAACAACTGAGACTTTAGATTAGAAATCATTAACTTACTATTTCATATGAACAACATATCATCAACATAAAGGGAAATAATAAGAACCCGATCATTTTCAATCTTATAGTACACACAATGATCTAATTTTGATTTTACAAATCCCAATGACAAAACAAATGTGTCAAATTTTTAGTACCACACTCTAGACAATTGTTTCAAACCATACAAATATTTTTTCAATTTGTAAACTAGATTTTCTTTACCTTTTTTCACAAAGTGCTCACACTAGGACATATAAATTTCTTCTTCAAGATCACCATGAAGAAATTTTGTCTTCACATCCATCTACTCAATCTCCAAATCATATGTTGCTGCAAGTGACAAAAGAAATCTAATAGATGTCAGCTTTGCTACTGGAGAAAATTTTTCTCCATAATCAATTCCCTCTACCTGGGAATAACCCTTTGCAACCAATCTTGCTTTATACTTCTCAATACTGCCATCTAGACCAATTTTCTTTTTAAACACCCATTTGTAGCCCACGGGCTTTCTACCTTCAAGCAATGGAACCAGATCCCAAGTTTCATTTTTCCTTAATGATGCCATTTCTTCATTCATGGCTTCCAACTAGGAATCTGAATCAGACATTTCAACTGCCTCTTTTACAGTCCCAGGCTCATCAGTATTAGTAAGCAAAGCATAGGCACAACTAGAATCTATCATAGAGAATTCATACCTATCTGGTTGTTTCTTTTTACATGTAGACCTCCTTGCAGGCTGAGGCTGAGGTTGCAGTTATTCTTCTTGTTCAAAACTCTTAGAGCTGCTTGAACTCTCCTCAGATTCAGGTACACTTTCAATGTGTTGTTCCTCTTTCTCTAGAGTTAGAGGTATCTCAACAACATCATTCTTTTCTTCTTTTTCTTTCATCTCTGACTGCAAATCCATTCAAGAAGGTTTCAGCTCCCAGAAGATTACACTTCTATTGTACAATACCTTCTTAGTCACAGGATTCCAAAGTTTGTATCCTTTCACACCAAGTCCATACCTAATGAAGATACATTTTTCATCTTTGTTGTCCAACTTAGATCATTTTACATTCGGCACATAAACATATGCTTCGCAGCCAAAGACTCGAATATGTCTCAGAGAGGGGTTCTTACCAGACCTAGCTTCCATAGGAATTTTGTCAACAAGTGCTGACGAAGGAGACCTATTCAACAAGTAACATGCTATAGCCATAGCCTTAGCCCAAAAATTATGCTCCAGACCAGCATTGCTCAACATACTTCTAGCCTTCTCCATCAACATCATGTTCAACCTTTCAGCAACTCCATTTTGTTGTGGAGTGTAAGGTGTTGTTTTATACCTCTTAATCCCATGGTCTTTTCAATACCTTTCAAACTCATCAGAACAAAACTCACCGTCACTATCCATCCATAGACACTTTATTTTTCTTCCAGTCTGATTTTCCACAAGGTTTTTAAATTCCTTAAAATGACTGAACTCTTCTAATTTACTTTTTAAGAAATACACAAATTCCCTTCTCGAATAATCATCAATGAAAGAAACATAATACTTAGACTTCGATAATGAAAGAACATCCACTGGACCACACACATCAGAATGAATATAATCTAGAACACTAGAATATTTATGAGGACTAGATTATAATGAAACACGGTGATGTTTACCATAAATAAAATGTTCACATAATTCAAATTCAAGGTTACAATCATCAAGCCCCTCAACCAGGCTTTTATTTTTCAAGGCTTTTAAACCTTTCTCACCAATGTGACCGAGCCTCTAATGCCAGAGCATATTCTTTTCTGTAGGAAGTTTAACTTCCAAGGAATTTTCTCCAATAGGAACATTTTCATTCTTCTCTTCACGAACAACCTTTTGTGACTTTGCAGAGATACTATTGCATTAAACATCCAGTGCATCTAGCTTGTACATAGTACCAATTCGGGCACCCCTATCCAACACCATCGAGCCTCTAGTCATTTTATAGCCATTTCTTGAGAACAAGACTTACACTCAAACATCATTTAGCTTACTTACAGAGAATAAATTTCGAGCCCGACCTGGTATATGCATTACGCCATCAATTCCCTTAATTCTTCCATCAAGAAACTAAATTCTGACTCTTCCACAACCAACTATTTCTAGAGATGAATCACTTGCCAAATATGCCTTTCCACCATCATATTCTTCATAATTTGTAAACCAATCTCTATGAGATATCATATGGAAAGATGCTCTAGAATCAATCAACCAGACATCATTTGACGCATGAGTTGCCAAGGCTGCAATGAAAGCATCTACATCGCTCTGAGAAGAGTCATTGTCGGAAGAGTTCCTCTTCTTCTTCTTTTTCTCCTCTTTGCAATCCTTTCCGACATGACCAGGCTGCCCGCAATTCTAGCACTTCACCTTGGACTTCTTGCCAGGAGACTTTTATCTCCCTTCTGATTTCGACATGGACTTCTTGTCATTTTTCTTTCCTTTTTCTTTTGATCTACCTCGAACAATAAGAGCCTCCTTTGCAATATCAGAAGATTTCATTCTCATCTCTTTTGATAACAGAGAAGCAACCACATCCTCCATCTTGAAATTGGTTGTCGTGCTCCCAATCACCATCACCAAGTGATCCCAAGAATCTAGCAAAGAACATAACAATAGCATACATCGATCTTCATCATCAATCTTCACACCTACAGATGTTAACTGAGCAATCAACATGTTAAATGCATTTAAATGATTAGTAACAGATGTTTCTCCCTCCATCTTCAAAAAGTATAACTTCTTCCTTAAGAACAATTTATTCACCAAGGACTTGCCCTGATAAATATCTCCAATCTTCTTCCCCAAAGAAGATGCAGTCTTCTCTTCATGAATGTTCAGGAGAACCAAGTCTGCCAAACAGAGTCTTATCAAACCTTTTTATTTTTTGTCTGGGAGATCCCAATCTTCTTGCTTCATGCCAGAAGGTTTCATTCCAGTTACAACAACCCAAAGATCATGATCCACCAACAGGTCTTCCATTTTAAGTTTCCACAACTCAAAATTGTTGCCATTGAATTTCTCAATTTCAATCCTTCCAGATGTACTTTTCATTGCCATCTCAATCTATAATTAGACAAAATTCAAGACTTCTACAAAACTCCCACTGAACAAAAATTGACACAAAAAACCAATCTACCCACAAGAATAGTGATGAGCCAAGTTTTTGGCACATTTAGATCATGCTTTTACAAACACTTTTTTGCTTTTCATTATGCTAAGACAAACATTTAGTGCTGATTATGGGACAAGACATAGACCTTTTATGCTTAATATAATAAGTATATTATGATAAGTCTTTCCATGATTATTACCTTGAAATGTTTTATTAGTTTGATGAATGCCTTATGACTTTGTGTGATGACAAACCCTTCCTGCAGCCTCTACTGTTGAATTTTCTGCAACCATGTCTAAAATAATGTTTTCCTTAGATTAATGCTTAATGAATGTATAAATGAGGTGATGGATCAACTTAAAGGTTGAATGTGTTGATCGAACTTTCTACCACAGGAATAGTTGTTAAGATATTTTGCAGGTACCACGTTTGAGGAAGAAATTCAGTCTCCACATAAAGGCTGAAGACTAATTCAATGAAGATTGGTTCAGCAGCAAAGAATAAGGAGGTAGCTTCAAGTCATCCGCCATGTAGGGAGAGTGTTCCAGAAATATAGCCTAGGTGTCTTGGTGGCACATGAATCTAGGATGGTGGCACTTTAAAACTTCAAAACTGATTTGACTTAGTTCTTCCTTTTTCATCCACCTCTTCACTTAGTTAGTTATGATGTAGTAAAGACTTCCCATTTTATGAGGGAAGGGTTGGTTAGTCGTTAGATTCAATTTTCAATAAATAGCCCATTCTCCTTCAGAGAAAGGGTTGGAAGATCGTTGTTATAATACATTTCAATTTTCAGAAATACAGTTGAAGATTGTGAGCTATGTACTTGTCTATTTTGAATCAATAAAGTGTTTATGAATTTTATAGTCTAATATGTTGTTTACCTTTGGCACTACCTAAGGGGGCCCACTTAGGGAGCTATCCATCCTTTCATTCTGCAAGTTAGAATGGTTTCACTTCCTTTCATAGAGGTTAATGTGACTATTCCTGTAGCTAGCAGAAACACAAAGTTGTCAATTGTTCCTGCAACCACTATATGCATAATAGTTTTGTCTTTCAATTTTCATTTCCAAGCAAGTTTATCCAGTAAAGTTGTTTCCAGTAATTCAAATTCTAGTATAAGCATCTTTAGGAATTTATGCATGTCTAAGAAAGGTAATTAGTAAATATATTGTGCTGACCCATTTCAAGTTTACATCCCTGGGTTGATGATTAAATGAGGTTCTTTAGCAGGTTATGACTGTTGGTTGTGATGTTCAATCCCTGAGTAAAGGGATTCATGTTCCTAGTTATTAAGCTAATTAAAGGACACTACATTTTTGGTGTCTTTGTCAGGGATGGTGTCAAAATAAAGACCTATTGTAGGCATGCTAATAGAGAGTTAAATTTTATTCCAAGTATTTTGTTTAGAATTCAGCATTTCAAAATTTTCATAGTTAGTTTACTTTTTTTGTATGCGTAGAAGAAGAGACCAATTTGGAAGATTCCTTCCTGGAATAATAGATATTGAAGAGATTGAACCAGACCTTTTCCAAAATGACCCATATCTGGATGTTGGCCAAGACTTAGTTACCTCATCTCCTTCCTCAGAGCTAAGCTTAAACCTGTTGGATGAGCTAGATGACCTTATCCCACTTATTCAGCATCAAATAATCTGCTTGCTCTTGTAGTTCATCAGCCAGGAGCTAATCTAGGGATACAACCAAGGATGGAAACTCCTACTTTTCCATTTCCAATTCCTGGCCTACATGACAATAATAACCTTAAGAACATCCCTGCCTCATTACTTCCAAATTTCTATGAACTTATTACTGAGGACCCTCATACCTTCTTGTTTGAATTTGACATCCTTTGTAGGAGCTATGACTACACAACCTCAACACACAAGATGAAGTTGTTTCCCTCCACTCTAAAAGAGTCAGCCTTGAGGTGGTTCATGGGATTAGGAAGCAATGTAGCAACCACTTGGGATGTGATGAAGGATCCATTCTTGAAAAAATATAAAGAATATTGTAGAGGGAATGATATGAGAGGAGATGACATCTTCAAGATGTCACAAAAGGAGGATAAAACCTTGGAAGATTATGTGTCAAGGTTTTTGTTCAATGTGCAAAAGAACACTCAGCACGAGCTGAATGAGGAATCTCAAAAACTTCTCTTCCTAAGAGGAGTTAATGATACTTGCATGGAGGCCCTAGATCTCATGGTAGGAGGTGATGTCACCCAAAGTGATTGGGATGATATCAAGAAAATATGTCTCAACTAATCCAGAGCAACTGTGAAGAAAGGCAGAGGGTTTAGACCCTCTATTGCAAAAGGAAATGGCTCTGGAGTGTCCAAGGGGGAGATTTCTAATCTTTTGTCCGACTTCAAGAAAGATATCATCAACGATGTAGCTACTCAACTGGACACTATGCAAGCTCGAAGGAAGAAAGAGGAAGCTAGGGCAATGCTAGCTGAATATTGCCCATTGCAGATAAAGAAAGAAGGACTCCAAATGCAAAGCAGTGGCCAATTTGGAGGTACAATATCTTCCCACTGAGTTCAAAAACCATAGAAGGAGAGGAAGAAGTGTTCTTTTTTGCTCAGTACAGGCCATGGGCCCCAAGACAAGGTATGCCTCAGAACCCTTTGCAAAAATTTGGTTCATATAATAATCAACGGTAGAACCAGTACCCTCCAAACTATGGGCCATACTCCCAACCTCAATGGAATAATCCTTGTCCAAAGGCTAAGAAAAACTAATGGCAACCTCCTCAAGGGAACTGGCAGTCACCATAGCAAAATCAATGGTAGCCTCCACAAGGGAATTGGCAGCATTATAACCAATGGAGGGGAGGCCAGTAATGGTCAAATCCACCCGTTGGTTTCCTGCAGCAACCCCAGCAGCAGTCAATTATGCCACCTCCTGTAGTTAATCAAAGCCAAAATCCTAAGCCAACCCAACTGCTTGCTCAAGTAGCACCCAATCCAAATAATCAGCCTCAGTAGCAGCAACAGCAAGTTTATTTTACTGATCCTAATCATCAACCTGCCTATGCTCTCAACCTGAATAATATCAACTTACGTTCAAGAACAGTGTTACCCACACCATCTCCTCCCATAATCTCAGAATTTCCATTTGAGGAGAATGAGCAAGAAGATACCAATGACCTAGCTCAACCCACTAAACCAATGCAGAATCTATCATTGCCTAAGGTATCCAATAAACCCTCACCTCCTTTCCCACAAAGGTTGGAAGGTGAAATTATGAAAAAGAAAGAAGAGCCTACCTTTGACATCCTTGATCAACTAAAGCACATATGTGTGAAAATTCCCTTGTTCCAAGCAATCAAAGAAGTGCCTATCTATAGCAAAGCTATCAAGGAGGCATGTTTGAAGAAACCGGGGAGGAAAAAGAAAGACCCTCAAACTGTCCATGTCTTAGGTCAACTCTCTGACTTGATGCTAGGGAAACTTACCATCCCAAAAAATTCAGACCCTGGCAGTCCTGTTGTAGAGATCAATATTAATGGGGTTCAAATTAAGAATGTTTTAGTGAATCTTGGTGCAGCTATCAAAGTCATGACCAAGGACCTTGTGGTAAAACTTAGTATTTCAGACCTAAGGGCTACACCTACAATACTGTAGCTTGCTGATAGCTCAAATGTCAAACCTGATGTGGTAGTAGAAGACTTGGTAGTCACCTTGGATTCCTGGGAGTATCCTGCTGACTTTATGATTTTGTCTCCAAAAGCATCATTAGGAGGATATCTTGTTATACTAGGAAGGCCTTGGTTGGCCACTATTGATGCTTACATTGGATGTAGGTCAGGTAACATGACAATCTTTGATGGGTATAACAGAAAGAAGCTTACCCTTTATTCTCCAGCCCAGCCTCAATTGGAGTCTGGACAAGCTGTTTGGCCAAATTTGGGAGAAGACGAAGGAGTGAACTCTGTGGCCAATTTAATGATGATTACAAGAGATCCTTTCATTGCACAACAAGAAGAGAAGGATATATTGTCTAATGTCCTACTGAATAATTATGGTATTGAATACCCTCTTTGTGAAAAAAATCCATGCTCCTTGTAGACTATTCTTCCTCCACCCTCCTTAGCTCATTATCCTGCAGCAACTGACTACTTGCACACCTTATTGCACCATGAGGTAGAAATGCCTTCTCTGCCTGAAGTGTCTATGGTTGAATTAACCTCACAGGTGGAGGTAGCTGCAAGAAAAACATTGAATATCAACAATAACCTTACTAGTGAGCAACAAGAATCTATTGTCAAAATGCTTACTTGTCATAAGTCAGCTTTTGCTTGGGAATATGGTGATATGAAGGGCTTAGACCCAAAACTATGTACACACCACATATTCATCAACAGTGAGTTCAGACCTATTTGACAACCCCAGAGAAGAATCAATCCAGCCTTGAGAGAAATTGATAAAGAAGAGTTGCAGAAGATGTTGAATGCTGGCTTTATCTACCCAATCTCGGATAGCCAATGGGTCTCCCCACTGGTTATCATTCTTAAGAAAGAAGGAAAATGGAGAGTGTGTTTGGATTACAGAGAGCTCAACTTAGCCACAAAGAAAGATTACTTTCCTCTTCCCTTCATTGATCAAGTCCTGGATAATTTATTCGAGAAAAAATACTTCTCATTCTTAGATGGCTTCAGTGGATACAATCAAATCAAGATTGCTCTAGAGGACCAGGAAAAGACTACTTTTAAATGCCCCTGGGGAATGTTTTCCTACTTAGTCTTTCCTTTCGGTCTATGTAATGCACCTGCAACCTTCCAAAGGGTTGTTATTAGTATTTTCTCATATATCTCCTATGACTGTATGAAAATATACATGGATGACTTTACTGTGTATGGTGCAAAATTTGAGGAAGCTTAGGACAACTTGAAAAAGGTATTACAGAGGTGTGAAGATCATAACCTGTCACTAAATAGTCAGAAGTGTTTCATGATTATGCAAGAAGGAATAGTGCTTGGTCACTATATTTCTGTTGCAGGAATACAGGTTGATCCTTCTAAGATTGAAGTCATCTCTAATCTACCCTTTCCTACCAAGCAAAAGGAACTAAGAAGCTTTCTAGGACATGCTAGATATTACCAAAGATTCATTAAGGATTTTAGTCAGACAACAGGGCCCCTATACAGCTTATTAAAGAAGGATGCAGAATTTGCCTAGACAACAAAATGTAAAAAAGCATTCCTTGATCTGAAAATTGCCCTTACACAAGCACCTATTTTGAAGGGACCTGATTGGTCACTTCCATTCCATATTCATACAAATGCATCGGATTATGCTATTGGTGCTATCCTAGGACAAAACAATGGTTCAACTGAGCATGCACTCTACTACATCAGCAAAAACTTGCAAGGAGTCGAACTCAACTACACTGTTACAGAAAAAGAAATGTTAGAAATCATCTATGCCCTCAACAAGTTCAGGAATTATGTTACAGGCTATCAGATATTTTTCCATACTGATCATGCAACAATCAAGTATCTCATGAACAAGAGCTCCATTATAGGGACACTGGCAAGATGGTTGTTACTGATGCAGGAATTTGATATTACAATTATGGACAAGCCAGGTAAAGCCAATGTGGTTGTTGACTTCCTGTCTAGAATTCAAAGGCAAGATGACTCTACACTTATTGAGGATTCCTTTCCTAATGAGTATTTGTTTGCAATTAAATTCATTCACAATTATCTGGCTGCAGGAAGAACTCCTTCTCAATTCTCCCCTAAGGAAAAGAGATTGTTAGTAGAGAAAAGTTTTAACTTCTCTTGGATTGTTGATTGCATGTTTTATACAGGGCCAGATCAAGTAATGAGGAGATGTGTAAGAGAGGAGGACACTCATGACATACTACATGCAAGTCATGATGAGCCTTATGGAGGACATTTTTCTACTAAGAGGACAACAATGAAAATTTTAAATACTGGCTATTATTGGCCAATATTACATAGAGATGCAGCCAAATATACCAGGAGATGTGACAGATGCCAAAGGATGGGAAGGCCAACCAGATCAGATGAAATGCCTCTATTTCTACAAGTTATTGTTATACCCTTTGACAAATGGGGACTGGACTTTGTAGGACCAATTGATCCGCCTTCAAATGGTAAGTCTTACATTCTTGTATGCACAAATTATATAACAAAATGGGTAGAAGCTAGACCTATGAAGCATGCTAGGGATAATAAAGTTGCAGAGTTCCTCTATGAAGAAATCTTCACCAGATTTGGTGTTCCTAGGGAAATAGTGACAGATTGAGGAGCACAGTTTACCTCTACTCGGATTATAGGCCTAGTCAATGAATGTAACATAAGGCACAGAAAATCAACTCCTTATCATCCACAGGCTAATGGCCAAGTAGAGATCACCAATAGGGACATAGAGGAAATTTTGACAAAAACTATAGATTTGCATAGAAAGGACTGGGCTACAAGGTTACGAGAGGCTATATGGGCCTACCGAACTACATGGAAGACTACTACATGATATACACCTTTTGAAATGGTGTATGGTAAAACAGTTGTGATGCCAATAGAGTTTGAACATAAGACTCTCAGAACGGCTTTGGAAATGAACATGGACTTAACAACTGCACAAAAGGAAAGAGTCATGCAGCTCAATACCTTGGATGAGCTCATAAAGAATGCCCTGCAACATACTAAGATGATATAGAACCAGCAAATAAGGTGGAATGATAAGTATATCACGGAGATGAAATTCAAAGCAGGAGATTGGGCTTTGCTTTATGACTCAAGGTATAAGGACGGTCAAGGGAAATTGCAAACTAGATGGTTAGGTCCATATGAAATAGAAGAGGTAGTCAAAAATGGTGTTGTACAATTGAGGACCATTGATGAGGTTAGGTTTAAGTTATTAGTCAATGGGCATCACCTAAAGCTCTACTACAAGCCCATTGACAGGGAAGAATTTCTGAAACAGTTCAAATTTGAGCAGGAAGCCATTGATCCTTCAGCCAAAGGAATTGAGTCTCGGCTCGATTCCCTCAACCATGCATGAAAGTGCATAAAAATATCATAATAAATGGGTTATCAACAAAGATCCCCATTCCATCTGTAATCCATACTCACTCTTTTCCTACCACCTCATCCACTTGTCATTCACTGTACCATCCACGTTTCTCAAAAATCACATTTTACAATGAAGAAGTGAAGTCACATCAGGTAATCACGATGGATAATTCCAGGTAAGCTCCACTTCACTTAAAGATTGATTAGTTGTTTCATTCATTACATTTAATTAAGTATTAATTAATGCAAACTAATTTCCTATACGGCTGCAATTTCCTTCGGCCTTTTCACACGATTGAGCACGTTTTTCTATTTCATAACTTTGAGCCATGTCATTGTTTCTGCCACCACTAGGCCTTGTCACATCAACTGTTACTATTTTTTCAGCCTAAGCTCTGGATTTTTGAAAATCTACAATTAATGAACAACACACCATTACTTCCTGCAATAATGCCCAAGAATGTCTTTCACTCCTCCATGATTACTCTTTTCTTTCCATCTGCAACATAAGTTAGGATGTTCGAATTTATTTTCCTATTTTCATGCATCTTTTGAAGAGAGGTTCAAAAGTCTTGGTTGAGGGGAGACAGAGTGCAGTAAAGTTGGTTTGCAGGAAGTCACATTGGTTGTGTAATTTGAGAATTCTTTCTTGAAGCATTGAGTTGCAGAGACATAGTAAAATGGGAGGTCAGCCAATTCGGCATGAACCAACAGATCATAACGTCCTATTGCAGGATGTACAAAATGTGTCGCCATTTAGACAATACGGGTGGCTTAATTATTTCCTGAAGCTCGAAAAATTTGATGTGAGCATTGCAGAAGAGTTCATGAGGACATTCCATGAAGGAAAGACAAAAGTCAGGGGAATAGCAATAAATGCATCAGTAGACAAAATTGCAGAAATAACAGGGTTGCCTCAGGCCGGTGAGCTATTTCCTAGAGGAAGGGATGCACAAAGTGCTAGGGCAGAGTTTACTCGGCCGAATGATCCTCCGTTACGAGTGGATAAGCAAGAAACACAAAGGATGAGTTTTCCGTAGGACTGGGTATCACGAGGAAGTTATATAATCAAATATATAACATGTGAAGGTTGGTTTTAATCTTGCATTCTCATCATTTTAAACTCTTATCTCATTTATGCCATGGCCTGTTAATGAATATTCCTGATTTCCTATACAATTTGCTATATAATAGTGTTGTTGAGTTCAAAAAGGGTAGGGTTAACTCTGTTTCCCACCATTGCCTTATTAAGTTGCTTGTTGAAAAATTTGTTAAAGATGTATCAGGAATGACCTGGGAAGAATTTGTTATCAAATTTAACCCTAGGATTTGAAATATTGGACCTAGAGAGCAACCTCTCACCTTCAAACAATGTGCTTCCTAGTCCATAGGTCAGTCCTCTACTGCCGCGTCTCCTATTCAGGAATCATCTGATTCACAGGATGAAGTTCCTCTTTCTAAGAAAGTTTTCAAACAACTAGCACAAACCCCTGTCAATGACCCTTAGCCTTCCTCCCAAAGATAACAAAGGGAAGTCACCCAGGAGAATCCCCTATTCCTACAGCCAAACCCTCAAAGAAGCATAAAACAATTTCCACTCCCTTGAGAAGAAGCTCTAGACTCCAGAATCAGGCAGCTTGCCAATCACTCGATGCTTCTCCAGCCACACCACCAACCTCAGACCCTTTCAGTCCTGTACTTGAGGAGGAAGAGTCTGTTGTTGAGGAAATTGGGAGTAATCCTGAAGGAGTTGGCCTGGATAAACTAGCAGCCATTACGGAACAGATACAAGAAGGGATGGCAGAACAGCTGTAGGAAGAAGTGGGATGTGTTGAGATGGAGGAAGTAACAATTGTGATTCCATCAGATGAAGAAGGTGAAAGCATTGATATGACTAATGAAATGCCTGTTGTTCAAAAAGAATAGGAAGACTGACAACAAAATGATAATTTAGAACAGGAAAACTCTGGACAGTCAAATGATACAAAGATAATTGAAGAAGCAGTACAAGAAAACGTGGGTGTACCTGAAGAAATCTAGAAGTCACCTGCAGAAAATTATAATCATAGGCCTCCACTCCATGTCACAAATTTTGCTGTAGGAATGACATGTTTTGCAGAACTCCAGCATCAACGGACTATTTCTGAGCTTGAAATTGAGAGATTGCAAAGGATAATCTAGAACAAGAATCTACAAATTGCTAATTTAACCAACACTCTCAACCAGGTAGTTGAGCTTGTTCCATAGTTGATGCAATGTTGAGCACCCTCACCTACCTATGCAATGTACCTCAAGGAGCTGTATCTAAACTTCTAATTGATCAGAATCTGGAAAGGTAAATACCCTTCCTTAGATACCCCAGAAGAATTTTATGATCCATATAGAGATTCACCTCAGCACATCAAGAACCTCCTATGTGAATTTTATTTACACAGTTTGGTTGTACCCTAGGATAAGGAATGGAACCCCCTATGCTATGTTGGTGATATTCACATTGGCACTCTAATCTCCTGGATCACAAATGAGATAAGCAGGGGGGAGAAATTTGATAGCCACAAGCATGATGAGGTCAGTATGCCATTATCTGTGAGGAATGAATCTAAGAATGGGATGGGTATTTACTTTGATTGGAAGAAGCTGTGGAGAGATGAAAGAGCCAGGCCACTAATTGAGCCTTTGAGACAGGAGGTATTTTCTCAGTATTCCCAGATTATAAACAATGATCTTAATGCTGCAACCTAGCACATTCAAACAAGATGGGAACATCTACCATTTCAGTTGTAAGATGGGGAAAATCAAATAGTATAGATTAAGTGATAGCCAACACTTCTAAACTATTATCCCAATCTAAACAAGAGAATAAAAACAAAGAGAGCAATCAAAATGAAAGCAAATGAAATAAAACACTCCCCTTTGAAGTTGATTCTTTCTTTTGTCTCTCCTATTTCTTCTTATGCCAATATTGCCCTCAGATTTGTTGTTGAAGTTGTGCAAATACCTGCAAATAGTAAGCAAGAAAGTTGTAGATAATTAGCTGTTAAATTAAAAATGGAGGGGAAGGGTTGCTTTTATAGACAACCATTCGAATGGACGGACGAGATTGATCTTCTAGAAAGATTCTAAGATCAACAGATGAGGATTCATGAGAGGGAAGTTACGAAATGGATGGCCAAGATTGAGTTTCTAGAAAGATGCCAAGATCTACGGTTGAGAATTGATGCAACCAGAATATGCCATGTATGGAAAAGATATGACGCCGACGGCTATGACGCCTGACAGCTATGACAGACATGCAGGACATGCAGACTATGACATGAAATAATGATAGGGGATCTTTGACCAAAATAGAGGGATAAATAATTTATTTCAAAAATGGAACAGGATGACAAGTGGCAAATAAATTATTTATTTGGAGGAAATGAAAAAGGAGATTTAATTAAATTCATAAATTTAATTAAAGGAGGAGATAGAAATTGAATATGGATAATTGATTTGGATCAATTATTTAAAGGAGAAGAAAGACACATAAATAAATAATTTCGTCAATTATTTAATTATAGAAGAATAAAAGGTCAAATAATAATTATTATCTGACTATGGACATGTGATGAAATATAGATAATTAAATAAATAATGATTTATCTAATTATTGAAGAAATGGGTATTAGTGACGCAATTAATTTATTTTAATTGATCAAGATAGAATAAATATTAGAAAGTGAATTAATTAAATAATTAAAAAATCATTTAATTAATAAAGGAATATGATCAAGAATAATTAAATAATTGAAATTATTTAATTATTAGAGGATAATGACTAAGGAAAAATGTTGCTTGTAGACTTTAGGACATTTTTCAGTGTCTACATCAGTTTAAAAGGGCAGAACCACACACCCCCAACACCCTGTATGCAGTCACCAGGAGGGCAAAAAGATACATGAGGAATGCCAAGAAAAAAAGGGAGAATTGGTTGCCTTTAATCATGCAACCACCTATTCTCCTATGGCCATTACTGGTCATGTAGGGGGACAACAACACTTATAACAGGAGCTCCAAGGATAGCAGATGGCAAAGGTTGGAGGCATTGCAAGCTCACTTCTGGAGTTTCCAGCATGGAAAATATGGACAACAACAGAATGCTGATCTGAGAGAATTTGCTCGAAGAAGAAATGTTAGACTTGCTGAAGGGCCCAACAAGTAGTTGGTTGAGGGGAATTATGAGCCAAGTTTTAGGCACATTAAGATCATGCTTTTACAAACACTTTTCTACTTTTCATTATGCTAAGACAAACATTTAGTGTTGATTATGGGACAAGACATAGACCTTTTATGCTTAATATAATAAGTATATTATGATAAGTCTTTCCATGATTATTACCTTGAAATGTTTTATTAGTTTGATGAATGCCTTATGACTTTGTGTGATGACAAACCCTTCCTGTAGCCTCTACTGTTGAATTTCCTGCACCCATGTCTAAAATAATGTTTGCCTTAGATTAATGCTTAATGAATGTATAAATGAGGTGATGAATTGTCTTAAAGGTTGAATGTGTTGAGCTAACTTTCTGCAACAGGAATAGCTATTAAGATATTTTGCAGGTACCACGTTTGAGGAAGAAATTCAGTTTCCACATAAAGGTTGAAGACTGGTTCAACAACAAAGAATAAGGAGGCAGCTTCAAGTCATCCACTATGCGGGGAGAGTGTTCCAGAAATCTAGCCCAGGCATCTTGGTGGCGCATGAATCTAGGATGGTGGCACTTTAAAACTTCAAAATTGATTTGACTTAGTTCTTCCTTTTTCATCCACCTCTTCACTTAGTTAGTTATGATGTAATAAAGACTTCCCATTTTATGAGGGAAGGGTTCGTTAGTCATTAGATTCAATTTTCAATAAATAGCCCATTCTCCTTCAGAGAAAGGGTTGGAAGATCACTGTTGTAATACATTTCAATTTTCAGAAATACAGTTGAAGATTGTGAGCTATGTACTTGTCTATCTTGAATCAATAAAGTGTTTATGAAGTTTACAGTCTAATATGTTGTTTACCTTTGGCACTACCTAAGGGGGCCCACTTAGGGAGCTATGCATCCTTTCATTCTGCAAGTTAGAATAGCTTCACTTCCTTTCATAGAGGCTAATGTGACTGTTCCTCCAGTTGGCAAAAACACAGAGTTGTCAACTGTTCCTGCAGCCACTAGATGTAGAATAGTTTTGTCTTTTAGTTTTCATTTCCAAGCAAGTTTATCCAGTAAAGTTGTTTCGAGTAATTTAAATTCCAGTATAAGCATCTTTAGGAAGTTATGCATGTCTAAGAAAGGTAATTAGTGCATATATTGTGCTGACCCATTTCAAGTTTATGTCCTTGGGTTGATGATTAAATGAGGTTCTTTAGCAGGTTATGACTGCCGGTTGTGATGTTCACTCCCTGAGTAAGAGAATTCATGTTCCTAGTTATTAAGCTGATTAAAGGACACTACAGATAACACAATTGGATAGGCTCTGATACCATTTGTTAGGAAAAATTTGATTGCGGAACAAATTTTCCTAATGCCAAGACTCAAAGGAGAATAGAGATATGCCTTTTAAAGTTTAGAATTATAGTCCATTAAGATTGACACAAAAGAAATTGCAAAACTAAGAAAACATTCAAACACAAATGACACCAAATTTACGTGGGAAAACCCTTATGGGAGAAAAACCCACCACACCAAGAAAGATCACTTGTATTACAGTAAAAGGATTTACATACAAGTTACAGAGTCCCTTTCTGATGACAATATTATAGCAGCACTACTTTCCTAATCAATCGTATATCAGAATTACACTATTACAATGCTATCAAAACAATATACAATGAATTCTCAAAACTCTGACCACTCATCGATCATCCATCTATTGAACTATCCAACCCGTTACTATCCCATACGTTACAATACATAGTAATTGTCATGAATAATTATTCTCTATATAGTTTGTTAGGTTCAACTTCCCCTGCACAAACCAACCGTCGAACATCCCAGGAATCTGAACTGCCTTTGTCCAAGTCAGCAACCTCCACTAAATGATGTACACATTTGCAGTCAATAGGTTCATGCTTTTTCTCTTTGTACCGCGCTACCGCTGCATATCCAACAAGACCTCGCGGTATGGCAGTTTACCATTGTACCGCTAGATAGTCAAGGTGTTGTCATGGTATGGCAGTGTCCACCGCTCTACTGCTAGATGGTCTGGTTGATAATATGGTATGGTGGTAACACACCACACTACCGCTAGATGACCGATATGCTCCTGCAGTATGGCGGTAACAGCCAACCAAACTGCAACGGTTCACTGCACAACTGCTCCTTAATCAATGATCACCTATGGTATGGTGGTAACCGTGCCACCACATCCCAAGAGATGAGCTTTCATGGTGTGGCAGTAACCACTTGACCGCACCATGTCTTGAATGTCCTTGTGGTATCACGGTTCCACCACTTAACCACTGCGACCAATAAGAGGCTTCGCGGTATAGCGGTAACCACGCTACTGCACCTCAATGAATGGTCACCTGTGGTATGGTGATAACCGCACCACCATGGCTTCTCTGATAAGCACTTGTGGTATGGTAGTAAAGGCTGAAAACATAACACTCAAGTATCTTCTCTGCTCGATGACAGAACCAGGGTCTTTTCCAGTGAGTTTGAGGCACGTATTCTCAACACTATTGAACTATGGATTGATATGTAATAAAATGATGTATGTATCTTTTTCATCTCAATTGATTATGGATGGTTGTATTTTTATCATTATGTTATCTTGTGTAGTGTATGTTTCTATTGTTTAATTACTTGGCATTTATTTATAGTGATGTTAATTGGTTGGGAATGTTTCTGAGTAATGCAACCATGTAACCCATGGGACTAGTTAGGTGTTGTTATGTAATTATAATAATGTTGATTGATTATTTAATTAAAGGTTATTGCCTAGTAGAAATCTATAAAAAAAATGTTTCGTCTTTGGTTAGTCGGTAGTGGTCCTGTGGGTTTTGCGTGGTAGGGTGTTACAATCAAAAGATTAGAAAGCTCTAGTTGAAAATTCAATAAAGCCTTAACAAGGGTTTAGTGGATTGTTTATCTAGGAACCCTTCCTTTGAATTGTGTATCTAACACCAAGTTAACTAAACATTAGTTAGGCCTTACAAGTGGCTGCACAAATTTTAGAGTAAATATAAAATTTACCAGCCAAAGAAAGAGGCTTGGTGATCCAATAAGAGAGATTCTTCTCAATCTTGGAAAGGACCACATTCTAAAGGTCAAGCGGAGAAGCCTAAAAGGTGAAGAGAATTCCCAAAAATTAAAATATTCCCCATGACCAATCCACTTCTAGCCAACACTAAAAATACAGGGAGGAGTAGGAAGAAAGGATAGGTGATAGCATTGAGTTTTATGCCACTAAATGGCAGAACTAGAGGCCAGATAAAAATTATTTAGGCATTGAAGGGCCTCTCTAACATTTTCTCATCTTCAATGAGAGTGAGAAAAGAATCATCTACAAAGTGACCATTAACCAACTGGTTAGATGAATCAGGCAGGGTAATGCCATGAACCTGCCAAAAGGAAATAATGTTTTCCAACAAATACCCAAATCCTTCAACAACAAGCACATACAAAGATGGAGCAAATGGAAACTCTTGTCGAATGTATTAGTGGAGCCCAACAACCTGATATTGGCAGTTAATACAAATGGAGGCATCAATGAAAATCATTTTAATAGGCTGAATAAAGTTAGGGCCAAACCCCATAGCACCAAGCATAGCCAAAATAAAGGGCCATTTGATGTAGCCGTAAGCTTTGAAAAAGTCAATATTCAAAAAGATAGCTTGCTATTTAGAGCACCAAGCCCATTCCATACTTTCCCAAATAACAATGATGTTATTTGGGATGAACCTAGATTTGATGAAACCACTTTGTTCAGGGCGAACAATTTAATGCAAATAATTTGAAGTAGCATATGGCGAATCTTCAAAGCTAAGGATTTGGAAATGATATTATAGGATACATTAAGAAATGTAATTGGCTACCAATTATAAATATCTTTAGGGTCTCTATGCTTAGGTATAAATTTGATATTTCCTTTATTGATTAATTTACCTAGAGATTGATTATGAAAGGCTTCTAGATAGACCTTATAGAGATCAAATCTCACACAAGGCCATAAGTCTTTGTAGAAATTGCATGGAAAATTTTCACATCTTGGTGCTTTGTCATCGACCATGGAACTAATAGCCTCTTTTAGATCCTCCAAGGAGAGAAATTGTTTGCAAAATAGTATTGAGCCTCAAAAAGCCTACATGGGACAACCCAGAGGCATTCTTGAAGAGCATGATCTCACTTAAGAGAGGCTTCCTAAGTAGTGAAAACCTTATCATAATGGTGAAAGAAGAATGTTCGGTAGCTCAGAGAGCATCATTTGGCCTTCCTTATCTTTTTGACACCTGGCATAAAATGATGAGAACAAAAATCCAAAAAATATCTTTAGAGGCTCGATCACCCACTTTAATCCAATCCATTTTGGCCTTGATCTGAGCTCCTCTAGCCATATGATTGTCAACAATATGCTTCTGGTGACAAAATTGGGACACATATACTTAAAAACTAGGAGAGAACAAGTTAGCAAAGAAAGCCTCTATGGCACGATGGAGATCTGACATGGTAGCCTCATAAGACTACTGATGGAAAAGGCCAATTGACAACCATAAATGTAGAGAAAGTGGGAAGTGCATTGAATAGCATGATTTCACCAAGAAATCCACCTGGATTGCTGAGTAAGATGGAATTCTAGGTTCCAAACTCTATGAATGCAAGCCAACGTGGGTTGATGACTCAACAAAGAAATGTTTAAAAAAGTTAATTTTTGGAAGGTCGTTTCAGACCCACTTTCCAATTAATAGAGAAATTGAAGGGAAAGTAGCCTAATAAGGTGACCTTGGCAAGAGGCATCATCAAAAGATCTTGATAGGAAGCAAAAGAGAAAAAATATTGTGCCTTTACCATGGAACAATCAATCTATTCAATAATTTTGTCATTTCCTCTGCAGAAATTTCTCAATGTATGCCAAACAACTTGAGGGTGGTGACAGAAAGAGTTGGGATAAAAAAGACCCAATTTATTGCACATGTTAAACCAAGCATCTTTCTTGCTAGCTATCCATTGAAAGAGAAAATCCCCATCTTTATTAGAAGCCACATCAACCATATTAAAGTCTTTGCACACCACCCAAGTGGTAGGTGCATTGAATCCACAATCCACTACCATAGAGAAAATATCTCAACAACATCATTGGGATAATAAACATTAATGATCCTATAAGAATTATTTTCAATTAATATGAGGATCTAGGCAAGCAACTGCATCAAATCAAACCCATGATCAATCACACAATAATTCCATCGTGGCACTAGAAGTGTGATACCCCTCCACAACCAACCTCGTGATTGGAAGCAAAAACCAAGTTAGAAGGACAAATAACTCCAAATGTTGTAGAAAGCATGAAAGAAGCAATCTTAATTTCCTGAAGACATAAAACATTAATACTAGGATAATGTTGTCTAGTATCCCATAAATAATACTCCCTTGAAAGGTTAGTGAGACCTTGGAAATTCCATGATAGAAAATTCATGACAAAAATTCTTTCATATCATCCTCATCTTCACTTTGTCATCCTTTATTGAGCTGGTTAGTGTTCATCCTTCCTTTTTAAACACTTGACTTCTCCAAAAGTCCTATATTGATCCTATTTTACCCATGGCTTGTGATTTTGATTAACATATAACTAGTGATGATTTATCATGTGGTTGTGACACATTTAGCATGACAATTATTGATGATGTTAGACCCTTTACTATGCATGACACTATTGTTGGAATATGAAGTCAATTTTGTTGTTATTCAATTCAATTGAATGTTGAAATTATGAGGTCCCAAGGGAGTTTTCATAGCCCTATGGACATCGAAGGAGTTCTCGATGAAGCCAAACGTTTTTACGACTCACTATTTATAATAATTTTGAAAAATATTTGACATGTAATTACATGAGTCACACTTTCTATTTTTGGAATGTTTTATATGATAAGGACTCTACAACTTAGATTTATTATACTCTTTCAAAGTCATTTTTTCTATTACTTCCAAAAGATTTTTGTAATTGCGAATTTCTTGAGAAATAAAAATACGAGAGATCTTTTCTCGTAGTTTTTCTTGGTACAATATTACTAGGTTTTCCACGTAAATACTATGTTAAATTTATGCTTACTTTTTTTATCTATCTATTCTACACTATAAATTTTCTTACAATTATTATAAATTTTGATTACACTTACATGTCATGATAGCCCAACATCTATAGCCACATGTTATTTCAATGAATTACCTTCTTCTATACATGTATTTATAATGATCACATTTCTAAATTTTGTTTATCCTTATGGGTATTCACAACAAACTTTTAGTAATGCCTTGCATGCTGATAGTATACAACTTGATATAAGTTCATTAGCTTCTCATGTGGTTCACATTGTTTTATCCTATGCTACATGATGATATTATGAGCCTTCATGAATAACTATTACATGTTGATTATGATGGTAGTATATATGCTTCTTTACATGTTAAATCATTCTCTCGTGTTGATTATGTGTATGTAGATGATATCTTATTGATTGGCGAGTTTAAAGTTTGTTTAGGTGTTAATTATTTGTAATGGTTTGATTCATTTTGTTTAATTTACACTTATTTTATGAATTTGATATATCCTATCATTGCTTATTTTTTAAAACCTAGTTCCCATAAGGATATCATAGACCTGATGATACATTCTTATGATTACATCTTTTAATCTTTGTTCTCACATTGTCCACATGACATATACATCTTCTAAACCTACCTTTAATCCTATTCAACATACTTTCCTCAAATAGATAAAGACCAAGATGTTCTATTGCAACAATAATTTGTACTCCTAAACTTACATGATGAATAAATATTCCCAATTATTATGTGACCATGATCCTATTTTAATAGCATAAATTTACACCTAAGAAAATTTTCCATTAATTTACCCTTACCTTAGCTTTACAAGTCCGATGATGCAAAAATATTGCATCTTCATCTCAATTCTCCCGCGTATCCCCATTGTTTTGTGTCAGTGGAGTAACATTTGTCGAGGATTTGCATTCCTTGCACAGTCATTCATGCATTGTTCTACTGTCCTGACACATTCCTACCTCTATAATTCATAGAAACATTATGCTTCCTAATTTCTTGTGAGAGTAGTGTCTCCTATTGACTCTTGATCGATAAAAAATGACTCCTTGCCTCTATCTTATCCATTCAAACTCATTCATTCACTCTCTTACATTCTCTAACTCCTTTCTTACACTCTCGATTTAGTTCTTTCATTCTCAAGATCATTCTCTCTCACTTCTTGATAATTCTTGCTCTCCTTGCTTCAACACCATAATCATTGTAGGTTTATGAAGCTCTACCTCCTTGGCATAGTGGTGTCATTCTCTTCCTTCCTCTATCTGCCTTGAGTGCATATAGCAAGGAAGGTAACATTATGTCTTTTCATTTTTATATCTATCATCTTGTAGAGTAGCATTTAGGTTGTTATTTCTCCCTACTTCATATACCCCATTTTCATTCTCTCCTTTATCGCTTTCTCTATATTGTTGCATACTGGATGTCCATGGAGGTGGGAACACCAAAACGGGGGTCTAGCTAAGGAAAACCTCAAAACAAAACCCAACATTTTTCCTGTTCCTTTGTGTGTAGGTATAGATTCATTTGCTTGGAGTTATAGCTAGAGAACTGGACTATGCATGAGTTATTGCTCTCTCTCCCTTTCTTCATCATTTCATCATTAATAAGCATTCTTCTTATTGTACTGCTAATTTTTGTATTTTTATCAAACTACCAAATCACAAAACTTTGATATTCGGGTCATAAGTTGCCTTGTGCATCTCTGTCTACATCCAACCCTCTGTCCATATAGGATGCCAATGTGTCCTTGAGACTCCAATGTAGCATGTTGAAGTCTAGTTCCCATGCTGCCATCCTTAGACAAAGATCTATTCGGTTCATAGTGTAAGACCCTTGCAGTTTGCTCACCTAGTTTTTGAAAACACCTGTCATGAGTAGAAGGGAAACAAGGTCTTATTTTCCCTTCCTTTAAAACCCATATTTCCTTTCTTAATTCATTAGTCAATCTGAGGTAGTTTAGGGAAGTTTTTTCCTTGAGGATCTCCTATTATCTAGAGCCTTGGGGGTGACAAATTCCCCTACTCTACATTTTTGTTGAACTTGACGTGAACATCCTTGTTTTTGTTTCTTGGTATTTTAAATCTTTCTCTCGTGTTCTAGGGTGTTGTAGATTTGTGTGTTATGAAGCGCACAACTTTGTGACCCAATATAAAAACCTTAGATATGTAGTTAGAATGACTCTTCAATATTCAAAAATTGAATCTAGGTAGGTCAAAGTCTGCTAAACTCAATCTTTTGCATCTTTTGAGTTAGTTCCATCTAAGTACGTGAACATGGTTTTCTTCATGTGTATCCCTCCTCCTGAGAGTGTGAGTGCAATTCCTGAAATAAATTTCATCTCACATGATGTGCCTCTAAGTAAGGATCCTTCCTCATTATATATTCTTGCTCGGATTAATGGAAATGTCGTAAATGACATCTTAGTTGATCTGACGAGTTGGGTAAATATGATATCATAAGAAAATATATTTATAAATATTTTACATAAGGAGAGATACAAAGATTTAGACCACCCTCCATACCCATGATTGACTCTCTATTTCCCTTATTAATTTGATTTCTTTATCAGTCTTGGTAGAACCTAAGGCTATTGACATGTCATTTATTGTGATCCAAGAGTTTGACTTGTTCAGAGTTAGGCTAGGCATTATGTGGCTAGCCTCTATGAATGGCGCTGCCTCTATATTCCATAAATGCTTAAAGTTCCTCATGAAGGCACTATGCATGTGGTGCATGACAATGGGTATAAACCATTGGTGTCACATGGGGACTTCCCTTTGGATCACTTTTGGCCCGCCTTGGTCAGACCTCTCCCTCTAAGGGGATATTTTTTATACAAGGCTTATGTTAAATAAAACACTTCAGGCTCGATGTCGAAGGTTAGCTATCTAGTATCTCCTTATGCAATTTTTGTAAAAGCCTCTATGATAGCACAACAGTAAGATTCCTCTTCTACCCACCCAAGGGAAAGGGGAAGCTTGGTCACGCTCTAGAGCCTTCTCCTTATGTGGCTATGGTTCCATATGCTTTTGCTTCTTATCCTTTTGTGGCATATTTGACTCCCTCTCTTATGCCTTGCATGGGGAGTTTGATGGTGACCATATGCCAAAAAATGAAGCATCAAGTTTTTAAGATTCTTGTGCTACCCATGGTTCCCCGACCCACTATTTATGGAAAGAGGAAGTCTTCCCGTGGGGTTGTTTCTACATCTCAACCTCCGCATACTCCTATTGTTCTTCCAGCTAACCCTAGGGAAGCAAATGGGAAGAGGCCCACCACCAAGGTGCCTATGTCTATTTCTCATCTTGTGGTTATTTCTTCTCCTATGCTTCCTCCTCCTATTTTTTCCTAAGAGACCATCCTTCCACCAAAAATGGTTGTAGAGGATACTCCTATGGTTGAGTAGCAACCTTCGGTCTCTTCTTAGGTCGCATCTTCCAATGCCCGTAGATGACGTAATCAACTTACATGTGAGTGAAAATGCAGGTGAAAGGCATTGGTCATGGAACATGTTTCCTTGCAAAAGATGAAAGGGGAGCCATTGGCGTTTGTATCTGTATCCTCTATTGTTTTTCCACTTCCTTTTGTCATTTCTTCCTTGGTTCCCATCGCCTCTATCTTTCTTTTGGCTCCTCCGATGGGTCCTAATGATGCTCACCCCAAAAGGGCATAGATTTTCATTGCTCCCTCCATCAATCCCCTCTCTTGATGTCCCTCCTATATATCCCTCCTTTTTCACAACCCATAGACATGTCGAATACAATGGTGGTGTCTTCTATAGTTTGTCTTCTTCCTCCTTCATTTTCACTTCTTATGTGGGGATTAAACATCCTCCATTGAAGTGTAAGTTGGAGTATGACCTCACTACGAGTGGAGGTCAAAGGAAGGGTTCACCTTCTTTAAGAGCTAGTATGTCTTGGCTTGCGCCATCCTTGTGAAAAAGGCAACCCCTACATCCCTAGATTTTGTCACTATCCCTCTTCATGAGGCTGGAAATGACTCTTAGGTGCCTCATTCTTCTCCCACCTAGTTGACACATGGCACTCTAGTAGTGCATGTTCAATTCAGTGGATGATATCCTGGCTCTATCTTCGATCTTTGCAAGTTCGATGACTTTCACTTCACAAGATATTGGTGAAGAATACCTTAAGGGGGGGCCTTCTTCCTTGGCATTGGTTGTAGGCAAGTTAGTGGGTACTATTCTTTCTATCCCACCCTTGAAGGCCCATCTTCCCTCCCCTTATAATGATCTATATTGGGAGCAGGACGACCTACTGGTTGATTAGAACTAGGGGGGTAGCTCTTCTTTATCTATAGATTAGATTTGTTTGTTTATTTGTGTTCCCTCATGCTTGGATTTTTATGTTTGTGATTCCTCTACTATACAATGCATTTCATTCCCTATTCCCAAATCATGACTCTCATGGTGACTCACATACAATGCATTTGATTCCCTATTCCCAATGCATAACAGTATGACATTGTATCATGACTCTCATTCCCTATTCCCAAATCATGATTGGGGGAACCATTTTATGTTTGTGATCCTACTTGGAGGACCCTTTTTTATGGCTTTATAAAAGCATTTCAATATCTTTCACAACTCAAACTGAACAGCTTAATCACATAATTGATGCCAGGAATGAGTATATGAGTTTTTTTCATTGTATGATTATGTATTAATTGAGTTCTTTTAGGATTGCCTGCATAACATTGATCTTAAGTCAGGGTATCATCAGTTAATATAAAAATAGTTTATAATGTCACCTCTGGTTCTAGAATGGGTTTTGGCTCCAAGCTTCTCTCCCCCCAATCAAGATCACCCTAATCAGACGGTTTTATAGATTGAAATGCATCCTATCCTTTTGAATTTGAGTTTTTTCTTTGTAAACAAGAAATTTGGAATTAATTCCCAAACAAAGTTGACAGATTATGAGTATATCTTGTCTAAATTTACATGCAATTCACAAGCACGTTTTTGGTAAGAATCCAAAGAAAGTGACCCCCCTCGGATTTGAAGCAGACGAAAAGCATAAATATAGTGGAAGGGAGTGTTTGTTTTTGAAAACCCAAAAACACCTCCCAATGAAATCTCTAACTGCCCAAAATATTTACAAAAAGATAATATCAGTTGTACGGGAATTTTTCCAACTATCCCCAACCAATTTTCATTAGCTATTATTTAGTAAATTAACCTTCAATTAAAATATTTCATTTTAAAATCTTAATTTGGGTAAATATAATTAATACCCAAATTCACATCCACGGTAAAACCATTTATCACCATTTAATTAATTATATAGTCCAATTTTATAATATTTTATTTATTTACTTTATTATAATTTTATCCTTACATTATAAATTCATTTTATTATTATTATCTATAATTATTTATTTATATATTTATCAAAGCATACCCCAGTTTATTTTAATACATATAATAACCAAGGGCATATTATCAGACAATTTAAATTAAATAAATCAATGCCAAAACAATCACCTGACCACTAACCAGGGTCAAAAGACAAAACTTCAAGCAACGGTGACAACTGACAAGGTATCAACCGGATACTCATCCTCTTCAAGGATGATGGCTAGGGTAGGGGACCAAGTGCTATCTCTGATCAATTGATCCATTGGTTTTCAAGGCACGCTTAGACCTAGTGATTCAGGTGGAGACACATCCTAGTACGTGTTCACTCAAACATACAAATTAGAACACATGTGCATAATAGTCAAAGTACTAGGAAAGGAACTCTAGTAGTCGTATCTCATTCTCGTATGTCCCCCATACATCTAATGATATGATGCTACCATTTCCCCCTCCAACAACATACTATTGCATCACCTAACTATCCAAATAAATCTCTGCATAGCAATGACGATATACATCATACTCACTAAAGCACTAACAAGAGCTAATGTCCCATTTGCAACCACAACACTTGAACACAAGTCAGTACATCTTCATGACCAAAAGGTAATCATAATAAAAATCATAATGAAATGTCAACATATATTATAATCAAGTGAAAACCCTAAAGGTAACCAAAGCACTCCCATCACATCAATATGTCCATAGCTTGCATCCTTCATCTTTAGGTTCCTTAGCTATACTACCTGCACATCCAAGGTGAGAATGGAGGGGCACTACATCCTCCCCCCCTAAAACTTGACTTACTCCTGGAAGTCACAAAACTAGGGTGGAAGCATAACACATTAGTACTACAAATTTCTATTACCAACATCCAAGCTAATTCATTACATCAAATAGTATACACTAGTTTTTCCCATGAAAATAATTCATCTTACAAGAATATATACTTATATAGTGCATTTCAAACATGACCTATCCTTTTAGTTTTCAAAGTCACAATAATAACACAATCAAGGCTTGCATTTCAAAAATGATTCCATAGTACATAAACCACTCAAAATCCTTACATACTAGCATTAACACCCATCAGTTTCTTTCAGGACAAGGAAAACATTGCACCCTTAGTCCTAACTAGCAAAATTTCTCATAATAGAAACATATAAACATATTCAATTTGAAATGCATTTCTATTTCATTTTCTTTACCCTTAAATTATAATTCCTCTTTCAATACACTGTTAAGCAATCAATCCATCAAAATGCTACATTTCCATAAAACACAACATAATTATACATACAAAGCATACATTTTTCATTAAATATCCATCATTTGCAAAAAAGACATTCCACTTTATCCATTTTACAACACTAAATCTCATAACATATTCAATAAAAGATCATGATTTTACACCTTTTTAGAAGCATGGAAACACAATTTATCATTTCATAAGTACTATATTCATGATTTAACATACATTCTCCACATACACACAAATTCACATCACCAGGAATCACATCATGAGGCTACACAAGGGTCCATCTAGACACTAGGAAGTAGCATACTAATCCATGATACACAATCCATGAGCCTAGAGCCAATATCCATCTCACATAATCCATACCTCACACTCAGTGGCTTGATAGTGTTAAGCCACACAGATGGTAAGACCATCCAAACAAGACCATAATGACCTATCTCTTGTTGTATAAGGTGGTTAGCCTCGAAGAGATAGTCATCACACATAGGTGGGTAGTGGGTCCTAACTGCATAACAACCTCGCATATCCCCATCCTCAAGGTTCCCTTCATCTGCTTCCTCGTATACACTCACCAAGTCCACCTCATACGTCCTTAGAGAGGAATCAAAATATGACACATGGATGACATCAAAAAGAATGAGGATAAACTAGTTTAGCCACCAAATTCATAAATAAATATCAAATAAAAATTCAATTTCAGCAATAAAGCAAGAAATGTGCATAATTTCAACACTAAATCAAATGTATCCACGAGGGCTACATGAAAATAAGATCAGAAGGTGTGGCTAAACCATCAAAATCAAAGATAACCAAAATGTTGGCCTTCATAATCAATAGAAAATCATCGATACCATAAAGAAAATAAACAATCCTTCAAAATTTCATTGTACAACATGGTGTGACTAGATACTAGCCACCAAACGAGGAAGAATGGAACAACATCAGGCTATAGTAGTAGCCCTCATGTAGTGTGGTGTGAGCACACCATCCACATGGCTTAGAGTGTACTCCTCAGCTACACCCTGCATCGCATTATCACATGGCATGGACTAGCCAAGTGGCCCACACACTCCTTGGCTTCCTGCATGGGATGTGCACCTTAGACCCCATCTCGAATTGCATCTCAATGTGGCATGGTCATAAACCAGTTGGAGAAGGCATGTACTAGTCGTAAGTCACATGGTAGTGTGTCTATTGCTCCACAAAAGTAGGCACGCGTAGAACACACCCTGCATAGTGATACCTCGTGGAGAAGGCACATGTAGGTACTCATTGTAGCCAAAGGTATACATGGCTAGGACATACCCATATGCTAACCGACCCAAACACTTTTGAAAGAAAACATGAGTATCCCTCTACAAGTGTGTGAGGCCCCATTATGCTCATCACACAAGTAGGCTATCATACCACAATCTCATATTGCACCTTCATGCATCTATCCATGTGGCATCGTGTCCTCGAGCCCAGCTCACTTCCATTAGAAACATGACATCATCACCACCACCATATCAAAACATTAGTGGGGTGTGGCATCGTACCTATTGCATCATGTTAGAACATGTGCAGATAGTGAATCCATCTCAACATGGGCAACAAACCTCCCTCCACATGTTAGACCTCAAAATATACATATACATGGGTCACATGGTCCCACTTGGGTTATCCATGCAGTTCCCTCTCACCCTAGACCTTGCCCCCCAAGTGGCGACACATGTCATCACATAGCTCTAGTTGGGTTGTCCATGTAGGTCCCTCTTACCCTAGACCTCAGCCCCCAACTGACAACTCATGTGGCATATCATACCTTTTATGAAGACAAGGTAGATGATCATCCAAGAAATACCAATGTTGTTGTACTCAGAACTATGGGGATTATGCTAGTACACATGGATCAAGTACCCTGATCCATCATTAGGGGAAGTAGTGAGTACTTTTCCTCGAGATCGATTGAGCTGAAAATGTTCTACACCGCAATATGTGTACACTGCACACCCCACCCAAGGAACTTTGTGGCTGCTACTACCCCTTCACAGATTGAGGGACTAGAGAACCAAAAGAAGAGAATCTATGAAACTAACTTTTGGCTACTCTTATATATAAATTTCAACCACATGTGGGTTGGCCCTCAATCAGGAAACAAACATACAAGCACACATAATGGTATGGTCAATCCCACACCTAAAATATAACATATTCCCCATGGATGGCTACACAGTATCACCATCCCATGGGAACACAAATCAAGTACGAGGTATTCACAACACTCAACCAATGCACAGTTATTGGTTTCTCACATTTACAGGGGAGTACAATTGCATACACAGTTCCATTACTTTTCAAAAGATCACATATCATAAGTAAATTTATTTCCATAAACAATTTGATTCATATCATTATATATTATCCATAACCTTTTATCAAATTTTCTTTCACTCTACTCATTTCCATATATTACATGATGCTAAATGTCAATGTCATGATCATTGTGATCACTTAACAACTCCACTTAACAAATTCACATTTAACAACTCCACTTAACAAATTCACATTCACCTTTATTCCTTCGGTATATCATTCCATCAACATAACATATGTATATGCAAACTAACTTTTCTTCCACACAATAAGAATTTTACATAAGCATGAATTTCTAAATGCATCTAGAGTTCAAAAAATTATACACAAGTTCCATATTCACAAAAGAGCAATAATGATCCTCTTCTTAACTCTTACTACTTCATGTAGGTCTTTCCTAAACACAAACAACTCTTACTTCATCACAATTTATTCAAATTTTCACAGAACAAAAGGATTCACATATTTGTTCCCAAAACACAATCCCACATTCTCTTAAACTTTTACCCCAAGCCAGAACAAGTAATTCTAAACCTTTACACAAAGATTATGCCTACTTAAACATCCCTAAGCTTAATTACTTCACATGTTACCCCCTCATAACAATTCAACATGCAAGACATTCAATGCATAAATATTTTCTATTTATACAAAGGTAAGAAAAAAGAGAAAGGCATTACATCATAGGTTTGAGCTACACATGGAAAACAAGATGTTCAATACCAATATAGTCATCATAATTTCTCAAAATAAAAACCTAGTTCTATGCACTAACATCTTATTTATTCCACAAAAATATCCCTTTCTAATAAAACATATCACATCATGTAATTCAAAACTTAATCACATAAATTTACTTCCAAATGCATTATAGCAATCACAATGAATAGACAATAACTCATTTATAACTACCTACATACTTTTCCCTAGTCTACTCTAACTACCCTTTCACATGCAATATATACTTAACATTATGAAAATGCTCTGAACAACATAAGTAACCTAATTGTGTAAAATAACATCTTATCCTAATGCACATTTATTCAAACAAAATAAATCCACATGCCAACTAGTCAACTAAATAATTCGATCCCACACATGCATTCCAAGACTAAATTTGCACATTTTAAGAGCTAGAAGTCATGGAAATGAAACAAGGTCACACAAGAAAAATCAACTAGGACAACATAATGGGCTAATATGACACCAGAGTGCCCAATGTTAGAACTTGGGCTCTGATACCAGGTGTAACGCCCCCACCAAGGAACCCTAGAGGACAACACAAACTATGCCAAATTAACGAATTTTTTTTTTTTTAAACAACAAATAACATTAGGATGCATACCATAACCTAACATAATAATCTAAACCTAGGTTCTCTAAGGTTCCTCGACAGTGCTACTCACAAACTAACAATCAAGATTACTAGAAACGTTTCATCACTACTAAGATAACATGATTGATCTAACATGCAAGGTTCATTTAAAGCACTACATTTAATGATCCTATATTATTCACTCCACATTGTGACAACTGAAAATCAATCATTAAATATCATTTTCCTAACTATCATGTGAAAGATGCATTCCTTTACAATACTCTTTACAAGATTAACTCATCGATAACTGTTACATCATTATAATATTTACAACATTGTTTCCCCCAGTATATTTGGAAATATTACATCATATTACAATAATTGATACAATGGAAGCAATATAACCCAAAATGAAAATACATGCTAGGAAGACTTCTTAGATAGGAACAAGAATTGGAGTCAATGTGCAATGACCAACCTCCACGCACACAAGCATGCGGCAAGAATACCCAACAGAGGAGAAAGCACCAACCTACCGACCATGTGGAACCCTAAGATCCACCCCCCGTGCTAGGAGATAACACAAGGTTACACATCCAACATACAGTCAAGAACAATAGACTAACACAAACAAGGGCTATACATGACACCAACACAGCACTACTAATAACACCAACATTACTTACAACTCTTACTTTACTTCTAGAGGCTCACACACATCAAGAGGAAATCCAACTAGGGAGTATTATACTACAAAAGGAAGGAATGTCATCACATGGAACTAGCATGGGTTGTCTTGGTAGACCTCTCACTAGGTCCTGACCCCATCTATGGTTGTCCTAGAAACCTCTCACTAGGTCATGGTCCCATAGGGTGACACATGCAGAACCAACACACAAAAAATACCTCCCAATGACACGGAAACTTAATATATAATACACAAATGACATCTTGAAAGATTAGTATGAAAATCCTTCACCAACTTGAAATGGAGTCATGATTCAAAAGAATATCATCCAGTGAGATTTATTTTATCGATCTTGTTGTTGATTTGGATGGTTGGTTTTCTAAAAATTATGATTGATGTTCAATGTTGAGTTTCATTGTGATCGTTATGTTTGTCATGTTGTCCTATTGTTGTTTGTCTATTGTTTTAAGCTCAAAGTAGATTGCCCCCAGTGAGTTCAGGATTTTTCCCCCAATGAGAAACAAACCATTTATTGTGAATGCTCACAATGATCGCCAAGCCAGGGTGAGACACAACTGCAATGCCTGGATATGTACATGAGGTTTTATGATGGACAGGCATAATGATGGGGAAAATGGGTGGCTGGCACACATTTCAATAGATGGAAAATCCAATCTATCACAAATAGCGCTTGTTGCCAAGTTTTCACTACTTATTTTTATTGCACTTTTTCTAAATCTTTTACATTTTTTTTTGGATTTTTTTTATTTTTTGCTTTTTTGGATTTTTCTGCTTTTTTTCTTCTTTTGGATTTTTCTCCTTTTTGCTTTTTTTTGGATTTTTCTCCTTTTTTGCTTTTTTTGGATTTTCTTGCTTTTTAAACCGTGCATTGGATGAGTTGAGTATAAAACTTCTTGAAATGAATTTTGTTGATAAGTTCTTCAAACAGGTCCCCTTCGGGTGTAGATAATTGATTTGCTCAATATCCATATACCGATACAATGACAAAAGGACCTAGCCAATTAGGTTCAAATTTTCCCTTCTTTTCCCAATCTTGTTGATTACGAGTATTCTCTTTTAGTACCAAATCGCCAACCTAAAATATTCTTTGTCTTACCTTGTGGTTATAGTTCCTTGACATTCTTTGTTGATAAGCTTTCAGATGATCAACAACATGCTGAAGACATTCATCTAACAATTCCAACTCATGTAGTCTAGATACTCGATAGTCTTCCTCTAAAATGATTCCTTTCAATGATACCCGGAGTGAGGGTAACTCAACCTCAATGGGTAAGATGGATTTTGATCCATACACAAGGGCATATGGTGTGGCTCTCATAGCGGTGTGAATGCTAGTTTGATATTCCCACAAGGTAGGGTTTAGTTGGACATGCCAGTCGCATCCAACATTGTTGACGGTTTTTTTTAGGATTTTCAAAAATAGTCTTATTTGAGGCTTCTACTTGGCCATTCCCTTGAGAGTAATAAGGTGTGGAAAATCGGTGTTGGATATGGAATTTTTCACAAATTTCTTGCACATCCTAGTTTTTTAAGAGTTTACCATTGTCAATGATAATGGAGCTAGGGATGCCATATCGATAGACAATGTAGTTCAGGATGAAGGAGGTAATTTGTTTACCAGTGATTGTGGTTAATGGGACAACTTCAATCCACTTTGTGAAATACTCAGTGGTTGTGATTATGAATTTATGTCCAATAAAGGAATATGGATGAATCTTACCGACAAGATTAAGTTCCCATTGACAGAAAGGCCAGACCGATGTGAATGGTTGCAGCTCCTACACTGGTGCATATATGAGATTTCTATGGACTTGACACTTCTTGCACTTCTTAACAAATTAAAAAGATTCTTTCTCCATGTTCGGCTAATAATATCCCAATTGTAGGTGTTTCTTAGCTAGAGTAAGACCACTTGAATGAGTACCACAAATACCTTCATGAACTTCTCGTAAGGCGGTTTCATATTCGTCACATTAAAGACATCAGAGGAGAGTACCATCGAGACCTCATCGATAAAGTGTATCAGCTATTAGGGTGTATCAGGTTGCTTGATGGATAAATTTGTGTTTTTGGTTCCAGGATAGATCAAGTGGAAGGGTATTGTCTCTCAGATAGGTATAAATCTTCCCATAGATTGAATAATCAACATCAACTAGATGGCACACGAATTGGGATTCAGGATTGTCATACGCGAGAGCAAACAATTGTTCCACCATGAATTCATAACGACTTCATTTTTTTGATATTTGTAAAAGAGAAGCGATGGTTTCCATGGCATTTGCAACTTTGTTGCCTACTCTTGGAATTTGTTCAAACTTGATCTAAACAAAGTATTTCTTGAATTCATCTACTATTCTCTTGTATGGCATCAGCTTGTCATCTTTTATTTGATAGTCATCATTAACCTGATTGATGACTAATTGGGAATCTCCATAAACTTATAATTCTATGATTTTCCATTCCAATGCTACCTTGATACTGATGATTAATGCTTCATATTTGGCCATGTTGTTTATGAAAGAACATCAACCTGTAAGATTTTAGGATAGTATGTCCTTGAGGAGTAACAAATAGGATTCCAACACCCGATCCATGTTGAGTGTAAGACCAATCAAAGTATAATATCCAATGTTGTGTTGTCATTGTGAGGACATCTACATCTAGGAATTATATGTGCATAGGATGGTCATCTTACAACAATGCTTCAGCTACCTGATTTTCTATTACTTGTCCCTTGATTTCTTTTCTATCTACATATTGAATGTCAAATTCACTCAATATCATCACCCACTTTGCTAATCTTCCTGTTAGAGTAGATTTTTTGAGTAGATATTTTAATGGATCTATCTTGGCTATTAGTTTCATGGTATGTGTTAACATATAGTGTCGCAATTATTGAGTAGAAAACACCACTTCCAAACAAGCTTTTTCAATGAATGTATAGTTAAGTTCATAACCACTCAGTGTTATGCTAATGTAGTAGATGGCCTTTTCTTTTCCTCTAGATTCTTCTTGTGCTAGAAAAGCTCCCAAAGATACCTCAATAGTTGCTATGTCAAGTAGAAGTGGTTTTCCCTCTATTGGTGGTACCAATATAGGTGGATTCATCATATATTGTTTCAATTGATTAAAGGCAACTTCACATCTTTCATCCCATCTGAAAGAAACATTCAACATTCTTGTGTAAAAAATGAGTAAAAGGATGAGACTTGTTTGCTAGTTGCGAGATGAATCTTCTAATGGATTGGAATCTTCCTTGTAGAGATCTTAGTTGGCTAATGTTCTTAGGAAGTGGAATTTCCATGATTTCTTGAAATTTTGTTGGATCTACTTCGATGCCTTTGGCTAAGACTATGTATCCTAAGAGTTTTGCTCATGTTACTCTGAATACACACTTCTTTGGATTTAATCGCACATTGAACTTTTCCAATCGATTAAATATTTTATCCAAGATTTATAGATGTCCTTCCCTCATGAATGATTTTTCTAGCAAGTCATCCACATAGTCCTCCATGAATGTGTGCATCATGTCATGAAATATTGTTTTCATTGCACGTTGATAGGTGGCTCTTACATTCTTTAATCCAAAAGGCATGACATTCCAGCAAAATGTACCCCATGGGCATGTGAAAGTCTTTTTGTCTTGATCTGATTATAGCCTGAAAAACCATCCATGAGTGATAGCATAACATGTCATGTTGTTAAATCTATAATGATATCTATATTGGCCAAAGGAAAATCATCTTTTTGACAAGCCTTGTTAAGATCCCTGAAATCTGTGCATATTCTAATGTTGTTGTCTGGTTTGGAGACTGGTACAATGTTTGAAATCCATTCTGCATAGTCAATTGGTCAGATGAACCTCGTATCTAATATTTTTTTTAATTTTTCTTTCAATAGTAGAGCGATGTGTGGATGCATTTTTCTCAATTTCTGCTTTAATAGCTTCACTCCAGGTGCTATGGATAAATGATGCATTATTAGATCTAGATCTATTCTTGGCATGTTATCATAAGACCAAGAAAAATTGATTTGTCTTTCTTCAAAGAATTTCGTGAAATTTGGCTTTTCTTGCTCTATCATTGATGTTGCTAGGTGTATGGTTTTTGTCATTTCGGTAGTACCGATGTTCATGGATTGCATAGGCTCAGCCAATACTAAAGATCTTTCTTGATAATTCTTAGGAAGAGTGTCAAATCTCTCATCCTTCAATTCCTCAGAGAGGTTCTCACCATTGGATACGCTCTTTCTTTTTACTATTTCATGATCTAATACTCCATTGCATGGTTTTCACCATTAGATCAATTTTTTGTATTCTTTATTTTGCAGCTAAGAGACTTGGCACTCCCCTAGTTCGAAGCTTCGCTATGAAATTCATTGGTGGAACTTGTTTTTGGATTTTCAGAACAAAGGAAATTGACAATGGCATTATCATCAGAAAAGATAGGGATATCAAGAGGCTTGATTTGTTCCCAGTCAATGAGTTCGAGATGTATCAAAGGTAAGGAATAATCGGATTGGTCAAGGTCAAAAGAAATGAGGGTCATGATGGAAAAAATTTTGAGGTGTTCGCTAGTAACATCAAGGTCTATAATGTTACTCTCCTCTGAATCATTTGTCTCGCTCGATGTCTGATCGTCCTCACTAAAGCCATCGATATGTAGTGACCCAAATTCAAATGGTCTAGACCCTTAGCTTTGTCCCTCCATACGTGCGGGTGCACACCTCTTTATTACATAGATTTCCTTGTCTTCACAAGTTTCTTCAGATAGTGAATCCCATTCATATTCATTCGAGTTTGTTTTAGAGCTAGCTTGCAACTAAAGGATTTGTTCACAAACCTTCTAAATGGATTCTTCTTTTGTCTCTTCTTTGTATCCTAATCCTGTCTTGTCTTTTGCATTGATTGAGATAGGTTGGATTGGTTCCACAATACCTTCTTTTCATTTTCCAATAGGACCTTTTCATTCATATCCCATCTTTTGTAAGATTTGGAACCCTTTACCATATTGCTCTGTTGGTATATTGGAAGTTTCTGCTTGATATTATTCTTCATCTTTGTAAAGCCAATTTAGAATGTCTTTGTCTTTAGATTCATCATCTAGAGTACCTTCTTTTACAAATTTACCATCAAAGATGGTGATGGGTTGTGAAGATTGTTGTCTAGATGTTGATGGTTGTCCATATGATTTTGGAGAAGGTAGTAGCTGTGAGAGACATAAGGACTACTGAAAAAAATACTCACCCATGCCTTTATCTTTCAACTGAACTTTTTTCTCAAACTATTTTGACAAAGAATTGAGTTGGCTTTCATTACTTGAGGAAGTAAAAGTGAGAGCTTCTCTATTGTGTGATACAAAGACATTTTGGACTATCTTGAGAGTGTTGTAGTATTGGGGATTATTAGAATCTGTTGAAATTGAGATCTCTTGTCCATTGTAAGGGAATTTTAAGCATTGATAGTATGTTGATGGCACTGCTTGCATCTCATGGATCTAAGGTCGACCCAAGAGTATGTTGTAGGTCAAGTCCTTGTCTAAAAATTGGCAGATTATATCCTTTTGAACTGGTCCCACTTGAATTGGCAATACTATCAGTCCTTGAGAGGATCTTTCTTCATCATCATAAGCTTTTATGGTGATCTTTTTTCTAGAATCTATTGTGTTTTCTAAAAAAATCCCAATGCATGGATAAGCTTTAAAGTGCATATATTTAGACTGGCTCCTCCATCTATTAAAATGTGTTTGACCTGATGTTTATGGATTAAAACCTCAATATGGAGTGGAGCGTTGTGTGGATGAGTGAGGGATGCATCATCATTTTCTGAGAATGATAAACAATGGGGTGCAGTCAAATGTCCCACCATGGTTTGGAATTGACAAACTTCCAAATCGATTGTTACTGTGGTGTCCACTAAAGCTTTTTCCAAAATGTCCTTATGGGCTGGTGAAATTTTAAGAAGTTCCAGTATGGATATTTGTGTTGGAATCTTTTGCAATTGATCCACTATATTGTATCAATTCAAAGAAGCGGTAGGTGTTTTAGATGTACTCCCTTTTAATAAAAACTTGGACTTCCCTCTTGTGGTCACATTTACTAGTAGGTTGTCTTGTTTATCCTTGATTTTGATGACATTGATTTGATTATCAACAACATAAATGTGATTGATGGTAGAATCATAGACATAATTGACATTCTTATCTTTGTTGTTTGTCGAAGAAGATTCTCCTTTTTCGTAGTTGGGTAGAGGGTTTTTAAATGCTCCATGATCATCATTTGTTTTATGTCCTATTAATATGTCGCCTCTATCTATCAAGTCTTGCACTAAATGTTTTAATTGCATACAATAATTTGTTTTATGACCTTTGCTTCTATGAAAATCATAGTAATATGCATCATTCCATCGTGATGGTTTGACTCTTGGTTCAAAATCTCGGGTATCTGGTAATGTTATGTGTTTGTGTGCAGGAAGCTCTTTTAATGTTGATTCAAGTGATTGCCCCAAAGGTGTAAATTTTCTTCGATATTGTAGTGGTGTTGGTTTAGATTCATTGTTGTTTTGATTGTTTTTGCGTGAAGTGCCTGATAAATTGAAGACTAGTTTTACGTTATGTGTGTCAACTACACCAACATTCTTATTTCTTGTCCAAAATTTAGATTTGTCATTGTTGTTATGATGGTTAGAAGAGTTTGTTCCTTCATTATAGATTTTCAATACTCCTCTTTTAACCAAGGCTTCCTCAACCTTAAGTCCATTTTCAATCAGCTTTTCAAAACTGGGTGGACACTGCAATTAGAGTCTATAACTCATCTCACTATTGAGATTGTCAATAAAGATATCCATTTTTTCTTTCTTAGGTATCGGACGGGCATATCTAGCAAATAATCATCTCCATCTTTGTAAGAATGTAAGAAATGGTTCACCATTTTTCTATTTTGTGTTATAGAGATCCTTCATGGTTATTTCATGTTGAATGTTGTATGAATATTGGGAGATAAATTTATTTACCAACTCTTCAAATGATCTAATACCTGGTGGGAGTTTTGAAAACCATTCCATGCATTGACCACCCAAACTTCTTGGGAATAATCTCATTAGATAAGTTTCTTCATGTGCAAATTCCAAACTCATGGTGCAGAATTCTCTTAGATGATCTTGAGGATTAGTTTTTCCATTGTATTTTCCATAACTTGGAAATTCACAGTTTGGTGGAAAAGGTATCATGATCATGTTTCTATCAAATGGATAAGGACAGATGTCCTGCAACAAATATCTCTTTGTTGTTCCCCTTTCCATGTCTAGGATTTGTTGTTGTGGAGCTTGCATTTGTTGAGTTAAAGCATTCAATGGATCTCTAATTTGTGAGTCAGCTTTTATTTTTTGGGAGCTTCCTTCAATTGGTTGACATCAAAATCATTGCATAGTTTTACACCTTGATTTGTCAGCATTAGAAATTATTTTTCTTCATCCTTTTCTAGAATTTTTTCCATGAACTTGTGAAATTTAAGGTCTTGTTGAGTTTGTTGAATGTCCTCATTAGTTATCTCATCTATTTTAGGTTGATGAAATATGTGAAAAGGATTTTCTTCTCCTTCTGCCATGATGGTTTGGGTTCCTATTTCTCTTTCTTTGAGTTTTTGCTTTTGATCTCTTATTAAAACGGCCATGCAAGTGATAGAGCTTTTCTATACTTTGATCTTTATTTTGGGAGTGCCAATGAAATACCTAAGTCAAATAGGATGATAGATCCTATTGATGAGACTAGGCTAAATCTAATGTACAGTGTTTTGTTTCATGATAAAGGATGATAGATCTTGACAGTGAAATGCAGCTAAAAATCAAAGATGAGATTGGTAATTGGGCACTTTAAGGTGTTTGATCTAAGTTTAATTAGAGGGATTGCACTTGCAAAAGCCAATTTCTTCAAGTTTAAACCAATGTTTTGATGAGAAAATGATCTCTTCTCTGAAAAGGGTCCCTAAATATGTTTCTAGTTGTGGGACAGAAGTTCAATTTTTCTCTCTATTTGAGTATTAGGTGAATGCACTAAAACAAGTTGTATATGCGCTGAAAGATGGGGTAGATGCGTCAGAACAAACCCTATATGCACTATAATGCTAGTTGAATGCACTAAGATAGAAAGCTTATGTGTCGAAAAATGGGGTAAATGCCCCAAAATAAGAAGTTTATGCGCTAAACTGGAAATGTCACCATTTTAAAAGTTTGTCTGGTTTTCTTGTTTTTGGGTCAGTGAATTAAGTGTTTTGATGGATTATCTTCTAGACAATGATTGCAAACACAGAAGCAAGTAGTAAAATAGTTGATTCACCCTATGATATAAACATCAAGTGTATCTTCTAGGATCTGGTCCAATCTCTTTGATTTCCACTAGTATTGAACAATAGCAAACAGATCAATCAGACTCTTCTAATGTCAAAGGTCATTAATAACATCACAACTCACAGCTTGGAACTACATAAGCTCACACAGCCCTATCACCCCCTAGAGGGCACCCATGTTTTTGCATTTTTTGGGTCTTAACCAAAATAGATTTCTCAACTATTGGCCAAAAATCCTTGGTAGTTATATGGTGAGTATCTTGAGGGAAGATTCTTCCCTCCCCTTGCACTATGAATATTATAATGTTCGGGAACTAACTTAGCTTGGCTACTACACTTAAAGTTCTTAGTAAGGGCTTTCGTTCGGTGCGAAAAATGATAAACTCCCTCAGGATGCCTCCTAACCTTTAGAACAAAGGCTTTATGTATCTCAAGGATATTGGGGGAGGGCTATCAATGCACACTACCGTTGAATGTTATTTTCATCACAATTCACATTTGATTATAGTGGTTTGGAATGCTTGGCTTTATTTGTTCCCACTTAGTTCATTCCCTCCTTTCAAAGTGGGGAGGTAGGCCTGCTAAAGGTGTTATTGCAATAAACTAAAAGAGTGAGTCTAGCATTTTGGTCACCCAGTAAAGGGGAGAGCATAGGACTATAACTTTGCAAACACAACATACATGGTGTTCTTTAACCTTTTAATTAAACTAGGTGCCTAATTTAATCAAAGGAAAATAAATCCAGACCCTGCAAACATCATTAGTAGTTTCGAATGTCCTTAACAATGTATAGAGTATCTGCAAAACAGAAAGATACAGATCAGTGCACTAAAACAAAGAGAATATGTGCTAAAATATTTAGTATATGCGCTATCAAACACATGCAATGCTCTATTATGGAAAATAGATAAGGGAATCAAATCATGTATATGCATTGAAACAAGAGGTAAATGTGCCTGTCTAGGCTATGTATGCACTCTAACAAGGATCTGATGCATCAAAAGTCACCATCAACGCACTAAAATAGATAGTGGATGCACTACATCGGATTTCGCGAACAGACCTGTTGACGAAACTTGCAAGAAAAAAATCAAAAATGAGGCTCGACCCCACGATGGGTGCCAAATTTATGTGTATTTAAATAAAATGAACAAGTAAATAAAACCTATACAACACACCAATGAAACATTATATCAAGGAATTCAAATAATAATCAAATTAATAAAGTAATTCCTCAATGGAATCTCCTTGTCCTCTATCTCCAAGGATTCTTTAAGTCATTTTTCTCTCAGACTATTGTGCACATGGCTTTCCAAATGATGACCCGAAGAATGAGAGATGCTTGAAATGCAAGAGATGTTTCCTACATTACATGATAATGAACTAGTTGTAGATGATATGCAAAGATAATAATGTTGTGACTACGATGTTGCTAATGAAAATGCCATGATTAAACTACTTGATGCTAAAATGATAATACTAAAATGCTCACTAAGATGATAATGCTAACTAAAATGCTATAGAGTGTAATTACTACAAATGCTCAGCTCTCTCTCTTTTTTGTTGTGTAAATGAGGGCTTATTTATAGATTTTTCAAGGCATGAGCCTAGGTGGCAGGAATCAATGGTCTGGATTCAATCTGGAGAGATGAATGGTTGAAGATTAAGAGGTTAGAGAGAAAAGGGGAAGTGTGTTCCCTTCATAAGAACAAACAACCAAGTGTGAAGAGGAATAAAATGGAGATGAAGGCCAAGTGTCCCAAATTAGTTAGAATTTTTTGATGATAAATGCCAATTTAAATATTAAAAATATTTAATTCTTGAGACACATGATGAGGTGGAAGGTGGGAAGAAGTTAGTAAACATGTGCCTAAATTCAAATTTAGTGAGAGGAGGTTAATTAAATAAAACAAAGTAATTAAATTTGTTCATTTAAGTAAGATATGAGGAAAATGATTTAGGATAGAAAGAATTAGAGAAAAATGGACTATATAAATAATTTTTTCAATTTATTTATAAGTAGAAGAATTAAAGATTATTAATTAAATAACTTGTACCTAATTAAGTCTCAAGACCAAATTTGAGTGTATACAATTATGTGTTGTGGAACATGGTTTCTTAGAGTACTTCCTAGCTTAGGGTGGGATTGAGAGCAAGCCCTATGGTTGAGGTGAAAAAAACCTCTATTAGTCTAGTTCTAAAGACTTATTTTACAATTTTGTTGAAGATTAAATATGAGGCATCATCGCGTGAAAGGAAACCATTTATGATTTTAAAAATCTCTCTTGAAACCAATAGACTATTGTAAAATCTCACTGTGATAATGTGAACTATTTTCATATCTATGCATGTTGACACTCTATATCTTGTTTAAAAAAGAACTTGTTGAATATGAAAAATTAAATGATCATTTGATATAGATACATTCATTGTTATAAGAAAAAAGAAATTTACTACAGCTAAAAAATTTAGTTAGATTTGAAAATAATTTAATTTTATATATTAAAAATAAAATAAAATGATATAATTTTTAATACACATCATTTAAATACATAAATATTATCTTATTCTTTTTTTACTTATAAGTATTCAATTAGAGGTCTAAATATAAATATGTATACAATTGTAATTTATTTTTTATCTAAGATTTTACTATCATGTATTTTAAATCTTCTTAAACTTTTAAAACATTGATCCAAAACACATGTTTAGTTTGCGATTGAAATTCATTTATATTTAGCTAGATTCATTTTGTATTTATTAATAATTTTAAATTGGTAATTGGTTATGTATTGCAATTTCATTTCTATTTAACTCTGATTATATTAGGACAAATGTATGCTTGCTTAGTCAATTATTCACATGCATTCATTTAATAATTCTAGTATGATTAGGTACTTAATTTAATGGTTTAACTTAGTTTGTGTCATGGAGGAATGAACACATAATCTTCACACAAGAAACCAAAGGGGATAACACTCATGAGGGTTTTCCCTTAAGATGTTATGAGAGGTGACACCCCATTCTAATTAGTTTTATATCATCTTTGTACGCTGAACAAAAATAGGTTTCACATCATCTACTTGCTTCAAATTCTTTTCCCTCGTGTAGTTTGGTGTGCTCTTCATTTTTTTTTATAAAATGAAAAACCTATATATTATATTGATTATAAATGTATATTACATAAGTATGCCAATAAGAACAAAAATTGGTTGATATTGTTTGAATTACATCATCGAGATTATATGCCTGAGAAGTACAACATCGTGTTCATGTACCTGAGATCTAACAACCAACCAATCAACAATATACAAAATAAAATTCATCATCCACTATTCTTCCATATGATAAATCTCAACTAAATTCTCATCTTGTTATTCTTGGAATTCAACCTCCACACAAGCAATCAGAGGAGACTAAGAATTGGAGGCTGCTAAAATATTGGGGTGATGCTCATGAGCCAGAAGAAAGGCTACAACATGATATTTTTCTTTGAAGTTTGCAATCATATCCCCCCTAATTAATTTGCATTTCAGTTGAGAACCCTATTTAGGTATCTGATATTACTCATTTCAAATGAGTGTTTGATTATATCATAAACACAATCATAAGCTCATATATGCAGCAAGAAATGACTAGGGAGTAGACCCCTCACGTAGCCCTGAACTTTCCATAAGTCATAAGCTTACATTCTTTTGAGGAGTGTATTGTTTTCTAGGAATATGTCATTTACAACCTCATTTGCAATGTGTTGAACAAAGGTAAAGAATTGAAGAAAATCCAACAAATTTGAAATAAACATGGAAAGGAGTTGCAAAGGAAAAACTAATTTTTGTGCTTGTGGATGAAGGATTTCCTCACCTATAACATATTTTATGCACTAAAGAAAACTCAAGCATTGAAGCTTGAAAACTTGTTCCAGCTTGGCCCAACCAATGGAACCTGAGAATGGGATTTTCCAATTTTGGATTGGAAATGATGCTCTATAGCTCCTTGGGTAGTATTCCATTTGATAATTAATGTCGGTGACAAAACCTTTGTTGTTTCTATTGTCGAAGCCTTTACTACCACTGCCAAAGACTTTACTACCGTTATTATGGAAGCATATACTGTCGCCACAGATGAAGCCTGCACCTAGAAATCCTTTGTATCCCACCACTTTTGAAGCTTGTGCAGAGGATACCTTGTAGACCCACCACCCTTGATGCCAAGAACTTACCAGAAGAGATATAAAATTCTTGGCACCTAATTCATAGAGAATTGTCATAAGCATTATGTATAATGTGATTAATTTTTTCCCTTTTAACATTGAGTTGTCATGCTTGGAAACAAATGAGTACACATAACATGTCTTAGATTGATTAACCTTGTCATTTCAATTTAACATGATATGTATTGGCACAAGTATTAACATAGTGTATTGTTTTTGATATGGTAAGCAGCATTTATAAGGTGTTGTACCCTTAACATAGAGAGCCACTAGGGCCAAAAAGTTCAAGTCCAAAAAACATTAGAGACTAAGCCAAAAAATATACACCGCAGACCAATAACAAACATACAACAGCCTAAACATAGACTAACTGGAATTTTCCCAGTTCTTAGACAAGAGATTAACAACATCATCCCCAACCCATTCCTGGCCATCATCAGCATTCTTCTCGTCCATTTCATCCTTCATAACTACAGACGGGGTGTTGGTAACACAATGGACAAGATTGATAGTGAAGCGAGTCAAGCCACAAAATTTCTTGTCCATCTTATCCATTCTTTCTTGTAGCACACGGAGCTCCTCCCCATAATCTGTAGTCTTCACAGTATCAACATGCTCCATGCCCAGCGGGTCCGAAGACTAGGAAGTCGAGTTTTCCTTCACACTTCACTAATAACGAGAATGGTGTGGGGCCCTCCAACATACTCCTCCTCCTCATCCCTAGACACCTCCTCATCCCTGTAATCTTTTTTGTCAGACTGCTCCTCTTCCAAATCCAAGTCATTAACTTGCTCTTTCTTCTTATGCTTAGCAAGTCTACCAAACCTTCTGATAATGGTCTCACCACTATAGCCACGACCATCGTGTCCCCCTTAGAATCCCTACCCACCACATTTTTACCTTTGTTGTCCCTAGTCGGAGGCTCCATCAAACCTTTTGCCTCATCCTTACCTTTCTTCTTCTGGGTGGGTTTGCTAGCAGTCTTGGTAGGGGTTGACTTGAGATCACAGAGACCAGCCGCAACACTAGTCTGGGCATTTCCCACATTTCCATTAAGCTTCTTAGCAGTAGCTTTAGGCTTGTGGGTATCAACAACAACCAGATGGGTTTTCCTTATGGGACCTTTGGACTCAACCGGGGAAATATTGGTCACAACAAGCAGTTCAATTTCCTCCACACGAACAACAAATCCGGGTTTGGGCTGGCATAACACAAGATGGAAGTGGTAGAGTCTCATAATGAGACCTTGGTGAAGTGGCAGGAGAGGAGTATCATCAGGGTTAAGGCCAGCAACTTCAATGCATTTTTCAATAGAGCTCTCTAAATCCTTAAGAAGGAAGAAAGGAAAGCTTAACAAAAATTTATGGCTAAGGTGATTTAAAAGAGGGAAATGGTAGAAGTAGTAAGTTTTCTATGTACCTTCAAGAGTCACGTACTTCATAATGGTCAGGCACACTTGGTCCCATGGCTGTGGAAGGGCCTCTCTCTCAAATCCCGACTGGTTTCAGACCGACTTCTCATTCCCCACAAAGAAAGCATTCATACTATCATTATCTTGAGTCTTGGTATGCTTCGAGTACATCTTACTAGTACTCAATAGCTTTGTCACTTGTGTTATTACTTCCTCATTCACTTCAAAGGAAATACCACCCAGAGTCACTCTTCGGTCTTTCCAAGAGTTAGCAAACTGCACAAATAAATTAGGGTCATGACCCACCAAACTCTCCATCAGGGGAGCCAAACTGCTCTCAACACATATATGCCGCACCAATGGATCTTTGCAAAATTCACCACATTTGTCAAGCTCGGTTCACACTCTATCACCATCCATAATGCCTCTCTACACACGAAAAAACCATAAAACTTGTGAGAGTAAAAGGTTAGAGAAAATGTTTAAGTGAAAGGTCACCCGCACACTTAGGATTTTAAGCCAAACAGAGCAGTCGTGGGTAATCAAATCAATGTACAAGATGCACGCGTGAGGAGGTAAATCTCTAAATGCAATCTTGGTAGAATTATAAATGATAATCTTCTAACACTTGTGGCTAAGTAAGTAGGACATGATGGGAATGGGAGGTTTTCTAGCCACATTGTTATTGCACGGAAACCTAGGTAGGATGGCCATGGGGCTAAATTTAGAAGCATCAATGAACTTGGCCTTTAGAAGAGGAGACAAATTAGCGGAAAGGATAGAGCTAAAGAGGATCTTTTCCTCATAATGATTAGTCACATCAATATTAAAATCAAAAGACTTCATGAAAATGTGATAGCTTAGTGAATCCCCAGAAGGAGATAACGTAAGGTACGGCCCTGCCTAGCCTTGATCACAAAGTACCCACCATAATTCCTCATGATGCCCTTTTTTTCAGAAATACACTCCACCCCATTATTCAAATTTTTCCACTTGTAGGACACCTCAGCATTTACACCCATCCTCATAGCCCAAACGACAAGCATGTGGACCCCCCAAATAGCCCATAAAAACACATGATTAGTTGTTATCATTGATTAAGGGCTTTGTTCTATCAGGAGAAGACCTTGAATACCTGGTCGTAGGTTACCCAAATTGTGCCAGCACATAGATAATTTCCAATGTGTGCCAAAGTTGGCTAAGGCATCAGCCACTTGATTGCCTTCATGGTAAATGTGGGTAGTATTCTTCAAATTCAACTTAGACACAAAGATCCTCATGTCTAATAGGATGTCTTTAGTGCTCCACCCCAGTAATCTACCAAAGTTAATAGCATCAATAATATTCTTAGAGTCACCTTCGATATGAAGGTTCTCAATCCCCATAGAAACAGTAATCTATAAGCCCTTAAGCAATGCACAGACTTCTGCAATCATAGAAGATTGGATACCTATCCCTCCAAAGTAACTAGCCACAAAATTTCTTTTGCAATCTTTGATAACATCTCCTATGCTAGCTCTGCCCGAGTTGCCTTTGGCTGCCCCATCAAAATTAAGTTTAAACCAACCATTATTCGAAGGCTTCTAGATAGTGTTACCTCTAGCCAGGGATCTAGAGTTGTCATAGGAACTTGCATCCAGGTTTTGATGCCAAGCATTGGCCATAATGATTTCTTTCTCAGTCAGTCCCTTATCCGTAATTTTCCCTTTGAAGAGTGAAATATTTTCCTCAATGAGCTGAGCACCAATACCAAAGACCTCCTTTAGGCTCATCTCAATGTTCCTGAAGATCCTATTGTTTCTCTCTTTCCATAAGCACCAATAGATAATGGGAGGAACCTGGTTCCAAATTTCACGAGGTAAGGGGTGAATGAAGGGTCCAGTCCGGCTCAATATGAAGGATTTAATATCCTTACAAATATTCCATTGAATGCCCAAATGCTCTATAGCCAGCTCCCACACATCAATAGCAAACAGGCAGTGTAACACCAAGTGGTCCATAGATTCTTCATTACACTTGCATAAAAAACATCTGTTGGGGATTTGGAACCCCCTTTTCCTCAAATTATTTGTGGTAAGAATCTTGTTATGGCAGGTAGTCCACCAAAAGGAGTTAACTTTCAAGATCATGTGTCGATTCCAAACCCTCTTCCAAAGGTCAAGGACAATACCCTGGTCCATTTGCAGATTGTAAGTCAATTTGACTGAAAGATATCCTTGCTTATCATGAGTTCAGAAGAATTCATCCCCCAAGGTGGTTGAGGAAATTCTAGTAAGGAAGAGAAACTCCTGTAGGGACTTGGCAAGGAGGCTCAATTCAGGGGATAAAGGGCGGAAAAGAGCCAAAGCATTCCACTTATTAGCACCAAGTGGGCCAAGAAGGTAATCACTAATATGAACACCAAAGAACTGTTGAGCTAGACTCTTAAGATTTCTAAATTCAAAATTTGCTAGAGGGGCATAAGTAACCAGGGGTCCTCCCAAAATCTGATTTTATTACCATCACCAATCTTCCATTTCATCCCATTCTTGAGAAGATCTTATAGGCTACAAAGGCTCCTCCAGGCCAAAGAACCTGAAGGGTGAACCTCCGAGAGATAGTCAACTAAAGGTTTGTTTTGAAGATATTTAGCATTCATGATCTGACACTAATCCTTCTTATTCCTCAGTTGGTCCCAACCCACTTTGGCCATCAAAGCCTTATCTGTATAAGAGACAATCCTAATCCCAATCCCACCATAATGTTTAGGTTGATAGACTTTGTCCCATTTAACCAGAGCAAATTTCTTCTTGTCCTCAGCCCCAGACCAGAGGAAATTCCTTTGAATTTTCTCAAAATTCTTAGCTATATATCTAGGGATCTTGAATATACAAAGGAAGTAGACAGGGATACCCTGAAGAGTAGCATATAGGAGTTGTAGTTTACTAGCATGGCTAAGGATGGATCCTTTCCACCCAACTAGTTTTCTTTGGATCCTTTCAAGGACCGAATTCCAAAAGTTCAGAGTAACTTCCTTGATAGTAAGGGGTAGGCCAAGGTAAACCAAAGGAAGAGAACCATTCATAAAACCTAGAATAGAAGTCACCCAAGCTTGCAGGTTAGGAGTGTTTTTGAAGAAGTAAATCATACTTTTATTATAGTTAATGCATTGACCATAACAAGCAGCATAGTTGTTAAGATAGTTTTTCCATTTCCTGGCTTCAATCACAGAGGCTTTCCCAAATAGGAAAGTATCATCCACAAATTGTTCGATCATAATCAGATCTAAGTAAGAAGCAACCTTGATTCCCATAATGGAACCTTCTGACAGTAGTTTAGCAAAGTTCCTGCTTAAAACATCTACAATCATGATAAAGAAATAAGGTGAAAGGGGGTCACCCTGTCTGATACCTCTCCCAGCAGAGAAGAACCCCAAAGGAGTCCCATTAACCAGAATAGATTATTTTACTATTGTTACACATTTCATTATGAGTTTGACCACAGATTGGTCAAACCCAAACTTTACTAAGACTTTAGGGATAAAGTCCCAAAACACCTTGTCATAGGCTTTTGATATATCTAATTTAAGGGTCATACCAACATAGTTGCATTTGTCCATGGAATGGAGTAGTTCATGGGTGGTTATGGTTGCATCAAGGATATGACGACCAAGCACAAACCTTTTTTGAGTGGGGCTGATAATTTTGTTAAGGAGAGGTTTGATGCATTTCACTAGAATTTTAGAGAGGATTTTATAAAAAGGTGTTGCAAAGACTTATGGGGCGAAAATCAATCATAGACTAGGGATCAACAGTCTTCAGAATCAAGGCCAGGAAGGTGTGGTTCATTTTTTGAGAATCTTACCAAATTTGAAAAAATCACGAGCAACTAATACGAGGTCCTCACCAACAATATCCCAAAAGATCTAAAAGAAGGTCGAAGGAAAACCATTTGGGCCAAGTGCTTTGTAATCCCCCATACTGAAAGTAGCCAACCTAACCTCCTCTGAAGTGATAGGACTGAGGATCCCAAGGTTATCATTTTGGGTAATGATGGTCGGGAGAGGGTCTAGCAGCAGACTATCCAGAGCCAGCTTAGAAGCCTCAGCAGGAGCCGAATAAGCCCTCTAAAAATAATCAAAAGCCAAGAGACTGATCTAGGTGGGCATATGGATCACCTCCCCTGCTCATTAAGTAATTTAGTTATTTGATTCCTTTTCTTATATGTTTGATGGCTGAAACATGAAAAAAAGAGGTATTCATGTCACCTTCTTTCAGCCATTGGACCCTGGATTTCTATTTCCAAAAAATTTCCTCTTTTCTTAGAATTTTCTCCCACTCCCTTTGACTCTCTTTTTCTTGATTGCAAGTAGGTAGACTAACATCCCCCTCCATTTTCTTTCATATAGTTTTCAATTTTTTCCCAATAACTCTATTCTTCTGGAAAACATCTCCAAAGACTCTTTTGTTCCAACCTTTCACCATACATTTGATATGTTTAAGTTTAAAAAAGATTCTAAACATGGGAGAGCCACGAACAAGAATATTCCACCATTCAACAATTTTGTTCTTGAAGTTAGGGTGGGAGTTCCACATTATCTCAAAACAAAAGGGGAACGGTCCAATAGTAGATAGGTCATTCAAGATTAGCAGCAGAGGATTGTGATCTGACACCGTCTTGGGCAGGTCCCTAAGATTGGCACTGAGCAGGCCAGTCTAGCTACTAGAACAAAGGAATCTATCTAATCTTACTTTAATTAAGTCCTCCCCAAGGTGCTTGTTGGTTCAAGTAAAAGCTTGGCCCGATAAATCAATGTCAATCACACCAGTAAAACTTAGGAAGTTAGCCAGATCAGACATGCCATCAGAATAATCCACCAAGCCACATAGTCCATTGTTGACAATAAATCCTCATAATGATTATACCTTAAGACTAGAGCATTGTCTTTATAAACTAAAATATGTTTCATACCCCTGCAAAACAAAGTAAACATGTGAATACAAATAATTTTATTACATTGTATATAGGTCGATGCCAATACAATGACACCCTCCTTGCTCTAGGTGGCATAAGTTTCCCAAACTTATCAAACCACACTAAGGCCTTCATTGTGTTGCACATATAGTGATATCGAGTGTATATGATGCACTATTGTGTGAAGTGTGGTGAATGTATATTAGAGTTACTTATTTTTTAAAAATGTTTACATTTATGTCCACGTGTAAGTATGGACATGGCAATTTATATAATTTTATGTAACTATGTATCCTTTAAGTGTCTAAAAAATAATTAATTTATATGTTGTTTGTTTGATTTTACTTTAAATATATTCTCATAGTATCTCACATGCAATTCAAAGTGTTGGAAAAATATAATGGTGAGAATTAAATACCTAAGATCTTTTCAAGTCGGGTTTTGGGTCTATACTAACTAGATTTTTATGCATTAATTATGTGTAAAATGACTTTATCTTAGCTTATTCCCATCACCACTCATCCCAATATTAGGACCAATCTTCATATCTAGTTGTATATCACCCAAATTCCTTTTTGTGGGTGAAGAATTGATCTAGATCTTTTTTTATCATGGTCATATATTTGAACCACAAACCTTTGAAATTGAATTTCTCAATTGAGGCCCATGTTTCCCTCCCGCACTAGCCATTATGAGCTAACTAAATTCCAACTTAATTTAAATTGCATGTTAGGATGGTGTATTTATAGATTAACCCTAATTCAAAATAATCATTTATAATTAAGAGAATAATTTATTAAGCCCACACAAATTTTAATTACAAAGGGATAAAAATAATTACATCAACATTGCATCATCGTCATAGGATCATATTGCACATTTGTTTGTTATTCTTTATATAGTTTCATTACTATTGAATTGGTTTATTAAAGGGTCTAAATGATGAGGTCATAAACCTCACAATGTAGTAGATTTCCTAAAGGTGTTTTATAAACAATACCTATTTCTTACTAGATTCAAAGTGCATACATAAAGACAAACATGTTTTAGACATCAAAATTTTGGAAGATTAGATCTATGAATCACAAGTTCAGTTCCACACACAACATAAGGATTGTATTTACAAAGACCACCTTTGCACTCGCATTGGTGAACCAACATAATACATAGTCAAAATCTCAAATTAACAATATTCATTTGACGTATCTTAAGATTATAATCTTTTTTTATCAATAAACGTGACACTACGGGGCCACACCTGGTATATTGATATGATAATATAAAATTTACATTTATCTTGCCTTAGAGGGGCATGTTTTCATGTTTATCTATAGACAATCCAAGTAAGCCAAGGCTCTTAGTTAACTTTAGGATTACATACAAAATGACTACTTGAAACGATGGCCTTATACACCTATACATTTATATCTATACAAGTTGGGATAAAAAATGACGCTATTCAACATGTAAGGTATTAACTAGATAAACAAAAAAACTAGAGGCCCTATTATGGATTTCCCTCACTAGACCCTAAGTGATACCTTTTGATGTTTCTTTACCTTCTGAATATTTAGCTCAAGCAAAGGACCAATCTGCAACCTTCATTCTCGTGATGCCAGTAGTGACCTTCAAGAAATTTATACCCCATTTTTCCCTCGCATGCCATACAAAATTGTCCACCCCAATAACTTGGATTAAAAAGGGATTCAGGTCCCCATTGTAATCTAGTTTTATTCCTGACCATATCCTATTGTTGGGTTGCAAACCAATTAAAATAATTTCTCTACCTAGGTAACTTTTCATTCCCCCACAACACTTTACCCTTTCTAGTTTCTACATTAATAATTTCACCACCTCCTTGTCTTCTCTAGAATCCAACAGGATTGCAAGGATCGTCGACACTACATCAAAGTTTACTCGATACCTTGGAGAAGATTCCACATACATTTCACCTAGAACCAGTTCAATGGAATACACCACTACATGACCTACAAAATGATTATGAAATTGAAGGATAAAATAACAAACAACAACAATTCACAATAAAATTCAATACAAGATCACACCAATGAAGCATAAAGTAAATCACCAAAAGAATATATTGTAAACCTATGTGACCCCTTTATTGAGCTTCATTGTTCTCCTCTTTGCACTTTGGAGAAAAGTGTAAAAGTATTTACTCTCAAATTTTTGGTAGCTCAATAGCATAAAGCACTCATGATATGAGTATAGTTTCTTTGCAATGATGAGAGAGAGAGTGAATAGATGATAAGGCTGAAATTGTAGATATTTGGTGACACTGATCAATGGTCAAGATCTAAGGAGAGATTAAAAAGACCAATGGCTCAAAATTGATGAGGAGTTAATTGATCTCTTGATTGTAGCTAATTGATTGAATGGATCAATTATGAATATTGATTTGGGAGATAAGTGTGATTGATGGTTAGTATACAAAATTGATTACTCGGTGAACTGAATTGACTGGTCAGAGAACTCAAAGTGAGTGGGAGTGAAGTGGATTGATTAAGGAGTGGACTAAGAGTAAGTCTCAATCAGTTGATGAGGTGGGAATGCATAGGTAATTAATAATTAAATGAATTAATTATTAATTACATGTGCAAATGGATAAATAGGTTAAATAATTAATTTTATTTATTGGGAGAATAATTAAATTGAAAATAATTACTTAATTGGAGAAAAAGATGATGAGGGATTAATTAAATAATAATGATTTATTTAATTAATTGACGAGAAAAATAATAATTAGTGAACTAATTGAATAATAAAAATTATTCAATTAATCATAGAAGAATAAGTGATAATATGAATTAATTAAATAATATGAAATTATTTAATTAATAGATTAGGAAGATTTAAAGTTTTGAATAATGAAATAATTAATATTATTTAACTATTGAATATGACATTAGATTAATTAAATAATGGAATAATTTAATTAAGACTAGAATAATAATTAGTATGATTCGATGATGAGAAACATTAGTCAATTTTAAGTGTCTACATTTTGCCCCTCTTTGAGACAATGTGTTTTTATGGCATTGTTTTAGAGTAAGTATAATTTTTTTGGTGATATACCCAAGTCTGCATCGGTAAATGAAAATGGAGGTGGGATGCCCCCTTGGGAGTTTGACGAAAAAATTATAACAAATAATTATTTGTAGGTGAACTCTCAAAAATGAATCACTTTGGTGGAGGATATGAGATAAATTATTGAATTGTTAAAATGGAATGGAGTTATGTGATGGGAGTCTAGTGAAGGGGATAGAAATAGGTTAGTGGGATGGAGGGAATGGTAAAATAAGCATATTAGGGTTTGGTGGGGGTATAAAAAGTTGGTGGGTGATATTTTATCCTCATTTACACTCCTTGCTTTATGGAAATTGAGTGAGCTCTAGTTTAGTGAGAGTGGATTTGTGGAGAGAATGGTGGGAGTTCCTTAGGGTGATCATTGTGCAGAGTAGGTGTGGATGTACAAACAAAGAAATGACATGCCAATCGAGGTAGGGTTTCTTGACTTGCTTTGTCATTTTCATGATTTAATGCATTAATTAGGGAAAAATTAGGGTTTGCAACAAATGCACCAAACTATGGTTTGGTGCAATTAAGGGCAAAAATGGTGTAAATGTGCCATAATGGTGCATTTGTATGACCTTATGATTGTGCAAATGTTACTAATTATGGTGCATTTTATGAAAAATACACAAATGTGAAATTTTGGCACATTCAAAATGAAATGGCACAAATGCAAGGAAAAATAACTCAATTGATGTGTAGTGGCACACTTGCTAAGGAAGTGCACATTTGTAAAGGGATGCAATCATTTCCTAAACTGGTGCAATTGTTGTACATTGATGGAAATGTTTAAATGTTAAGTAATGAATAGGTAGGATGGGAGTCTTAGGTGACTTAAATGATACCTATGTGATAAGGGTACATTTGTTTCCAAAAATGACATAAATGTTAGGTTTACCTCAATTAATTCTAGAAATGGTGCCCATTGCAGGGGTTTTGGGAAAATGATAAAATGTCTGATAACTAAGTTGTCATGTTGGGTGCAGGGTGGCTAGGAGGTTTTGATGTCTTGTGAGAGACATCTAGATGCTATGAGAGTAAGGTGGTATATTGGTGGGGATGACTGAGCCTTCTTAGGGGCAATGGAGTTATTCTAGATTACCTATATGTCAGAGATCCGAACACATAGGGCGATGATGACTGCATTAGCTAAGAGATGGTATAGCGAGCACAACTCATTCTTATTACTGACTGGAGAGGTGATGATCACCCTCGAGGACATGCGAAGGATTCTGCAGATCCTAATCCATGGGGAGTGGGTGGTTTGTGATATGGATGGTGGGGAGTCCAAACTTAACTAAATTTTCATGAAAGACGACATTGGCATAGAGAATTATGAGATCAACTTGAGTAACATGCAAAAACATTTTGATGTGCTACTTTCATTGTTAGCAATAGTGATTAGCAGTGTGTTAGTCCCGATAGGAAGAATCATGTATTTACTATTAGATATGAGATAGTGATTGAGTGAATGATTGAGGAAGGTGTTGTGTATGCATGAGGTTTGTGTGTAGTAGCTACTTTATATCATCAACTTCACCAGGTTGCTTACAAGAATGGAGTGAGCATAGGGTGTGGAGTGACACACCATATATGGGAATGGGAGCACATAGCGGTCATGTGACCGGTGATGGACAAATCATGAGCATTCAAGTTACCATTTCTATAATTGTGATCAAGCTTTGACACATCGCCAGTTAGGAGATCTTCCTTATTGGTGGCAAGTGATAGATGACATGGTTGGTTTCACTTGGAGACCTCAAAGGTGGTGCAAGGTGTGGTCAGGTGATGGAGAACATCTTCCATGTTATCGAGAAACCCATTATTTGATTGGGAGGATGACATAGGTTATTGAGCTTTATTTGCTAAATAGAGTTTGTAGATAGTTTGGTGATTGATAAGGTGTACCAGCTGGTGAGGGAATATTTGCCTATACTTCTAGAGAGGTTGTGCATTGGGGACCCATGATTATTCTAGAGACATCTATTAGTGATTTTGAAGGGTTGGTACCAGTGCGGTGGATTTCACAACTAGATATTGTTGATACAAGTATGAAACCAAAGTATGATAATGATGGGTGAGGGTGATACTTACACGATGAAAAAAGCCTACAAGTGGTGATGGTGGAGGACAACAGGAAGGGGTGGAGGAGGAGAGGAGAGGAGCCAAGGAGGAGAGGTAGGTGATTACATCACCAAGTTGGTCATGGAGATGATGGAGTGGGTGTTAATGATGTGGGAGATGGAGGACACGTACCCAATACCCAGTAGGCAATTTTTCCACCACCTTTGGTACAATAGTAGGGCAATCACAATTAGTAGGAGAGTAGCCAATACAATCACCACCAGTAGGAGAGCAGGTACTAGTCCCACCATTAGAAGAGGATGCATTAGTTCATAATGGGGATGATCAAGTTGCAACTTTGTAGGCCCAAGTGCAGGGATTGTAGGCCCAAGTACAGGGATTGTAGGCACAACTAGCAAGTGCACAAGCTTAGGTCCAAGGATTGCAAGCACAATTAGCTAGTATGACTATGGAGAGGGATGCAATACTTATTCAGTTTTAGAGAGAAAAGTAGTCTCTACTCAAGGTTAGAGATGTAGCACAAGGTCTACAAATGATATCATCTAAGATATTATGAGATCAACACAAGAGGCCCTCTATTATAGGTCTTTATATTAGGGAGTGGTTCCGCTTGAGTGTCGAGCTCCTAGCTTTACACAAAGTAGATATGAGAGATCAAGATCTCAGAGATCACTGAGTGAGGGAGTGATGGGCCACTACCTCATCCATCACTATGAGGGTAAAGTGGAGAGCAAGGTCATAGGGGATCACAACAACCAGGACCATTATGGTTGCAACAACTGACTCCTTCCCATTCTGAGGGGGGGAGTTCCCTACAAACTATGTTGTACTGATTTTGTAGACACATGATGATTTTGGCTTGAGAGCTAATGTATTGCATATTTATGGATAATTATTTTTCTTTTCTTTTTTTTTTAAATATTTGAATGATTATCCACTATGTGGGACCACCTAGTGGTGTTGATGTAGATGCTTCTTTCATAATGTGCCAATAATGTCCTACCTTGAGGAGTTGCTTTGCCAAGATAAGGGCACTTTTGTATAGACCATGGATGTTATTATGATCCTTGTTGATACTAGAGTTGATTTTATCTAAATATCCACATTATGATAGAGTGCCATTAGAGTCCTTATGATAAAGTGTTGCTACCAGGACACGGTGAATGTGGAATTTGATTTTTTTAGATTTTAGGTGAGATTTTGGAATTTGATGGGGGATGTAAGATGTGGATGAATCATTTGGTATTTTAGATGTAGGATTTTTTATTTCAAAACTTAGGATAGTGGATGATGGAGTGTGGATGTGATATTTTGAGTGTGCTGGGGATCAACAATTTTATACTCTTTTCATGGTGGTATTGAAGACTTTTTAAAGGAGGTGGACACTTTTGAGTGATGGAAGGCCTTCTTTGAGATGGCTCCATAATTTCATTGAATTTTAGATTTGGATTTGGATTGGATGTTTTGCATGATCCAATTTTCCTTGGGATCCATTTTGACTATATATGTCCACTTTGATTTTTGGATTTGTTAGCCTCAAAAGTTTGAATTTGATCTTTTTCTTTGTAAATATTTTCTTCTATTGGTCCCCATTAGTAGATGGAAGGATTTGGGAATGATGGTATATGATGTGAATTAGAGGAGTGTTGGCAACGACCTTATTGTAAGGACTATTCATGACCCCTATTTTGATGTTTGCATTAGTTGAAGTCACCCCTGGTATCATGGAGATACCACTGACATCATTATATTTCTCAATTGAGGAATAACCAAGTCCTTGATATTTAGGATTGTAAAAAAATTGTACTAGTTCTATAATACCTTGTTCATGTAGGCCTAATCCTTTTCCTTTATATTACATTCTTTGATAGATCTTATTTGTAATAGGATATATGTTGTTCTAATAACAAGATGTTAACTCTTCTTTGTATTATTGAGAATAATCAATGGTGGCTATATTCTCATTCATAATAAAGGTTGTTTTAACAAAAGTGAGTAATCTAAGTTGATAGGGAATTGGTTATTTCTCTACTTTCATGCTCGTTGATTCATCATTCTCAAAAATGTATAGAGAGAAAGACTCTTATTATGGATGAACAAGGGAGAGATCATCTATGTGTTAGGTGGAAGCAAGTGTTTCGTCTATGGAAGTGGAAGTTATTGGAATATGGATGGGGTCAAATTTAGTTTTGGGATCATGGATGGAATATAAAGGGATGATGAGATCATGGATGAAATGGAAAGGGATGATGGGATCTTGGATAACTTGATCTTGATTCATTTCAAGGCTTTCTTCTTTATGCTCTAGATTATGTTCTTAACATAGATCTAGTTTTGATAATGTGATAGGGATAAAGGACTCTTGGGTAGTCTTAGTATGTCTACATGGTGGTAATTGATTTTGAATAGGAATCACGAGAATGGGCATGATGGGTATTGAGATACATGATGGTGTTTGGTCCAATATTTCATGATTATAGATTAGACTTGTATCAAATAGTGGATTTTCTATCGTGGATAGCCCTCGGGGAAAATCCTGAAAGGTGTCATTACTGGATTAGTTGGTTGATGGGGATGATGTGGATTGATGTTGAAAAGGTTCTTAGGATGAAGGATTGAAAGGAGAGATGGATAATTCTTGTGGGTGAGATTCTTCAAGATGACCTATTATGGAGTCAAATGAGATGAATACATTATGGCCCCGACTAATGCAATTATTTTCAGATGATCCATTGCTAGACATAGATGGATGGTTTCGATCATGCTCTAGAAAATTATCTTAATGTATGTCTAATTACTCATCCTATGCGCTAAAAATATTATTGATGTGATTATTTTAAGATGAATCTCCAAGATTATCTTTAATAGTGATGTCACCTTGGTCAATAAAATCTTGAATGAGATTCTTTAGCTTAGAACAATTTGGAGTTGCATGTCCTTTGGCCCTATGGTACTCATAGAAATCGTGTCCTTCCACCATGTGGACCTAACTTGGGGTTTGTATTCTCTAATTTATGGGAGTGTGACTAAATTTGACTAGACTAGTTTTCAGAGTGTTGATTCGATGGGCTCGTCCGAAGGAGTGTATTTTCTACATGGGATGTTGTTTTGTCTAGGAGGTCCTCTTTGTAAGTTATTTTGGATTGTCGTCAATGTTTGGATTTTGGGTGGTGCTTATAAGAATAAGGTGGGCTGAGAATGTTGGGCCATCTTGATGTCAACCATACCTTTATTAACAATATTTTTATTTTTGTTCTAGAAGCAAGATTTGTCATTTGAGGAGCTTGTATTATCCTTCTTTTCTTTGAATACCTTCATGCATCCTTTAGCTACAAGGGCTTTTTCAATGGTAATCCCTTTCTCGATAACCTCCTCAAAAGTGTTGGAGCATTGAGCTTTTAGATGGAACCCTATTTATGTATTCATCTTTTAGATGAATATATGAACCAATCATTTCTCAATTATATGGAATGGACATCTACTGGCTAAACTTCACCACATTCATAAGGAGGCAAATTTTTCTCCATTATTCTATTTAGTATTACAAAGATCGATCATGGAGATCTCTCGTTCGATGTTGTATGAAAAATGTGATGAATTTTTTAGCTAGTTCATTGAAAGTCCTAATTCCAATTGGAAGTCGAGAAAAACATTCCATGGCTTGCCCTCCTAAGATTCGTAGGAAGAGGCGCATAATATAAGTATAATTATGAACTACCTCTAAGAAAGGTCTGTAGAATTCTCTAATATGTTCCTAAGGGTCTCCTTTTCCTTTATACTTGTCAAATTTACAGATCTCAAAATTATGTGAAAAAGGTAGCATAGGTAGAGTCTTGTCAAAAGGATAGGGGCATATGTCCTCAAGTGTGTAGCTCTTCTTCCTTGGTCCCATGTGGATGTTATAGATTTATTTTCGTAGATCTTAGATTTGTAGGGCCAAATCATTTGGTTGCTGAACATGGGTATGTTGATGGTGTTTTTGCTAGATATGGGATGTGACGATGATTGACCTTGGGGAAAATTTTGTGATGAGTTGGTTTTTTGGTTGTGTGAATAGTTTGGTGGAATGTAGGTGTGAGAAGATGTGACCAATTGTTGTTGTGGGTTTATGATGTTTTGAGTTGGGTATTGTTGATGAAAGTTTTGGTTGGATGGGTTAACGTAGTAGTTTTGATGATGGTAATTTGGTGGGTTGACATTTTCATTAGATGGATTCATGTTTTAATTATTATTTGAGGTGAGAGTATGTGGATGTTGTGATGTGGGATTGTAATTTTGATGGGTGATGTTATGATTTTTGGGTATGTGAGTATGGATGTTAGACGTAAGTGGTTGAGAATTTTAGAATGCATATGAAGGTGCTTGCATATTTTTTATTTGGTTGGAGATGTTGGAATTATTAAGTGGAATGGTATGTTGATATAGTGGATTGGTAATATAAAATTAACTTTGGATGTTGTCTATATTTGTAGGTATGCTAAATGAGGGTGCTTGGGACATGTGAGATGATATCAAGGAGGTTTATGGATTTGTCATGGAAGCAGGTGCAATGGTATTACTTGATATCATGTTGTATAATAGATTGGTTATTTTTATGGTATAGGTGGGAGTCTAAGTGTGTATGGGATGTACTGATACTTGTGTACAGTTAGTGGGTATAACTATTTATGGAATGATAATAGAAATTTGTTGAGATGTAATGTTAGGAGAATAAATGGGACTAGGTTGAATGGTAAGGTTGTTATGTTGTGATGTGGAAGGTGGTATCCTATTGTTAGAAATTGTTTACCCTAAGGTCAGGGATGGAATATTATAGATGACATCTTGAATAAGTGTCGTGTCAAATGAAGAAGGTAATTTAGCCCCCTGTTGGGCGAGTAATAAAAAATACTGTCACGATTGGCTGCTAGAATTGAGTCTACTAGCTTCATAGCATTATGATCTTGTTAGGCTTCAACCAAATCCTCAATTGTTACACCTTTTACTACTCCACCAATGTTGGGACTGTGTTTAGGACTTAGTGGGGGTGGTGTTTCAAATCCTCTTTCTACAAACAGGTTTGTGTGAATTCTCTTGGTGTTTCAAGGAAAGGGTCTAAGTTTGTGGGTATCATGTTAGAATCTTGTTGGTGTTGCATTTTTTCTTAGTTTGTGACCTTTTTTCTATTGGAATATAAAATATTTATGACCTTTTGACTTGGATGAGTTGTTGGGTGATTTTAATGATGGAATGGAAAAGAGTCAAAAAGTGTATCTAGGTCTTTGGATTGTATGAGTAAAATTTTGATGAGATGTATATTAAATTTTAAACTAGACTCGTGAGTTCAAAACCAATGGACTATGAAATAGGTCAACATAGAAGTAGTTAATAATCCTAAGTTAATCTAACCATGGATAAGCTAATTTGATATTTTACATAGAGAAGATAGACCTCTAAGTAAATTATCAAACTAGAGATGAGGTAATCATGAGATCTAGGCAAACTTAGTGAATTATATTTGGACAAGAAAATTGGTGGTTATGGATGTGTGATAGATTTGAATTAAGAAAAAAACCTAGGTATGTGAAAAATGGGAAATGAATGTGATGAATGATTGAATCTTAGGTTTGTCTTTGTGTATGCTAATAGGTATCCATTTTGTTTATTGCAGGTTTGTTTAGAGGACTATAAGTTCTAGTGACAACAAGCTATTTGAATGATAAAACGATTACGTTTAATTACAACACAATTATACCAAAATACAAAATAATTGCACCATAATACAATACAAATGCAACAATCAAGGTTTTAACTATGTGATTCAAAGGAAAAATGGATGACAGTCTAGTTTTCACAGCAATTTGAGATAATTGCACCACTTTGTGTTGTAATTATGCCATAGTAAGTAGTAACTGCACCAATGCAAGCCGCAATTATGCCAATGTAAGCTACAATTGTGCCACTCTAGGATAATTGCGCCAAACTGGCAACAGATGCATCATTTTGACCTAAAATTTTGTTTCTAGGTTTGTTATGATAGATAGTTGTGTGACAAAATAAATAAGTGAAAGTTTTTGAGGTTCTATTACATGATTTTGAGTTATTTTAGTCCAATTAAAAAAAAATTAAGAAAATTTGGCAAGAAAAACACATCAGATAGTAGACATGATAGATGTTGACATTTCAAGGTGACATGTTGAATGGTATCATTAGTCTAAACAAACAAGACACCCCAAGAAGTATAACCTAACTAGTATAAAAGGCATGTCCCACTAGCAGAGGACCATTAATAAAATATCATAGAAGACCATAAATACGTGGCTCCACTCTCAAATGGGGATAACTATGTCTCCAGTGGCACAAGGGCTCGCCTTCCTCTTTTCCTTATAGTTTTTTACACATCTAAAAGAATTATATGTCACCCTAAGACAAAACATGATGAGTAACTTTGTGCATGATGTTGTACACTGCACCCCACTAGTGGTAATAGCCAATGATCTTAAAGGCTTCTAAAAATTAATGGTTCATAGTGGTTCCATGAATAGTGAGCCTATCTGAGGATGCCTGAGATTGAAGGACTCTCTTCACCTATACATGTCTTGACAGATTGAGTATTGTGATGCTTGGATTTTACAACGCTTGCTACACCTTGTGGTAAAAATTTCATTCTCCCCTTTTATATACCCTATTGGTAAATGCGGTTGAGGTCATCCTTAGGGTGATGAAATCCCCAAGAAAGCCTCCAACAAAAATTAAAAAGGGAAACGATGATGTTTATGATCCCCAAGATCGTATTAGATGTGAGGGATAGGATAAACATTTTATCACTTCCTTGGGTAAACAAACAAAATGTGAATCCTAAGGTATTTCTGATCTCCAAGTTTTCACTAGGCATGAAGAGAGCATACGTGCCCAAGAATTCATGAGACATGACAAACAATTCATTTACCTCAAAAAATTGAAGTGTTATTTAATCTATAAAAAATCAACACAAGATCCTACAACAGATACATCAATTATTTAAGTGTTTGTTCTTCTATCCAACGAAATCAACAACTACTCATAAAATATTAGTAACCCAAAAATATACAGATAATTACGATAAAGTAGATGAAAAATGATTAAAAAACAAATTAAACCTTCTGAAAAATGTGCAGTTCTAAAGAGAAAATGTGCCAAACATGAGCATAATTGTACCAATCCCTCCTATAATTGTACCACCCTACACTAAAATACAAAAAAATATATAACATAAAGCAAAACTCCTAATTTGAAAGATCCAATTGTTAGTTTAAGGATGATTAATTGCAAAACACAGTCAGAAGTTAGCAGAGGAACATAGATCAGAAAAATGAAAAGACCAAAGACAAAGTTTTTAATATTTGCAAACCCAATGATCTCTTGATCAAGTAGATGTGTAGTTCTGAGGATCAATTGTGCCACTTTAGAGACCAATTAAGCCACAAATAGCTATAGATGCAACAATGTATGGGAAAATACGCCAATGTACCAAACAAATGCACCAATCTAAAAACGTATGCGCTAATCAAGCCTGCAAATGTTAAAAATGCAAAATAATCATGGGAAAATTTTAAAATCAAGGACTTGAGTGTCCCATCAAGCATGCCCAAATGTATGACCCAAAAAATGATTATGAAATAGAAGGATAAAATAGCAAACAACAAAAATTCACAATCAAATTAAATAAAAGATCACACTAATGAAGCATAAAATAAATCACAAAAATCATATACTGTAAAACCTACATGACCCCTTTGCTATGCTTCATTATTCTCCTCTTTGTACTTTGGAGAAAAGTGTAATAATACTCGCTCTCAAATTTTTGGTTGCATAATAACATAAAGCACTAATAATACAAGTATAGTTTCTTCACAATGATGCCAAAGAGGGAATAGATGATAGGAAGGCTGAATTTATAGATATTTGGTGACAGTGATCAATGGTCATGATCTAAGGAGAGAATGAAAAGACTAATCACTCATAATTGATGAGGAGTTAATTAGTCTCTTGATTGTAGCTAACTAACCATATGGATCAGTTAAGAAGATTGATTTAGGAGATAAGTGTGACCGATGGTTAATAGACATAATTGATTACTCGATGAACTAAATTGACTAATCAATGAACTTGAAGTGAGTGGGAGTGAAGTGGAATTGGTTAAGAAGTGGATTGAGAGTAAGTCTTAGCTAGTTAATGAAGTGGGAATGCATAGGCAATTAATAGTTAAATAAATTAATCATTAATTACATGTGCAAATGGATAGCTAGATAAAATAATTAATTTTATTTATTTATGGGAGAATAATTAAATAATTGTATGGAGGGAAAAATAGGAAAAAAAGAAAAAATAGAAATGCAACACTTGTAATTAAAAACACAAAGTAATTGCAGAAATATAAATGATTGATATATAGTACTACTATTCTTAGCCTGACAATGCTAATTATCTGCTAATTACAAGTGTTACAATGGTATAATCAGTTCTAAATGATGAAAGATGATCAAAACTTCTCAACTTTAGAAAATACACACCCAAATAGAACTATTGAAAGTCTGATATAAAAACCAACAACTTTAATGTCTTAACGAACAACTTAGACACGCCATAATATGCTCATAACACCCACAAAGCTCCTCCAAAATACCTGAAATAAGTTACAAATGCTTCTAAGAGGAATGGCGCTCAAGTTCCAACCCTAAAACAACATCAAAATCTTGTGAAATGATTATGCACGAACTCCAAGACACTTCCTAGCACGGTACGACCTCCAAGAGGGGAAAACTTCATTTAAAAATTGGAAACTTCAAATTAAAATCCGCAACTTGGCAAACAGGGTCACCCTTAGCCTAGAAATGGATGGCATTAATACCTAGGATGAAAATAGAATCCCTCAAAGAGCATCAAATGAAAATCTACTTCAGCTATATGAAAACCAGTAATACAAAAACTAAAAATATCACCAAAAACTCCAATGATGAAGCTCAATATGCACTTTTGAATGAAGCACACTCCCAATTGACCATCTAGCGAACCATAGTTTCAGGCCTAAAGAATGGTGTAGAAAGCTAAGCTCCCCCTTAGTTAGGCTTTGAATTCAATCCAACAACATTTTGATATGATAAACAATAGATGAGAAATGAGAGAGCAAAGGCCTTCTTTTATAGATTCAAAGATGACTCTCTAGCTTCCTCCAAAAGGGACACCTCCACACTTTTGGAAATAATTTCATTTTTTTTAAATTCTTCACCTTCCTTCAACTTGGCGTCCAAAACAAAAAGCCTTTTGAAATATTTAAATGTGGTTTCCAAAACACTAATGAGAAATATTAGTTTAAAAATATTTGATTTACCTCTTGATGAGGCATCCACCCTCAAAGTTCCCCCTTTTAAAATAACTTAAAGTTATTGTGCTAGGCCAAGGGGTCAAAACACATTAAAATAATTAAATGATTTAAATAAATCATTTTACCAAATTGAGCCTCAAAATGTTGAAAGCCAAATATGCTCCAAACTACACTGCCTAAAATGGAAACTAAACTGACTGCTAATGCTACTATCCAAGATAGCACTATCAGAAATAGAGCTTACTAAAAATTGCAAACTCTGAAAAATTGCTCAATTCACTTGAATGTTATATCATTGTGAAGCTCTCTAAAAACCCAGAAAGAATTCACAATCCAAATCTCAAAACTCTAATGTGTCGACTAAAAATAGCAAGTTATGGGAATGGTTGTCAAATGGAGATGCATGTTACACCATTTTGAAGCTCTACGAAAACCCAGAAAACTCCACTAGACATGCATTTGAAACTCTTACAAGCAACCCTTTAAAAATGTTTCAAAACCCCTATAAAATAGGAAACCCTAATTTTACCTTTGGCGAGCCTACAAGCTTTCGAAAATAGGCTATCAAACACCGAAGAGTGTATGGCTACAATGGGGACATTATAGTCTGCCCTTCCCAAAATTACTTGTCCTCAAGCAATTCCAAAGCTACGCCAAAATCACCATGTTGAACCAAACTAAATTTGAATATGATCCCAAGGTCCCAAATCAACCTAGGAGATCGATAACACTAACCACAGAAAGCACTACTCTATTGGATACCAACACAAGAGACCTCCTTATTACAACTAGTAGGTAGAGAAATCAAATACTACACCGTCTCTGTCAACTCCATAGGTAACTGCTCTCCAAAAATACTAAACTAGTACATCATGAGAGTAGACTCTAGTAAAGTGACATTGGCTTCCTCATCTTCAACTATTGAATTGCAAACCCAAGTGATTCTAGGATTCCAAATCATCCCCAAGAACATTGTTCCTCTAATCCGCTACGCGACCCTAATTAAAACATCTACATACCAAAGGTGGAGCAACATATCTTGGTTCACAACAGACAATGCACTAAACATGTCAGTACCCGAGTCCCATATCAGTTTGTAGAACCTGCAAACCTCGCTGTCATAATTCTGATCAACAACATAATGTTTTCAAACATGTCACTAAACCGATGACAAACAAAGAACAATGCTCCACACTCCATCTCTATTCGTAAGGATGTACAATGCCTCCTTTGAAGCAAACACACATCACTTAAAGAACTCCAAGAATTCTTCACATAATTCACTTCAAGAGTCTCTAATTGATGATTCAAATCAGCTAATAGCTCGCTGCCCCAAACAATAATATATGATATAATACCAAAAATTCCATTATTTATCAACAAAAAACAATCCATACATGAATTTTGACCATATTGAATCATTCCCTTGTTCATTTGAGGCAGAAATTCAGTCCAGATGGGAGACAAAGAGACTTGAAAATGAATTAACCAGCTTCTAAACATGTCTGAAATAATCATCTTGGGATCTGATTTTCAAAAAATCAGCATCTAAGAAGGTGAGTTCAACAACTACAACATAAGAATTTCTCATCAAAATTGGCATAGCTGCTTATGAACAAGGTTGGTGGCACCTTCAACAAGGGTCCCAATGCTACCACAAACCATCTTCTAATCATATTTCCTTCCCAAAACACTGATTTATGATCAGAAATAATGAACCAATGACAGAAAAAGAAGGTAGCAACAATCATAGAACTGAAATTTTGGCACTTATCTCTCCAACTAACCTTCTTTTTATGCATACTAATCTTCATAAAAATATACTTGGAATCCCAAATGTTAATTTTTAATTGGATACATTTCCCAACACAAGAGAAAATGATCACAACTACATTTTGAATATAATGTGTTGGTTTATTCCTTTTAGAATTTTCAATATTACCTTCTTGCTAAGTAATGTCAGGATCACAAACCAACAACAATGAAGAACCACTTCTTAGACTAAGAACTACTCTCACATGAATCCTCTGATTTTCTTGTTCCATTTGAATTGACGCTTCCTGAAACACCAAGAACTATTCAATCAACCTATGTTCATTTAAGAAATTGAATCCAAAGTCTTGTGTCATGATTTTTCGGAAAGATTCCATGAATCTTTCATCAAATACAATTTTGAAATCAATTACTCTGAGAGAAGATGTCGACATGATAAAATCTAACAAGAACCTCACAAGCATCCTCATCAAATAATGAATTAAGTCCTCATCAATACGCCAATCAACTGTTTGTTGTTGATCAAAAAGAATTTCTTCATTTCTTTGTGATCCATGAGTTTCCATTCCTTGTTGAATGGATGTGCTAGAAGTAGCAAAAGAATCAACTTCATGTAACTCATGTACCACCTCTCCACCACTGGAAGACAAAATGAAATTTCCTCTTTTAATAATTCCTGAAGAAATTCCTTTGTCATTTTCAAAAAGAGGATTTTTCATAAATCATACTAGCACCTTCTTCATACAAGAGATTGTCAAAAGCCTGAAAAAATTGTTGATGAGAATTTGAATGCTCTTGTTTCTCAAGACAACATTCCAAGTCAAATTTTTCTTGTATGAAATCAAGCTCATCAAGAATTTTCTGAATCTCTTCAACTCTCCCTTTGTCACTCCCATGAACATTGAACACCAAAAATCTGATTCTCTGCTTCAATTAGAGCCGCATGCACTTCCTGTAATTTGGTTCCAGTAAGCTCATTCCACTCAAGTGCCTTGTCAGCAATTTTGGTCACTTTCTCTTTAACACGAATGATGTGCAAAAGACTTGATTTGATTTCCTCCAAGGAAAACTTAATGGACTTCATATCAACAATGTAAATGCAACATAAATCTTCTCCTCTAAGCACAACATAAATCAAATTTTCAACATGTCAATGCAATTCATCAAGCTTTGACAGAACTTGAATTCCATTTTCAGCAGTTTGTGAACTTGAACTGCAATCTTCATATGTTGGTTGAGATGGTGTAGCACAACTTTGACAGATAAATATTTCAAAATTATTTGAGTTGTACTCTTTAACTTATCATGCATGTGATGGACACTCTTCGTCATCCTGTCCATAGTGCCTTCCAATTCCTAGCTCTATGCCTTAGCTTGCCTTCAAGAGAAGAGAAATCTACCTTATAACTACTAGAAGCTTCTCCTTCATGTTGTCTTCAACACATCATTCAAGGGAGTTGGTCAAATCAACTTTGTAGTGGGAAGAGACTTCAACTTTCTCTTTCTTTTTCTCTTTCTCTTTCTCTTTCTCTTTCTCTTTCTCTTTCTCCTCTTTGGTTTTTTTTTCAAACTGAACTTCTCCTGGGCACGAGGCAAGAAAACTTCAAAAAAAGCTAAACGCTTTTATTTCATGGGAATGACACTCTGGCATCCTATTGCATGATCCACACAGAAGCAATGGATGATAACAATAATGATATTGGCATGAGACATCCACCCCCATTACCTTGGGGTAATAACATTGGACCTTCGGTTTTTCAAGTAAATCAAGAGTTACCTGAAGGGTCAAGGAAGCGCTTTCTAAGGTTTCACGGTGATGGAACTCAACACCCGGAGGAACATTTTTCTGCATTCACAACAGCTTGCGTCGTCTTGCACATGACACATGAAGACATCATGGTGCATCTCTTTGTCGAGACTCTTGCAACAAATACTGCCAACTGGTTCAATCACCTAGCGCTAGGCAATATCACAAGCTAGGAAACTATGAACGAGAAGTTTTTGGTGAGATTCAAGCCTGCTAAAGACAGTCACCTATTGTTTGCCCAACTTACAAATTCAAAGATGGAGCACAATGAACACATGAGAGATTTTATAGCAAGATTTAATCATCTTGTTACAAGAATTTCTTCTACACTCAATCCATCACTGGATATTTTGATGAGTTGTTTCATAAATTATTTTCCATCAAAGATAGCCTTCTTCCTCAAGACAACAAAATTGACAGAGTTGAAGAGTGCACAAGAACATGTCATCAAGTTGGAGGACAATATGATCACTTCTGGCCTGATGAAGGAAAATTCTATTAGATCTCTACTTCAACAACCGTACCAGCCAAAGAGAGACAATCTTCAACCATGATTGCCAACATCTCCATCAAGACCAATGATTGAAGTTGCACACCATGTAGTATTTTGTTGTTTCCATGACACCGATGCACATACCGGATCCACATGTCTGGAGAATTTGAGAATGATCCAAATCATGGGATACACTGAAGCTGCTCCCAGTTCTAGTTTTGTACGAACACCAAGTTCAAACGTTGTTTCACCACAAATAGACAACTTCAATGGCGACTCTATTGCGGGATACTTTGATAAAGAACATTCAATAAAGATCAAGAAGAAGAATACCGTCAGTACACTCCTGCAGTGAATCATGAAAGAGTTCCAATGCTTATGTTCACACGTGCTAAACACTTCAAGGCACAAGAAGAAGAGCAAGAAAGGAAAAAATAAATCAAAAAAGGAAAAGACGTGCATTCCACTTCCAATCCCAGATCTTCATAGGAGATTACTATGCCAATTGCTCAAGAGACGTCTTCAACAAATTTTGACATCGTAGCTTCCATGAAGAAGACCAAGGTACAAATCTCTCAATTGGAATATCTTCAAGACCATCCAAAACAACTAGATTAGATTCTCAAGGTTGCAAAGAAGCAGGTTGTGCTCAAGTCATCTATTCCATCAGAAGCAAAGCCTGAAATGGGTCCTAGTAATTGTGTAACTTGGTCAGAGATAAAAATTGAAGACCAAAACATTGCTTGTTATGAAAAGAGACCGATAGAGGATACAAATTCATGGACAATATAGTTCGATGGAGAATGTTTAAATATAATTTTAGAAGCAGGGGAATTGATCATCTCCCCTAAAGGACAGTTGCACCCATCCGTGCAATTGGAGTTCACTGAAGCTGAAAAAGAGGTGCTTTTGTTAGGCCTCGAAGATACCAAAGGCATGGGAATCAAACTCCTATGTGTTAAAGGTGATGTAGAGTTGATTGATGAGCCGATCAAAGGATATTTTCACGCCAGAAAAGATCACCTACAACATTACAAAAATCAAGTTAGGAACTTGATTGATAGGTTTGAAGAATTCAACATTCCAAGGATGGATGACAACAAAAATTATGCCTCAGGGGTATCAGCTTTACCATTTGCATCATCTTCTGACTTTTTTCAGAATACCTTTGCATGGATGTATGAATACCTGAGAATCTTCATTCCAGAAGGATTGCCTCCTGCAATGCCCTTCAGAAGAGAAGTAAAGCCTTTCAGGCATAAACGACATCGATGGGAGGCTCTTCCTGCTGGCATGCAGCGAACAATATCCAAAGCACTTCAACTCTTCGGGGATGGAGTAATTTAATTTTAATTTTGTTTTTCGTTATGTAGTAATGCATTTCCTCGTTCTGTGAAGTTATGTCGTGTTTTAGGTGATTTAGGTAGTCTTGTTTTAGGTGATTAGGAAAAGTCCAAGTATTAGGTGATTAGGAAAGAAATTCTTGACTCCAATGCCCAACTGTTAAGTCACTAGTCTACAAAAACTCAGAGATTCTCGGATTCTCCTATGTCATAGGTATCCGACATGGTCACTAGACAAAGCCTAATGTTGTACCTAAACCAATTTTTTTGCTTCATTAAGGCATTTTGCTTAAAATGGTTTAAACCTTGTAAAATGACGTCAAAACATAGTTTTTGGGAAAATCGAGTATGGACTTTGAGTCAGTGTGATGTCAGGAAGATATTGGCAAAATTTGAAAAAAATGAAAATTGGGGTTTCTAGACCCTTGTTTTTAGGTCAAAAACCCTAAAAATTGAAACATATCAGAATTGAATGAAAATTGTTTGGATTGGTTTATTTTGCTTCACGATCACAATGGTGAAGTTAGATTCAGTTAAAACTTAGTTTAAGTCTGGTGGGTAGTTTTCGCTTTTTCAAGTGAAAAGTTAGCATCTCTGAGGTTAACAATGGCAGATGGCCAGGTGCCAGGTGTCAAAATCTAAGCTTAAGATGCTCCAGTGAAGATTCTATGGCAATATATGTCCAAAATGATGCTTCATCTCGGAGGTGATTTTCATCAAGGTGAAAATGCTAAAAATCTCTCTGGAGCAAAAGCGCACCTGTTAGCCAAGGGCACCCTTGATTTTGGGGATCTAGATCAACTTTCTGAGACTTGTCACTTCCAAGAGGACTTCTTTGGAATCATGTTAGCTTCGTGATGAGCCAGCCAACCAGTCTGGAGGATATGTCTAACACCTGAAACTGGGGCTTGAACGCGAAATGAGGTAGATGAAAAAATGACTAACATTGGAGTGAAAAGTGTGCCTCTTAGCCAGGGGTGTCATTCTTTCTTAAGCACTAGATGGAGGTTTTTGATCAAATGACACCCAGGATGTTTGTCTCAGACTTGGTCTGGCTTAACAACACATTCGTCAGTGAGTGAATCTAAGTTGTTGAACTGCTGGTATCAGGAGTCAAACATAGGGTTTTAATCATGGTCAAAATGTCAAGCAAATAGCAAAAGCGCCCTTGGAGGATAGGGGCGCCCAAGGTTTTGGAGCCTTAAATCCAATCTTTTTGGTCATCTTAGATACTCATCCTATCTGTGATGCTCCCAGATTTTTGTTGCATACCTTAGCCAGGTCAAAGGACTTGTCAGCAGCCTGCAGTCGGAGGTTAAGTGATTTTTAGCCGGTTGGAAAAATGGCTCTCTAGGAAGAAAAACGCCCCTGGAGGCCAAGGGCGCCCATGTTTTTTAGCTACCAGATGATGTTTTTAATGAAAGTGCTCTCTAGGAGCTCTTGTTTAGAATCCATCTAGCTCAGTAGTGAGCCTGTCAGTTAGTTATGAAGTTTTGTTGAACACCGGGAAACGTAAGATGAAGTAAGGTTAGAATCACCTTGAAAGTGATGAAAATGAATTGAAAATTCTTCTAAGTCTGAGGTCAAAAGCACCCTTGAAGGTCAGGCTCACCCTTAATTTTGAGCCCTTAGATGATTGAATTAGGGTTTGCAGCCTCAAGGAGATTCTTGTCAGTTTTGATCCTACTCTTCAATGAAACTGTCAGCCAATCAATCAGAATTAGTGATTGAATGTGGGCTCCGATGAGGTTTTCAAATCCAAATTTTCAAGAAATTGGCTGTGGGAAGAAACACCTAAAGTCAAAGGTTGACTTTTTGAACTCAAGAGAAGTGGCACCCTATAAAGGTGGAGACGACTAATTGAAATTAACTCTTTAGTTCAATTCTTCAAGTTGACTTCTTCTTCACTTCATTTTTGCTTGTAACTAAGCGACTTCTTTTTGCATGCACAAGTTAACTAAAGTGTTGGAGGTGGCACCCTAATTAGGGCATATTTTTCACTTAGTTAACTATTTTATGGCCTAGTAAGAAGCAAGACGTTGGTTTTGGAGGTCCAATCAGAAGGCTAACACCATTTTCAAGGTAATTCATGTATTTGTAATGCCTTTGAGCATGAATTTTTATTCATTAAGGCATAGGCATCCATTATTTTTCATCACAGGTGAGAGAAAACACGCCTTTCTTGAGCAAATAAAGATCTTAAGGTGCTACAAGTATCAGTTTTCAATGTTCTTCATAGCACCAGGTCTAGAATGTTCAGAGAAAGCATTTGCTAGAATTCATTTTTCAATTACATGTAGACTACACCAAATCCAATTCAAGCATAGGTGACGTTTTCAGAGACAGAACACAAAACTTCTAAAATTATTTTATTCTCATCTTAGGTTTTCTCCCGCATGTCAAAGTGAACGACGAAATTTTCAAAAACAAATCATCTGGGTTCACATATTTCAGTGACAACAAAAAAACCCATGTCTTAGATTTTTCAAGAAAATTGCCCCACTGCTTCCATTCTAGAGCATTGTGCTTTTTTTTGAAAATTTCTTTGCATGTGGGCCTAAAACTCATTTTTTTCAAAATCGAATCATTCGGATTGTCTTAGAATTCCATTTCCTACAAAACCCATGTTTTAGATTTTCTCAGAAAAAATTGCCCCCAAAGCCCCTACAGCCACTGTAGTTCTCAACTGAAAACCTTTGCATGTGGGAATAAAACTCAATTTTTTGAAAAAAAGAGGATCTAGGTATTTTCAGCTCATCAGCGCCTACAATACCCATATGCCAGTTTTTCTCGCAGAACCCCATAAGGCAATTAAAGCTCTCGACCAAAAATCTCTTGCATGCCAAGGCAGAAGGCATTTTTTTGAATTTCTAACATTGTGGGTTTGCTTAGAATTATTTTCTCTACAAAACCCACGTCTTGGAATTTTTCATGAAAATCGCCCCAAAACAAGCTATTTTTAGTCTCTTCAGAAGTTATTTTTAGCTTTCCAAAAAAGTTGTCAAAACATGGCCATGTTTATAGTCAATAGGCAAGTTTTTCAGATTGCAGTTCACTCAAACTGAATTCAAGACCAAATTGGTCTTAATTCATGATTTCATAAGAAAAGTTGACACCGTTTTGCATCAAGTGCATCTAGAGGGTTGATTCGGACAATTTGACAAGCACAGTCACTCAAAGTCCACATGGTTTCATACCTCGTATAGCTAACAACCTTCCCAGGCCAGTTTAGAGGGTTGATACCGTTGGAGTTCTCCGTGTGTGGCGAGTTCGTGTGCATTTCTCACAACCAAAGTGTTCGTAGTCAAACTTCATGGTTTCATCATGCAACACTTTTCCATGAGAAGAATCGAGAAAGCATTAGAGGCATAAAGTTTCAGAAGAAGCAGAGTTCATCACTCTTGTTGCGGAGCTGCCAGAGTTACCAATCAGTGAATTGCTAGTTGATGTTGCAGGCTGAGTTCGAGAAACCGATTCGTGCTAACCTAGGTAGAGATCCTGAGGCATCCAGGTTGGATAACTTCTCAGTGATGTCTGTTGGCATATGGCTTTTGGTGTTGTCATTGATCCAGTCCACACTTCAGTATTTGTCCATACTGAGAGACAGAGTGAAGAACACGGTATCCAACTAAAATTGAGTTTGTCAATCCATATGCATTACCAACTTATTAGTTTGAGTTGTGGATCTCAGGGAAGGTCGTTGGGTATCTGAAATATCTTACTCTCGAGTTTTGCGTTCTCACATCAATTGGTGTACGATTTAGGAGATCTGATTGACTGATTTTCTATTTAACAGTGCTAGAAGGCCGACTAAGTGAATGTGGCGTGTTGTGGATGTTCGAGGCGAAGTTTTTTTAAGTATTTTCGGGTTTGAGGATTTTGTTCTGGTTCCTCACTATGTTGTGACCAACTTTGGATGGTGTGCATTGAAAATCATTTGTGGTTTGAGCCGATAGTTGGAAAATATTCTATGTTTTATTGAAGCTGACATATGGTTGATTAAATCTTTTGTTGCAAATATATATAAGCAATCATTTATATCATTTTGATATGGGATGCGAATCAAGTGTGTGAAGTATGATGTGAAATTAAGGATAGTAGAGCGATTATGCACAGTTTCACTTGTGAATAAAAGGGGTTTGTAATGCGAATAAAAGCAGGCAGAGCAAAAGAGCAGAATCAGATAAGCAGGTCAAGAAATTTGACTAATGAGCTTAACCAAAACTGTAATCAGGCATTAGTAGATCTTATTCCTTCAGTTCAATTCTTTAGATCGAGTTAATCTAAATATTCTATAAGACAGTGAGTCTTCATTTATGAGCAATGAGCTCTAGGCAATGCCCCTGAATGCATGTCCATTCCCCACTTGTAAAACACTTATATTTGAGTACTCAAATTATGGATTGACCTCCACCGTGGTTTTTCCCCTAACAGGGTTTCCCCGTAAAAAAATATTTGTGTTATGGTGTTGTGGATGATTTCTTTATGTGAGCCACTTGCATTTTTCTTTTGGTTCAATACTATAAGTGGTTTAAAGATTAGATTAATAAAGTAAACTATTGCAAAACACTAATTCACCCCCCCCTCTCAACGTTCCCTGATTCCAACAATTGGTATCAGAGCCTAGTTCCTTGAAAGAAGTTTAATAGCTTGAGGTGGATCTTGGAATGTAATGGACTCTAGTAGTCTTCAGTAGCAACTTTTGGTGGCACTTGATGATCTTGATCAGTCCAAAGTAGAAGTCTGGGAATTGAAAGCAAATCTTAAGGATGTTGAGAAATTCATTCAGACATTGAAGGATCATATTATTAAGTCCAGGAAAAAGAGAAAGGATATTTGTGATCAGATTAAGAAAAAAGAGAGCAAAAGCATGGATGATATTCACCTAAATCAAACCTTGAAGGAAATAACTGAAGAATGTGAAAAGCTTTCTAGAGACAATGCTACCCTAAAGCCTGAGATGGAATCTATGGTGATGAAGCTGACTAAGGAGATTGAAGAAAGAAAGAAGAATGAGGAGAATCTTGCTCGGTCCTTAAAAGAAAGATCTGATGAATGCAGCAGAATTAATTGAGGATTCATTCAGTTAGAGATTGAACTGCAACAATTCGGAAATAATGAATTAGAGCTTGAAAGATTGATTGTTATTCTTAGGGATGAACTTGCTATTGCAAATGAATACAAGGAGAAGTTCAAGATTAGCTCAGCTAAGCTTGATGAGCTGACTCAAGGTCAGAAGAATGGAAATGACAAGCGAGGTCTTGGATATGAGAAAGGAGAAAGTTTTGGATATGAACGAAGGCAAGGAAATCAAATGAACAAAGCAAAAAGGCATCCAGTAAAACAACCTAATTCTCAAAATTTTAATGGATACTATTTTTTTTGCAATAAATTTGGTCATATGGCTACTCAATGTAGAATTAAGATGAAACTGAGTGATTCATCATTCTCTGGTCAGTGTTTCAATTGCAACAAGTTTGGTCATAAGTCAATTGAATACATAAACATGTCAAACAACTTTGTCAGTAGAAGAAATGTCAAATGTTATACCCGTGGAAGAGTTGGGCATATTGCTAACCAATGCAAATCAAGAAGAAATCAATGGAATGATTGGTCTAGACAAGGAAATGTTGTGTGTTACAATTGCAACAAATACAGTCACATTGCAAGATTCTGCAAAAAATAAATGGATAAAAGGGGTCCGACATACAAAGGTAGAAATACGCATGAAGCTGATAAAGGAAAAGGGAAAATGATTATGGATGAAGTAAGAGATCAGATGAAGAAAACATGGGTACAAAAGAACAAGTCTAATGTAGGAAATAGTTTCATACCAGAACTTGCTTTTGGTAATTCCTCCGAGAATTGATTTCAGGCCATTGGCCTAGGAGGAGTTTTTCAAGAAAAACCTTTTTCCCCCTGTCCGTAGTTGGTACCGGAATGCGGAAGATTGCCAACAATTATATTAATGATTTACAAATGCATTAAAAAATACTCATAAAGAAATTCAAGCAAGTGTAGGTCCGTAGAAGAATTTTTATCTCGTTGACTGAGAGAACAGGGTATCCGAAACACCTAGGGAAAAAGCATTTATGGCAACAAAAGGTTAGGTGTGTGAGTAATAAAAAGCAAGTTGGAACCCTCATTTGTCATTTTATCAAAAAAAAGGAGAGCACTGTGCAACATAATTTCAAAGGCGTGAAGATAATTCAGTAGCGAAAACCCTAATCCATTAGGTACTTCAATTGTATTAAGAAATTTCCATTTAATTTGGTGTGCAGTTGATAGAAACAAGACTTGAGTATGGAAGGTAAAATGGAACAAATCAAAGGAATGATAAATCTAGATGAGTATAGCAATGAGAAGATTAGATTTGTAAGAAACATGATGTCGCTCGATGAATTGAAATGGTTGAAAGAAGCAAAACATAAAAGCTTGGATATTTGGAGTGAATTCCCTTATTTCGAGAACGCTAAATTCGTTAAGGTTATTTTGGATAGATTGAATGATGATATTCTAACTTTGGATAAACCCTACCATATCTCGAAAGAAGTGATTGGAACTGTAGCTGGATTATGCAAAGTTGGGGATGTACCGAGAAAGAAGTCAATTCAAAATAAAGAAGTTGAACCCTAACTGGAGTCATTGGAGATCAAAGGGCATTAATAATCTCAACAATTAGAGATTTGGTGACAAGGTACATTGCGCATGGAGTATCTTACAAAATATTTTTCAGAAAAAAGACAAGGTGCAACATTGATAGGTGTCGTTTACATCTCACACAAGATGATAATGGAAGATCGAGATTTTGACCTTTGCGAATTATTGAAAGATCAACTGATGGAGAACACACAATTGACAAAGATGTCAGATTACCCTTTCAAGTTTGGTACTTTGGTTATATGTCTTGTGATGTATTTTTTTAATTGCTTACCGCTGAACAACAACATAGTATGGAAAGAGAGTGAACCAGTTTGCAAACAAATTTACATACACTCTAACAATTTGGAAAATTGTGATCAAGCATATGAAAATTTCTTTAAAGTTTTTCTAGGAAAGTTTGGCTCAATTGGTATTCCTCTTCCGGTAATGGCACTTGAAGTTGGTTCCTCCTCCGGTGTGATGGGGAGAAAGAAGAAAAGAGCAAAATAAATTGTTGTCTATACTTCTCCAACAAGCAAGATTCCAAGAGTTAAAGGGAAAGGAAAAGAATAGGTATATACCAGATGAGGAATCTGATAAGGAAACTGAAGACACCCAAAGAAAATAACTAGAAATAGCCGAACTAAAACAAGAAAAGGAAATGACAAAATAAAGTGAAGAAGAAGGTGATTTAACCAAAGAAGAGCTATTGCAGCTTATTCATGAGGAAGATGGAATGCAGAAAATCACAAACATATGGTCTATTAGACCTTCATATGAGCAAGACATGATTGTAAACATACTAAGTGTTCATCTTGTGCACAACCATATTAAACTAGAGAGTCTATGAAAAATGTTGCCAGAAGAGATGATTGAGTGCATCAAGGAAATTATGGACTCTGAGTCTTAGAACAAGGAAGAACGAGAATTAATTTTACACCTGAAGAAGTAGTACAGATTATCTCTCACCAAGATAAAAAGGCACATGAATCAGCTAAGGCAATGCATAAACACAACAAACAAAATCTACAACTACTGTCTTCATTGACCTCATGCAATCGGCAAGTACAAAGAAAATTTGGAACAAATTGAAACAAAGTTGAATAGTATTGGACAAAAATTTAACATGTTTCAGGATCAAGGTGGTGCAATTAAGAAAAGAATTCAAGAATTACAGATAGAACATACAAATGTTCAAAACACCAAAAACAAGATTGTTGACACCTTTTGGAAAGTGAAATACATAACAAAATGTAAACTGGAACAATTGATTGAGATACTGAGGAAAGGAGAGATACTAGAAGAAGCCATCACCATTTTGGAATCCCTCATCAAGATTATCAACTAGACATTTGAAAATAATAGAGTGATCATAATTATCGGGATTGTGGTAGAAGCATGGAAGAAGTTTCTTTTGGAGATGAAGGAGAAATACAAAATAATCTTCTAACACAAGTTGCAGCTGCATTTCTTCAAAATTTTGAACCAGTTTTTGAATAGGTAAGTTTTTAGTTAAAGGGATTTTGCAAGATTTTTTTTTGGTTTGTCATTGATGTCAAAGGGGGAGAGAGAGCAGTGAAAAATACCTTATCAAATTCAGGGGGAGTTGTGTCTGCTATGAGTTTTTGAAGTCTTGAAGGATTGCAGTATGTTGGCTCCGACACTTAGTCATTTTTCACTAAGTGTTGCCATCAATGCCAAAGGGGGAGATTGTTGGCATATGGCTTCCGGTGTTGTCATTAATGGCAACCTAAGTCATTGATTCGGTCTGCACTTTAGTATTTGTCCATACCAGGAGATAGAGTGAAGAACAAGGTATCCGACTAAAATTGAGTTTGTCAATCCATATGCATTACCAACTTATCAGTTTGAGTTGTGGATCTTAGGGAAGGTTGTTGGGTATTTGGAATATCTTACTCTCGAGTTTTGTGTTGTCACATCAATTGGTGTACAAGTTAGGAGATCCAGTTGACTGATTTTCTATTTAACAGTGCTAGAAGGCTGACTAAGTGAATGTGGTGTGTTGCGGATGTTTGAGGCAAAATTGTTTTAAGTATTTTCAGGTTTGAGGATTTTGTTTTGGGTCCTCACTATGTTGTGATCGACTTTGGATGGTGTGCATTAAAAATCATTTATGGTTTGAGCCGACGATTGGAAAATATTCTATGTTTTATTGAAGCCGACATATGGTTGATTAAATATTTTGTTGCGGATATATATAAGCGATCATTTATATATCATTTTGATATCGGATGCGAATCAAGTGTGCGAAGTATGATGTGAAATTCAGGATAGAAGAGAAATTATGCATAGTTTCACTTATGCATAAAAGGGATTTGTGATGCGAATAAAAGTAGACAAAGTAGAAGAGCATAATTAGACAAGTAGGTCAAGGAATGCGACTGATGAGCTTAACCAAAACTATAATCAGGCATTAGTAGATGATATTCCTTCAGTTCAATTCTTTAGATAGAGTTAATCTAAATATTATGTAAGACAACGAGTCTTCATTTCTGAGCAATGAGCTCTAGGTAGTGCACATGAATGCATGTACATTCCCCACTTGTAAAACACTTATATTTGAGTACTCAAATTATGGATTGACCTCCACCGTGGTTTTTCCCCTAACAAGATTTCCACGTAAAAAAATCTTTGTGTTATGGTGTTATGGATGATTGCTTTATATGCTTGCATCTTTCTTGTGGTTCAATACCGTAAGTGGTTTAAAGATCAAATTAATAAAGTTAAATATTGTGAAACACTGATTCACCCCCCCTCTTAGTGTTCCCTGATTCCAACAATGACTACTAGTTTCAACAAGGCAATTGTAGAAGTCAAAGATAGTCAAAGGGCAATCAAGGATAGAGAAAAAGAGGTGAACAAGAAGTTCATCATCATGGACAACGTCAGAGTGCCAGAGGATGAGACCGTCGACAAGTTCCTAGACGAGGTGATAGACAAAGAGGGCTTGTAGAAGACAACCAGTTAGAACCTGCAGTTTTTTTCAAGGATAGATTCTAAAGCAACAATTAACTCAACATCATTTCTTGAGTTCTCATTGCTGATCTCATGCATGCCTATCTCATTCTTGGAGATATCTTCATAGGAGGATGGACTTTCAGTTAGAACCAATTGACTGATGTTAGTTATTAGTTAGCTCTCCTTTCAATAAGGATGTGCATGTTGCACATGTCCATTTATTCTTGTTTGTATCGGTTAACTGATGGTAGCTTTCCAGTTAACTGTATAGTTTCATTTATTTAGACTTAGATAATAAATCTCGCATGTTGCAAGACTATAGTTGACTCAAGGTGATTTTAGGGTTCCCTACACCTTTGATGTTTATAAATAAGAGCTCTTAGATCATTTGTAAATAAATTTTGCATGCAATAGTAATATATGTTGAGCCACCTTGCCTAAAAATATTGTTGTTCTTGTATCTGTTCACAAGCTTTTACTGTTATAATAAATAGTTGAGCCACCTTGCTTGAATGTTATTATTATGGTATTTGTTCAAACTTAGTTAAATAGGGTTGCTAGTTTGATCGTCTATTGTATGCGTGTCTCGCCAATGCAATTTGTTGTCCTAGTTTGCTTACCTTATGTTGTGTTAATAACTGTTCTTTTGATCTACACCTCAGATAGGGGTCCCTCCTCCTTGGAAATTTAGTGAGAAGAATTATCGTCTATGTGTCATTACCAATAAATTTTTTGCATATCTACACCTCAGATAGGGGTTCCTCCTCGTTGATAATTTAGTGATTAAGCTTATCATTTGATGTCGTGCCTAATAAACTTCATAGTAGCCTACGCCTCGGATAGGGGTTCCTCCTCCTTGGAAATCCTGTTGTAGAGTTCATCGTATAATCACATTCCTGCTCCTAATTCCTCATGCTCTATTTTTCTTGAGGGAATAGGATAGATTACAAGCATTTAGTTTTAGTTGTATTTAAGATCTGCAAAACCAGATAAAACCCTTAGCTGCAACATTCTTGGTTTCCTTAACCTTGTGCCTCTTCCAGTTGAGTCAAAAAGATAGGATTTAGAATAATTTAATTTTTCACGCATATCAGCAAAAGAGGGAGCTTCCCCTCCTAATTTGAAGAGCAGTCATTACGCACTGTGCATAGTTGTCCTTACCAACTCGCACTCCAAAGGTGCTAATTGTTATGCCAACATACTCTTCAACTTATCATGCATGTGATGGACACTCTTCATCATCCCGTCCATAGTGCCTTCCAATTCCTAGCTCTCTGCCTTAGCTTGGCTTCAAGAGGAGAAATTTGCCTTATAACTACTAGAAGCTTCTCCTTCCATGTTGTCTTCAACACATGATTCAAGGGAGTTGGTCAAATCAACTTTGTAGTGGGAAGAGACTTCAACTTCCTCTTTCTCTTTCTCCTCTTTGGTTTGTTTTTCAAACCAAACTTCTCCTTCATTTGGATCTATGCTTATGGCCTCTTCTTGCAACTCCATGTCAACTCTTGTTTCCAAAAGTTCTTCCTTAACACAAGTCGACTCACTATTCTCCTTTGTAGGAAACATGAGTACCTCACTAGACTTCAAGGCTTCTTTTGGCACATTACATTCATCTATAGAATGCCCAGATTCTTCATGTGTTTCAGGAACTACTATGGACATATTGCATTCTTCTAAACAATGCTTGGATGGGTGTAAATCTGTAGATACCCCCTAAACATTTTCTATGAATTCAAAGGGATTCTAAATTTCATTCTCCTCTTCAACATCAAAAATCTTCTCTTTGATCTCAAGAGTCTTCATCAAAAGAGGTTTCAACTTTTCTTCACATTGATTAACATATCAGCAATGGGAGAAATATGCTCTTCACATTCATAAGCATCCTTGAGAAGGAATTGGATACTTTTTGGAAGATTATTAGCTTCTTTGATGGTAAGAGTTAGAACATTCATGACAATTGCAAGCACCCCCTCTTCTTGCTCACTCCAAGTCGAGTTGAAGAGATAGTTAAACAAACGATAAATCTGATTTTGCATCTCCAACTCTAACAATAGGATGCAAGCTCTCATTTCTGAAAATGTATTCAATATTGCAGCCCTTCTTGGAAACAAATTACTTCTAGTTTCATCCAAATATTGAAAACTCTCCACTATCATATTTAAAATGATCTTCATGGTTTCTTCATCATAGGGCAACTGGGGTACCTCAATTCTTATCACTTCCACGAGGCAAGAAGAAATCAGCAGCTTGGTTTCTTCATTAGGATGCCTCAACCAATAGGGTTGATTCAAAAAGGTCACTGTAGGTGCTAACACCAACTGCATTATCTCAGAAGGTGATTGCTTCACCTATCTCAAACATTATTCCAACAAATGAAGAATGTTCTCTTCATCTTCTCTTGACTAAAATTATTTTTCAAGTCTTTTTCTAGCCATATACAGTGTCTTTACTAGATTCATCTCTTCATCAATAGCCATGCCTTAATCTGACAAACTCGGTTTCTCAAATCTTAAAGAATTTGTGCCAACTTCTGGAAACCACAAGGAGCTGAACTAGAATCTATTCTAACTTTTGGTGTAATACCAAAGAACTTTGTCACTCATCTACCTAAACATGAAGCACTGATCCATAGGATGGCAAGATCTTTTGCTTTGATACCACTGAAATGTGCCCCTTAATTTTTTTTCTCAATGTTTTCACAACAAAAACCAACTCTATGCCAAATGTTAGCATTAACTCCCAAAAGATAATCAACTGTAAGTAACCTTCATGAAGAATGTTCTCCAAGATCCTTTGAAAAGGTGAGGTGATAGCATATGGCGATGGGATCGTTAGAAAAAATATGAACTAAAATACAAAATTGGACATTCAAAGCAAGCAGTGAACTAGCCATGAAAGATTCCACTCTACCAATTATTCAGTGGGGGGAAAGATATCACAATTCATTTGCTTTAGCAAGCATCCACTCAATAGTGGGGATTCACCACTTAAACAGTGAGTGAGATAGGAAAGATACAATTATCAATTTCTCCTCATTGGCGGTAAACCATCTAGGGGTTATAATGTTTGCATTAAAAACACAAAGTAATTGCAGAAATATAAATGACTGATATATAGTACTACTATTCTCAGCCCAACAATGCTAATTATCTGCTAATTACAAGTGTTACAATGGTATAATCAGTTCTAAATGATGAAAGATGATCAAAAATTCTCAACTTTAGAAAATACACACCCAAATAGAACTATTGAAAGTCTAATATAAAAACCAACAACTTTAATGTCTTAACGAACAACTTAGACACGCCATAATATGCTCATAACACCCACAAAGCTCCTCCAAAATACCTGAAATAAGTTACAAATGCTTCTAAGAGGAATGGCGCTCAAGTTCCAACCCTAAAACAACATCAAAATCTTGTGAAATGATTATGCACGAACTTCAAGACACTTCCTAGCATGGTACGACCTCCAAGAGGGGAAAACTTCATTTAAAAATTGGAAACTTCAAATTAAAATCCGCAACTTGGCAAACAGGGTCATCCTTAGCCTAGAAATGGATGGCATTAATACCCAAAATGAAAATAGAATCCCTCAAAGAGCATCAAATGAAAATCTACTTCAGCTGTATGAAAACCAGTAATACAAAAACTAAAAATATCACCAAAAACTCCAATGATGAAGCTCAATATGCACTTTTGAATGAAGCACACTCCCAATTGACCATCTAGCGAACCATAGTTTCAAGCCCGAAGAATGGTGTAGAAAGCTAAGCTCCCCCTTAGTCGGGCTTTGAATTCAATCCAACAACATTTTGATATGATAAACAATAGATGAGAAATGAGAGAGCAAAGGCCTTCTTTTATAGATTCAAAGATGACTCTCTAGCTTCCTCCAAAAGGGACGCCTCCACAATTTTGGAAATAATTTCATTTTTTTTAAATTCTTCACCTTCCTTCAACTTGGCGTCCAAAACAAAAAGCCTTTTGAAATATTTAAATGTGGTGTCCAAAACACTAATGAGAAATATGAGTTTAAAAATATTTTATTTACCTCTTGATGAGGCATCCACCCTCAAAGTTCCCCCTTTTAAAATAACATAAAGTTATTGTGCTAGGCCAAGGGGTCAAAACACATTAAAATAATTAAATAATTTAAATAAATCATTTTACCAAATTGAGCCTCAAAATGTTGAAAGCCAAATATGCTCCAAACTGCAGTACCTGAAATGGAAATTGAATTGACTACTGATGCTACTATCCAAGATAGCACTACCAGAAATAGAGCTTACTAAAAATTGTAAACTCTAAAAATTGTTCAATTCACTTTCATGTTATATCATTGCGAGCTCTTTGAAAACCCAAAAAGAATCTGCAATCCAAATCTTGAAACTCCAATGTGCCAGCTAAAAATAGCAAGTTCTGGGAAATGTTGTTAGATGGAGATACATGTTACACCATTTCGAAGCTCTCCAAAAACCCAAAAAACTCCACCATACATGAATCCAAAACTCTTACAAGCAACCATTCAAAAATGCTTCAGAACCCCTATAAAATAAGAAACCCTAATTTTACCTCTGTCGAGCCTACATGCTTCCAAAAATAGGCTATTAGCCATCGAAGAGCATATGGATAAAATGGGGACATTGCAATTTATAGATGTTTGGTGACGCCGATCAATGGTCAAGATCTAAGGAGAGACTGAAAAGACCAATGAATCATAATTGATGAGGAGCTAATTGGTCTATTGATTGTAGCTAACTGACCATATGGATCAGTTAAGAAGGTTGATTTAGGAGATAAGTGTGACTGACGATTAATAAACATAATTGATTACTCAATGAACTGAATTGACTGATCAGTGAACTTGAAGTGACTGGGAGTGAAGTGCAATTGGTTAAGAAGTGGATTGAGAGTAAGTCTTAGTTAGTTGATGAAGTGGGAATGCGTAGGCAATTAATAGTAAAATGAATTAATTATTAATTACATGTGCAAATGGATAAATAGATAAAATAATTAATTTCATTTATTTATGGGAGAATAATTAAATAATTGTATGGAGGGAAAAATAGAAAAAAGAAAAAAGAGAAATGCAACAACTGGTGGGCCACGAGTATCAAACCAACACAATGGAACAAACTGGTCTTCAGGTGTCATATCACATGAAAAACTGGAAAATCATATTGGTAGAACCGATCAAAACACATGATCTAGAAAATGAGTCATTACATGAGGAAGGTGAGATAGGTTGTTCAGAGGGAGAACATAACTATCCAATAAAATTGATCGAATGGCATTCAAATGATCCCTCTAAAACTTTGAATCATTTGTCTGAAAGGGAATTTGAGGAAGATCTAGACATGACAGAAAAACACACAATAGGACAAACGATAAAGAAAACTTTTGCATCCAAAGTTGGAAGAAAGTCTCTAAAACAAAAACGTGAAGAAGAGGCATTGAAGGGATACCAACCTTCTCTAAGATTCTACATGACTCAGTCGAAGGGAGAAAATTCCTCCCTTGGCAGGAGATGAAGATCCTCATATGGAGCGTTAGGGGCATAAATGCCCCTAACAAAAAATGACTGGTAAAATGCCAGTTGGATTGCCAATCAGCAGATATCATCCTCTTACAGGAAACAAAACTAGAAGATGAAGATTCCTCTCTATTCATCAAATCATGCAAAAATTGGGAAGGCTTGATGGTGGACGCGAGGGGTGCTTCAGGTGGCCTCAGGGTCCTTTGATGCCCAGGGAGAATCAAGGTAACACTAATAAACTCAAGTTCCCACTAGATGAAAATGGAAGGAATAAATATTCACTCTCAAGTAAAATATGAATTACATAATGTTTGTGGTCCCAATAAGCCAGAGGAATTTTTTTTACTTTGGGATAATATTTCAAAAAATCTGGGAAGTTCTAAAGTTGTGATTGGGGGAGATTTTAAAATAGCAAACTTAAAAGAAAAACAAGGGGGCTCTAGGAAAATATTACAATCACAAAAATATTTCTTGAAGTTTATTGAGGAAAATAAATTGATAGATATAAAAACATCTAATGGCACCTATACTTGGAACAACAAGGAAGGATTTAACTAACATTGTCGAAAGGCTTGATAGGTTTCTAGTGTCTGAAGATTGGTTGCAGGGTAATTTGCCACCAAAATCAACAATATGGCCTATTACAATCTTAGACCACTACCCAGTGACCCTCATGATCAACGAAGAGATAAAAGCCCCCATGTCAATTTAAATTTTAAAAATTGTGGATACATTCAGAGGATCTCCCGAAACTCATGAAGCATTGGTGGAGGGAACCAATCCCAATAATGGGCTCCAAGATGTTCATATTTCATAAAAAAATGCAAAGAATGAAGAATAAATTATGGGAGTGGAACAACTCTTCTTTCAAAAATATTTTTGCTCAAAAAGAGCAAGTGGAAGAAGATTTGGTTGCACTGGGTGAAACCATTGTAAAACAAGGCATGACAAGTGCTGAATTTGAGAAGGAAAAGTCTTTAATGGTGAATACAATGAATTGTTGTAGAGAGAAGAGTGTTATTGTCATTCAAAATCCAGGGACACTTGGCTGGAGGAAGGTGATTTAAACACAATTTTTTTTCATAATTCGACAAAGGTGAAACATAGTTGGAATAGGATAGCACAAATCTTTGATGAAAGGGGTGGTTGGCTCATGAAAGAATGTATTCTTCTCATCCTTGCTAGGGGGAGTGAATGAAGTGGAACCATTAAGTTTGGATATCATCTCAGATCTTGATCCGATGGTCTCAGGGGAAGACAATGCAATGCTTTATAGCAGTACCAATAAAGAGGAGGTGAAAGAATCGTTGTTCCAAATGCAACAGGACAAGGCTCCACGCCTTGACAACTTTAATGCTTTCTTTTTTCAATCTTGTTGGGATTTTCTGGGGTCAGATATCCATGGAGTGGTGGAGGATTCCAGGAAGAAGAAATTTGTGCTGAAAGATCTAAATAACACAAATATAACCTTGATCCCGAAGAAGGAGAATAATAACTCTTTTGCAAATATTTGGCCCATTGCTTTGTGCAATACAATTTATAAAATAATAATGAAGGTGATGGCTAATCGGTTGAAGCACATCCTCCCAATATTGATATCACAAGAACAAAGTGGTTTCACTCCGAGTAGAAATATCTTTGATGGTATTGTAGTTGCCCATGAAGTCATCCATTTGCTAAAGCAGTCAAAAGCCAAAGGCATGGTGATCAAGATAGATATGAGAAAGGCATATGACAAAGTGTGTTGGTGGTTTCTAACGGAAGTAATGGAGAAATTAGGTTTATGTGAGGATCGGATTGGTTGGGTGTTTAGCTGTATTTCAACACCAAGATACTCTGTCCTAATAAATGGGACTATGTGGCTTTTTCATAGGGGAAAAGGGCCTAAGGCAGGGAGATCCAATCTCCCCCTTTTTATATATAATCATGATTGAAGCATTCAGTAAACAAATCTCTAAAGCGAAGTGCCATAGAAGTTGGAAAGGCATACACGTGTCAAATTCCATCCCTACCATCTCCCATCTACTTTTTGCAGATGACACCATTCTCTTCGGGTGTGCATTGATTGTAGAAGCCCAAATTATAAAAGAAGTTTTGAACAGGTACTGTGTTCAGGTGGATCAACAAATAAATAATGATAAATCTAATATTTTTTTCGTCAACACCCCAAGGTGATTGATCCAAATTATATAGGCTATTTTGGACTATAATGTGGGACACCTTCCAAAAACGTATTTGAGCATTCCCCTGATGGATGGCCAATCAAAATTTAGTCACTAGGAGGCAATGATAAACAAGTGAAACACAAGAACTGAGAATTGGAAAGGACGTTGGCTCACTATGGCAGGAAGGATAACAATGGTGAAGTCAGTTTTGGCTGCCATCCCTATATACATGATGTCATGTCTGGAAGCTCCAAAGAAATGTTTAAGGAGATTATTAGGGATACAATGTAAAATATTGTGGGAAGGCTCTCAGGAGAAGAAACGTATTCCTTTGCTTGGCTGGGAAACTGTTGTGAAGTCCAAAGAATTTGGGGGTGCTAGTATTAAGGATTTAATGATTCAAAACAGAGTACTGGGGGAAAAGCTATATTGGAGAATATTCAAATGTCTTGATGAGTTGTGGAGCAGAATTATTAGAGCTAAATACCTAGACTCCCTCGAACCAGAGAGGATTCTCACTCTTGCCAATCTACGCAAAGGCTCAACCATTTGGAACTTTATCTTAAATTCTTGAGATGTGATCTGTGAACATCTATCTTGGAGAATTGGGGATGGCAAGAAATCTACTTTCTGGGATGAATCATGGAATGCCTATCCTATGTTAAGAAAATGCCCAGGGACTGAAGAAGTAATAATTCCAGCAAAACAAGCTTATGGAGAAGCTTTAAGAGGTTATCTGAACCTTAGGCAATCAATTGGTGGCTGGGAGTGGGAGTGGAAAAGCTTTGACTTCCTCCAGGAATCAGTGATAAGTGAATTGGTGAAGAGGTGGGTGTTTATTTTAGATTCTCCTGATTCAATTTTTTGGTGTGCTTCTAAAACTGGGGAATACTCAGTTAGATCGGGCTACAAATTATTAAAGGAGGAACATGAGATTCAAGTCTGGCCAAAATGGCTTTGTTGGGTTGGTAGGTGCTGCCAAAAGTAGGTGCATTCGCTTGGATTGCCCTTCACGAGCACATCCTAACCAGAGATAGACTGAACAAAATAGGTATGTTGGGACCACATTGGTGTTTTTTTTGTAGAAACAATTCAGAAGATGCACAACACCTCTTACTACAGTGTGAAGTTGCTCAAGCAATGCGGACTCATTTTTTGTGCAATGGTAGAGTGGTATGGTCCTCTCCCAAACAACCTAATGGCACTTTTTGAATCCTGGCCCAAAATTTATACTGGAGTTGCACTAGAGAGTCTCTAGTTGGAAATCCTAACTATGATCGTATGACAATTGTGGAAAGAGCACAACTCAGAATCTTTAAAGAAAAGGACTCTACATTTGAAGAGATTCTTTTCAAGATTGAAGCCAAAATTTGTGAAAATTTAAAAGGAAGTTTGGAAAAAAAGAGATACAAATACTTCTCTATCTGGGATAGGTGAATGCTAGAAAAATGGAGACTCTCTCAGCCCAGTAGTCAGCTCTGCAAAAACAATGTCTTAAGAGCTAAAGCTAAATGGGTCCTACCACCAAAAGGAAGACTGAAGATGTGTTTTGATGGCGCTTTGCAGGGTAATCCAGGACCCTCGGGCACAGGATTTATTGTAAGGAATGAGCTGGCACAAGTGTTAGCAGCGGCTTCCTTAGGACTTCCTATTGGTACAAATAATGAAGCGAAGTGTGCACGCTTTCGGTTGGGGTAAAACATTACGTCTCGAAAGGATGGAGTTCAATGGATATTGAAGGTGATTCACAGATTGTGATTAGGGCGGTCGGTTCAAATCAGGCTCCTAGTTGGAAACTCAAAATGTGGGTTGATGCAATCAACTCCGTCCTCATCAACGTGCTCAATTTCAGGTTGGCACACATTTTCAAAGAATTGAACAGTGTAGTAGATTTTCTTGCCAAGTATGTCATCAATCAATTGGCGGAGAGGGTCGTCTCAACGGATGTGAATATCTGGATGGGCTTGGACAAAATCTTAAAGGCAGATGGCGCACAGTCTTCCAACGCGATATAACAGGGAGTTTGGGAGTGACATCCAAGGTGTCTCTCAATTGATTCAGAAGTGAGTAATGCTATCAAGCAGATTGTGGGGGAGTCCAAACTCAAAGGGGAGCACATCCATGACGGTCACTTGCTAGGCTATGTGATCGCCAACGTTTTCAGATCGGTCTGAAAAAGAGTATTGCAAAAGCCATAGCTTGTAGCATCATAGATCATCATGTGGAGTCAGCATTAAAAACTGTCAAAGAAATGGAGAAATGGCCAAAATGGTCCATAAGAGCAAAGAGATCTCAGATGTCGTGGACAGCTTCAGAGATGCAATCAAAGCAAAAAACATACAAATCTTTTTGGATCATGTCACAGCAAATAAGTTTGCCCTTTATGTGTATCAGATTAGTCGGATGGTGGAGCTTGGTTCTGGCATAATAGCACTGATGGAAGCGCTGTCCATATCTTTCTGACTTTTTGCTATTTGGTGTTTCAGTCTTGTTTTCTTGTTGCTGTAGCAAGGCTAAGAGTTCGACAGAGTATGTTTATGTGTAATGGTGCCTATGTATTTTGTTGTCTATTCTAGTAGCAGAAGTTGTTTGTTGAAGTCAAAGTAAGATTGTGTTTTCTTGAAAACGTATCTGCTAATCTGGAAAAGCTCTATAACTTTTGTTTTGCAATGCAATGAAGAGTGCCACCCTTTCTGGTGGTAATTTGCCAAAATAAATAAATAATTGAAAATAATTATTTAATTGGAGAAATAGATGATGGGGATTAGTTAAAGAATAATGATTTATTTAAATAATTGAGGAGAAAAAGAGTGAACAATTTAATTAATCATAAAAGAATAAGTGATAATATGAATTAATTAAATCATCTGAAATTATTTAATTAATAGTTTAGGAAAATTTAAAGTTTTGAATAATTAAATAATTAAAATTATTTAACTATTGAAGATGACATTAGATTAATTAAATAATGAAAGGAAGAATAATTAGTATGATGTGATGGTGAGAAACGTTAGTCAATTTTAAGTGTCTATAACGGTTAAGACCTTCACTTCAAAAAATTTCTTCATTCTTCACTTAAAAAAATTTCTTCATTCTTGCTTTGGTGATTTTACTCTAGAATGCCATTTGCATTTGATTTGCTTTTATGCATATTGTTGTATCTATTTTTAATGAGCCATCGCACAAATGGGAGAATGGGCCATTGATAAAACAATTTAAAAGGGAGGCACAATTATTGAAATTCATGTTTACAACTCTAGGCATTAAGATTATCCTCTTCACACACCCAGGCCTTGAAGTTGAGCTTCATCATTAATGAATATTATAGTATATATGCTGCAAAATTACGAGATCAACGTCCTTGATGTTTGACATGTCAACTGACATCTCTTTGTGTTGTGAATTGATTGCCTAGTTTTCCATGCAATCAACCACTTCATTTGCTCTTTGGTAAATCTATGTCATCTTGATGTTGCTAACATTCGAATAACTCTCCCATACTTCTAGGGTGAATTTGTTAAGTTTCCGATTGGGAGTCGATTTCCTACGTATGATGTTAATGGTCATTAAAGAGTCGCCCTTGAGATGAATTAAATCATTTTTTAATTTTTTGCAAATTTGTAGTCCTAGGATAACTGCCTGGAATTTAGCTTCATTATTTGTACCCTCCCTAAGTTTTTTGGTTGCTAGTGTTAAGATGTTCCCTTTGTGGTCTCCTACTACACAATTTGCTCTTGATTTACTCAAATTTCCCTAAGAGACCCCATCGAAGTTTACTTTGATCCAATTTGTGTCTGGGGAAACCCAATGACCATTCACTTTTATAGTATCACTCGATTGAACCTGAAAAATCTCATGAACGAAACTTTAAATTATAATATCATAACAAATGAATTCTTGATATTTATATATTAACATATTTATCAATTCAAAACTAAATATTTTTATATTTAATTTATTTATTTTCACATTTATTTGAACATGGATTCATGTCATATTAATCCCCTCTTTTATCTAAATTATCTATAATATAATTATTTGAATAACCCAGAATATGTGTTCCATACACTGAGATATATTTGTAGGGTGTCAAGTTTAAATAGAATAGGAAAATAGGGAAAACAAGAAAAGAAGGCAAAGTAGAGGAGAGACATTCGGTGGCGTTGAATATGTGACATGCATTATACATAAAACACATACACATTTAACATTTGGAATGCAATTAAATAGTATAGGAGATAAGGCCATAACATACCGAGATGCGACTGAGAGTGAAAGAGAAAAATGAGTGCAGGAAGCGTGGATCTGGTACGAATGGCTTTACCTGGACTTGGCGGGCTTTCAGAAGCAGAGTCCGCTAAAAAGATAAGGAAACCCTACACCATCACCAAGTCTCGAGAGAGCTGGACCGAGCAAGAGCACGACAAATTTCTCGAGGCCCTTCAACTGTACGCTTTTTTTCTTCCATTTATGTTTAACATTGTTAAAATCACTTTGCTCTTTATTTACTCTGTGAATCGAACACACGACGTTCTAGACCTCTACTCCATATATTTTTTTATACAATTCGGACTGGAATTATGCACTTCCCTTTTCAAATGGCACAATTGCATCATCCAATTAAAAGTTTTAATCCATCTTTTGGCTGGCGGTGGGGTTTTCACCGGCCAGAAATTTCTTAGAATACACTAATTTCATTCTTTACGCGACAAGTCGGTGCTCATCTCGTTCAAATTTTGAATCGATTTTGTATGTATGTATAATTATCCTGGTTTAGTAAACTCTAGTACAAATCTTAATTAAAATGAAGTATGCCATGACAGTGAATGGAAAAATAATCGCTGTAATGATCGACTTGGTATCTCATATGAAATTTCTTTTTGTTATCTATACCAGCAGACCTGTCATAAGATTTAATTTTCTAAAGACGGGACTAGAAGTTGCACCAAAAGACTATATAACATAGTTGTCTCTAGATAATTTTATAAAACCCTAGTAAATCCGCATATTAGGCATGGCAGGTTATATATCGAAATTCGAGCAGATTGAAAAAGATTATCGCTTCTGCTAATGTAAATAGTTTCATATTCCTCGCAAGAATGTACAGTTTATGTTTTTAATAATGTTTCGAGGTAGTTAACGTGTCTCCGGAACATCAGATGGTTATGCTAAGAATTAGAATACTGTTTCATAGCTGACGTCTGCCTGCGAATCAAAATCAAACTACAGAGCAAATCAGAATTTATGCAAATAAATTTCTTAAGATGTCTCCGAAGTTACTTTTTAGTTGGCGAAATGAGACATGAAAAATGTGATGGCGAAATAGAGCTGTGAAGATTTATGTGTGTGTGAAATTTACAATTATTTCAGAGATTTCTTAATCATGCATTTCCAATGGTGCAAAATGTAAGTACATGAAACTTAATAATGTCTCAACAGCCAAAAGAGTCGGTCAAATTGCACCTAGCAAATACTGAGAAAAACTTCGTAGACTTAAAAACATATAAAATGTTTAAAAATTCAATGGCAGTGAGAAATGATTCAATTGCAGCTTGGAATCCTTTGTCGCACAAGAAACAGGATGAGACCCTTTGGCCAGGTTTTTTGCATCCAATGTTTGAAACGTTTTAGAATTTTGTGTGTTGAAGTCAATTTTGAGTACACCTTGCAAATTATATCAACATATGCTCTAAGAACGTTCTTCTGGCCATTCAAAGTTTTTTTAATGGCAGATGCTTTTAATAAGAACTAGAACCCCCTCACACTGCTGACATCTACTCCTAGACTGAAATAATAGAGCAAATTCAAGTACATATATGGGAATAAGTCCTTTGAAATATCTCTCTAGCTGATTAAAAAGTCATAGAGCTATGTCTAATAGAGTAAATTTTCAGGATACCTAACCTTTGGGATATGGTACGAGCATTTTAGTTGAATTTTTGAATTTCTTACAAACCATTTTACAGCAGACAGTTTTACTGTGAAGTAGAACCTTACCTCACTACTGACATCTGTATGTGAAATAAAATAACAGAGTAAATTAAAGCACGTGCAAGTTGATTTCCTAAAACATTTTTAGAGCTGTTTATAATGCTCTAAAACTATGTGGAATTGAGTCATTTTTCAGGAGACTTTACCCTTACAGAGAACCTGAACTTTTTTTCTTGCAAATTAGGTCAACGTATGTTGGAAAAAGAATTTTCAGGCTATTCAAAAGTTTTTCCAGCAGCAAATGTTTTTGCTAGTAGGACCTATTTACCTGCTGACGTCTACCAGTAGGCTGCAAAAATAGAGTACATAAAAGCATATGCAAATGAGCTGCTTATGATCTGGCAGATAACTGTGTAGAAATTTTTAGCATCAACATTTCAGAACACACTCTGTGATGGATCATCAGGATGAGGAAAATAATAGAGAGATTGCAGAACTAAATTTTTTAAAAAGGAAGTGGAAGAAAGGGAAGGACAGAAAACAAGAGAGAAGGAAAGAGAAAGAGCACAAAGTAAACATGTCCTTTGAAAAGATTTACTCTTAAATAATTATAATGCAAAAATTAAAATTAAATAAATCAAATTATTAAACAAAAAATTGACATTAACACATTGTTTAAATAAGCTAGGATTTTAAGAAGAAAAGGTTAATTGTAAATATTGGAAGATTAATGAGGAAAATAAAAAGACGAAAAAGAAAAGAAGAATTTGTACTAAAAGCATATTAATTACAAATGAGTATGAGCATGAGCCTTAGAAAATCTAATTTGTTATAAGTACTATAGTTCTTACAAATAGCTACAATAACTAATAATATAGCTTATGAATTTTCCTTATACAAAGTAATACTTATAATTACTCTAAATTGTCATAAAAAGCTATAAATTGAATATCAAGGAGAAGCTAGTATGTTATAAAACTTATGAGCTTCACCAATGTTGTAATTATTGAAAAAAGGCAATATGATTAAAAATTTATAAATTAATGAAAAGGGTAATAATAAAATCTCCTCTTAATGGCGAGTGGGAGTGCAAGTGCAAGGCAAGTCAAGGCGCGGAATAGGGCAATAGAGCAAATAAGAATAGTATCAGAGTGGTGGGAGAATGAAAGGAGGAGAGAAGCAAATTTGAGGTAGAGTGACTTGTGTGGAAGAAGAGAATCTTGAAGAGATGTTGCGGACAAAGAGAAGCCAAAGGAACAAAGAAATAATGTGAGATATGGGATGGAAATAGGGGAACATACCATAAAGATTTGGGTACCCAAAGGGCCAAATCCAGCCATGTGAGCAAATAAAACCTTCCAAGGGTTTTTGAGCAAAAGAAAGCAATGTCTTTGGAAGCCGTAGACCTTGAATGCTCACTATCCTGACTTAGATTAAATGCCTTTTTCATTAAGTGGGCTAGTATTTGGTCGTCAAGAACTCAAGTGTAAAACTAGTATAGAGAGAAGTGGGGTAGGCATGTTTAAATAAAATCCATGCTGAAAAGGATTCTTCCTTGTTGAATGCAATTCATTTGAAAAAAAGAGGAAATTCTAAATGGTGGCCCATTGCTTATGGATAGTGTGGGTTTCTATGTGTTGGACTTGGAGCCTAATTTCAACCCGCTTACTCATAGCTCACTCATACTCCAAAAAATACCCCAATGTGGATCAGATTATATAATTTACCCTTAGAGTATTAGAATCTTGGTATCCTCACAATGATTGCCAACTTGTTGGGATTCTTTGTCAAGATGGATGATAACATTTGGGATGTGATGCAAAATGTATGCTACAATTTGTGTCACGAGAAATTTGGAGAGCTTGCCCCTATCGGATATAGAAATTTTATTACAATGAGGAACATGGCTACAAAAGATTAGAGAGGGCCAATTAAGTGCAAGAAATGCCATCTCTTTGAACTTGGAATGGTGGAGTACAAGACAGACACAAGACCCAAAAAAGACAAAAAATTTGGAGGTGGCCTGAAATCCCAACATTTCAGATGACGTGGAAATTTAAATGAAGCCTCTTGAAAGCCCGTTGAAATACAAGGAAAATAACAATTCCTTGGTTGGACACCGCTTCCTTGGCACTTAGGTAAAAGATGATAATCTGGTGAAGGATACATGTGGAAATATTGAAGAAAAATCCATGTTGGCCTAGCAATGGAGCTTTTTTGGCTTCTTGAGGAAAATGAAATGATCAAAAACTTACAATTGGAAAGAAGGAACATGGCTACAAAAGATTAGAGAGTGCCGATTAAGTGCAAGAAATGCCATCTCTTTGAACTTGGAATGGTGGAGTACAGGACAAACACAAGACCCAAAAAAGACAAAAAATTTGGAGGTGGCCTGAAATCCCAACATTTCAGATGACTTTAAAATTTAAATGAAGCCTCTTGAAAGCCCACTGAAATACAAGGAAAATAACAATTCCTTGGTTGGACACCCCTTCCTTGGCACTCAGGTAAAAGATGATAATTTGGTGAAGGATACATGTGGAAATATTGAAGAAAAATCCATGTTGGCCTAGCAATGGAGCTTTTTTGGCTTCTTAAGGAAAATGAAATGATCAAAAACTTACAATTGGAAAGAAATAACCTTGAATTAGGGCACAATTCTAGAAAAATGATATCTGTGAAGAATTTAGGACACATTGGAAGAAAGGTTGGTGAGCCAAGAATCCAAAATAAAAAGTTCATGTGTGGAGAAAAGAAGCGAAGGGGGACAAAGACCAATAAAGAAAAAATGGTGTTGGTGGGAACGACAAATGGGCAAATTAAGCTGAGATCTGGGAAGGGAATAACCCTTCCTGGCGAGCCATGAGGATCTTTACTTGGAAGGCATAAATGCCCCTAACAAGAGATGCGTGTTCAAGCGTCAAATCTATATGTCCAAACCAAACATAATCCTAATTCAAGAAACAAAAATGGGCAACATAGAATCTACCACCTTAATGCCAAAATGGAAACAATGGAAGGGACATTTTGTGGAAGCTAATGGAGCCTTGGGAGGTTTGGGAACACTTTGGAACCCTAATTTGATGGAGGTAGAAAGTATTCAAGCAAGCCAATTTTGTCAGGTAAGCAAAGTGAAACAATATACATTTAATTTTAGATTTTCTTGATAAATTTCTATGGGCCTGTGGGGCATATACAAAAAAAGGGAGTGTGGGACCAAATTGCTTCCTTTTTGCAAACAATGGATAAGGAAATTATTATTTTTTTGGAGGGGATTTCAATGTAACCTTGGATGCATTAGAGAAACGGGGGGTTGTTGATAGGGTCTTGCAAACAAAAATAGATCTCCAAGATTTTGTCAACAACAACCACCCTCTGGACATTGTTCCAAAGAATGATTGCTTCATTTGGATGAATAGAAGGCAAGGCTTTACAAATATAGTGGAAAGGTTTGACTGCTTCTTACTATTTGGGGATTGGTCTCTATTCCCATTGCTCCACGAATGTTCCATACTTCCAATATTGAGCTCCAATCACTTCCCCCTCTTGTTGATGTTCACTCCAGACTCAAGACCAGTTAGGGGACCTTTCAAATTCGAAAACATGTGGCTAGGGGATTTGGATTTGATTAGCAAAATCTAGGTTTGGTGGACATCCACCCCAAGCTCAAAGGCACACAATTATTCCAATATTACAAAAAACTAAGCCATGTCAATAGCTGAAACAATGGAATACGAATCACTTTAAGAACATCTTTGAAGATAAAGAGCAAGTGGAATCCAATATGGCCAACCTCAATGAATTAATCATAAAAGTGGGGGTGTACCAAGACAACTATCAGAATAAAAAACACTAAAAATTTCATTATATACATTGTAGAGTTTTAGCATGAGAAGAGGTTTATTGGAGGAAAAAATCTAGAGAATGTTGGTCAAAAGGAGACAAGAATACAAAATTCTTCCACAACTCCACAAAACATAGAAGAAACTTAAGCATAATCTCTAACATCCAAAACAATGATGGGCAAATTTTGGCAATGAAGTTAGTGCATTGGTAGTCAATTACTTCAAAACATTGCTGAACAAAGTTGATGATGCAAATGGGTAATCACAAGGTGATATCTTGAGGAACATTCCAAGTTTGTTCTCTCTTGAACAAAATGCACTTCTCACTAGCTCATTCACAAAAGTTGAGATAAAGCTTGTAGTTTCCAAAATGGCTCTAGATAAAGCTTTGGGCTTGGATGGTTTCTGATGGGATTTTTTGAAAAATACTGAAGTACTATCAGAAAGGGTTTGCTAGTAGTTGCAGAAGAATCTAGGAAGAAGCTCATAATGCTCAAGGATTTAAATAATACATTCATAGCACTCATCCCCAAGAAAAGCATAGTAGAAACTATGGATGACTTTTGCTCAATCTCCCTATGCAACACAACATACAAAATAAAATCCAAGGCTATGGCTAATGAACTCAAAGTTATGTTGCCTAATATCATATTAGAAGAACAAAGTGGCTTTACCTTGGGCCGATCAATTTTAGGTGGGATAATCATCGCTCATGAGGCCATATTCACAATCAAAACTAGTAAGGCATAAAGAATGCCAATAAAGCTAGACCAGTGTTACCCGGGGACGTGTCCCCAGGTCTAAATCTTGTCTTCCCCGTCTCGGAAACGTCTCGGGGACAGGGGACAGCCAGGGGACAGCAGCAGTGTACTATGTTTAATATCACATAATGAATTCTGAATTTTGAATGCATATTGAGTATTGACAATGAATTCTTAACACAAATGTTATATGCTAAGTTTCTATAATGTATATATGCATGCTTTATCCATGTTTTCATATGAATATTTAAAGTTTCCCTATATATTTTAAATATTTCCATATTTTATATAGCCGTCCCCCCGCCGTCCCCAAATTTGGCTTGAAAAATTGGAAACGTGGGGACTCGTCCCACTGTCCCTTGCCGTCCCCATCCCAGAAACTTGGGGTAACACTGAGCTAGACATAAGGAAGACCTATGACAAAGTTGACTAGAGATTCCTAATCAAATGTAATGGAAAAATTTGGATTTTGTAAGAAATGAATGAAATCCATGGGGATTCTTTGGTTCATCTTGAGGTCTTAGGCAGGGAGATCCACTATCACCCTTCCTTGTCATATTAATGGCCAAGGCTTTGGGATGCCACATGCAAGTGGACAATTTAAGGGGAAGATGGGGAGGCATAAAGGCAGCACCAAATGTGAGCTCCACAACCTATCAATAATTTGCTGATGACACATAGTTATTTAGCATATCCAATAGAAGAAGACACTATAGATTGCTATTGTCAAGCATTGGGGCAAAGCATTAATCAGTTGAAATAAAAAAGTATTCTTTTTCAACATGGAATAAATAAATAGAGAGAGATTGCTGTCATACTACGATTCAAAATTAGCCAGCTCTTGAGCAAATACCTTGGAATCCCATTGTTTGCTGGCTAACATAAGACATCCTACTAGGATCCCTTCCTAACAAGATTCAGCAATAAAATGACTTAATGGAAGGAAAATGGCTACCATTTATAGGCAGATTTTGATGATTGAAGCAATTATATTGGCAATCCCAATCTTCATTATGTCTTGTTTAAGAATGCCTATAAAAACTATCAACTCTCTAAATAAGAAAATGTGAAACTTCTTGTGGAAAGGAACCTTAGAGGATACAAAATATCCATTGATTGCATGGGATTCAATCAACAAGCCAAAAATTGTGAGTGGGAAGGGGTGGGACTCGAGAAATGGTCTAACCTCAACATGACATTAGGTTCCAAAATAGTTTAGGGAATATATTCCAAGTCACACCTTAATGGGCCAAAATTGTCTACCACAAATACTTGGACTTTGAGGCTCTTGAAAGAATTCTAACCAAACTAATCCTCCTAGTGGATCATCAATTTGTAATTTTCTTCTAGCTTGTAGACACGTGATAATCAGGCATATCACATGGGGAAGTAAAAGATGGCAAACATGCCTTATTTTGGTAGGACTCATGGAACACATATCTTTCCCTCAAGGAAATCCCCAATATAGTTGAAGCAAGACAAATATTGGAATTATTGGGGTTGTAGAGTGTGGGAATACCTTTCAAATAGTGAAAGAGACGAAAGAATGGCGTGTCATTAGAAGAAATTATAGAATTGAGTATCCCAAAAGAAAAAATTGCTTGCATTGAAAAAGAATTGGTTGTCTGAAAGGTTTTTATCACAAAAGAGGACCTCATCAAATGGTGAGGAACATAGTCTAGAAATTATAATGTGAAAACAAGATACATATTGGAGAATGGTTCAACCAAAAAGGAGGGATGGCCAACATGTTTATGTTGGCACAAAAATTGTTTACCAAAAGCTAGGGTGTTTGTGTGGGCAGCCCTATAGAAAATAATTTTTATTGCTGAAAGGCTACGAAAGCTTGGTTTCAAGGGGCCTTCCAGATGTGTAATGTGTAATCAAGAAGAATAATCTGTTGATCATTTTTTGTTAAACTATCAATAAGGAGAAAAATGTTGGTAGTGGGTCTATAAGAAATTGAATTGGTTTGTTCCCTTGCCTCAAGATATCTTGGATTTATTCACCTCTTGGCCGATTTTCACCTCTTGGCCGATTCTCTATAAAAAGGCCACCTTTTTCAATGTTTGGATTATGAGCCCTTTAATGATTCTATAGGAGCTATGGAAAGAAAGGAATAAGTGAATATTTCAATACAAAGAAATGGTGATTGAGAGTTCCCCAATCAAACTAGAGAATGGAATTGAGGAAGCAATCAACAATGTAGCTAAAACACATAATTCAAATAATAGATCTTTCAAATGTTAGGATAATGAATTAATGAAGAGGTGGAAAAGTCCTAGGCCCCCCTCTTGTTCACAGGGATGGTGGGATTAATCCCACACCAAATCCTAGATAGGGAGTACGATGAATTGCCCCCATGAAGGTTGGTTTAAACTCAATTTTGATGGAGCATCTAGGGGAAATCTTATCATCTTGGGAGTTGTATAAGTAGGGATCACAAAGGGAAGATGGTTGGAGCAACTTGGAAAAAACTGGTGCTAGGAACCAACAATGAAGCAAAATTTTAGGCACTTTTGCTAGGCCTCTAGACTTGCGAACAATCTGGGGTTAAACAAGTGCATATTGAGGTGATTTAATGGCCGTTCTAAATTCTATTAGAAAGAAAGCCTCCTCAAACTGGAAAATAAATATCCTAAGGTAGTGCTGGCCCTCATTGAATCCTTATGAACATTCACAATAAAGCATGTTTTGAGGGAGATTAATAGTCATGCAGGTTCACTTGCCAACTTGGCAATAGACATGGAAGGAGATTGTATTGTGGACAACTTATTGCACACATGGCTAAAACTAGTTCCAAACATAGTTAATAATGCCCCTTGCACAATTGTGATGTCCCATCATTAGAAGGTGGTAAGGTTGTTGTAGACACAAATAAAGCTAGTGTAAGGCACTCTTTTGTGGTTGAATGCTAGGCATGCAAATCATGATGTTTAGATATGTGGTCACCTCTCACATTTAGATCATAATATGTGGTGGCCTTAGAGTATATGTAGGATGGATACAATAGTGCGCTTGGTGGTGAAGAAAAGACAAATTGCATTTCTAGGGGAGATTATTGATCTCAGGTTGAGGAAGATCTTCAAGTTGGATGTGGTAATCATGATGCATGTGATTAGAGTGACTCTCAAAGTGTTGTTCCTTTCAATGACTCATAGATACATGGTAAACACTGATGTATCTTCAATGTTCATTTTTTGGAGGTAGGAGAAGCCAAGGAAACTATGTGGGTGGCTTTAGAATCTTTGATTAGGCTCCGCTAGTGATGAGGGTAGGAAACCTTGGATGGGCTATGGCTTCCATCTTGGCATAGGAGTACAACCAACTCTTATTGTTGTACTTGTTAGACCATGGATACTGTTTATAGTTTTTGCCCTTGGACAAAATGAAACCCTTTGAAGGCACCAAGTGAAGTGGGGAATCTTGTTCCTGTAATTTGCCATTGAGGCTGCCCCCTCACCTAGGATTGATTGGTTGTTTGCATTGGAGATAGGCAACTTGGATAGTAGTGGGGAGGAGGAAGTGGAACAACAAGAACAAGAAATAGTAAGGAAATAGCTGAAATGTATAAGGGTGAATGTACAAGCCCTTTGTAGATAAGGTAAATCCATATAGAATATACTATTAATAGTAAATTTAGGAGAAATCCATGCACCCCAAAAGGGTTTTTGTAACTAGGTCCTCCATTTTGTAGTAGCCAATACTCTACAATCTTTTTTGGAAATTAATACAATGGGTATGGCCCCCTACGCCAAATTTATCGATAAAAAAAAAAAAACTATAAATTAACATGATATAAATACTAATGTGAATATAATTGAGTTATAAATATCAGACAATGCTACAAGCTAAAGCTAGGATTAAAAAGATCCAATAAATAATCTTAAAAATATCTACATGATTGTATTTAATGTTAATAAGAAGTATATGGATTGATGATAACAAGATATAAATATTTTTAGGGGTTGATAAAATAAAAGCATTTAAAACCATATAATGCTATTTGATTGTGGATTATTATGTTTGAAATAATGGAAGGATTTCCTTTTTTGTTCCATAAATGACGGTCATGGGGATCGCTCCCATTATTTATATAACCAAAAGATAAAATAAAGTGCATCAAACCCTTAATTAGGGGTGCATCACAATTTAACTCTGAGACTAAAAGTTCTTGCTTTCCCAACCATTATGATAATTTTGCCTATGGAACTAGTTGTCGACTTTATCATGGGAGCATAAAGTCATCAAGAACATGCCATTTGATGATTTTTCTTTCTTCCCCTATTCGACAAGGGTCCAAATTTCCTTATTTGGATCTTCAATGCCTAAATTTTGGCTAATCTCCTCCAAGGGAGGCTTTATGCCATTGGAAACCAAAACGGTTTGTATCGATTCTGCAGAAGCATCGACTTCATTAACACCATTGGAAGCCATATTTGCCTTCTCCGATCTTGCTGAAATGTTGGCTTCATTAACGCCACTAGAAACCATATTGGCCAACTTCGAACCTGTAGAAGCATAGACCTCATCAACCTTCTTTGTTGTTGGTATAAAATGTTGATGGCTGAAGTTGACACCTTCCACCAAGTAGCTTGCTTTGGATGATAAGATTTGTTTCCAAAAGGGATGATTTTTGAGCAATCCTCAACCGTGTGATTTGTTGCATAACAATGCATGCATCTAAAAATGATGCCTTCATGATCCACCATTTGATTCCAAGTTTTGGAGCCAACCTTAATTCTTATCTCAGCTGGTAGAGGTTTTGACAAGTCTATTTCCACTAAGATTTGAGCATAGGTGAAGGAAGAACATAGAGTGAAGGTGGATTGGACTTCAAAAGATGAAGGGCCAAAGAGGAATTTCCTGATAGAATTACCAATGGATCAAAGGCAAGAAAAACCCCAGAAGTGCAATGACAAGTTTGGGAGTCTCACCCAGATCAATGAAGTAGCAAAAGTATCTTTAAATGGGTCATCTCAAAAACCATTGTTTCATTCCTAGGTAGGATTTGTCCCAAGCCTAGGGACCTTTCAGGAGAAGCATCTCTCTATCTTTGGGAGCTCACAAGTTACATAAAATTAACCTTTAGTGCAAGGTCCGATGCAGAGATCCACAACAAATAAAGGTTGCTAGTGTTTCAACCCATTCATTCAACTCTACCAGAGTGGGCTGGAGATTATGGAAGTGACATATCAAAGAGTGTTTTCTGTGTAGGTCTTCCTCCTCCAATGTGATGTCCCCAAGATCAATAATGGGGGTATTCTCATTTGAAGCTACAAGAAAAGGTCTCCTCCCCAAAACCTACAACGGAGAGGTCACCAAGAGCCATGGTTCAGGTCTTGAGGCGACATCAATAGACTTGTGCATGGGAGTACCCTTAGCAATCACATTTTTGAAGGAGAGCCCAATGACATTGTTCACACCAACGCTTGGTAGTTTGCTGCAAAGAGAGCTTGTTGTGATGCCAAAATTGGCAAAGGGATAGAGTTGATTTGGAAGTCGAAAAACCAAATGCTAAAGGGAGTGATTTGTTGCAAGGTGTCTCCCTTGGTCTCCTCGGCGTGGGCCAGCGCGACACTCGGGCTTCGTGGCATGGTTTAACTGCCTCTTGTGGATCTTGGATCTTGTATAAATCCAACGGTTGTATTGGGCATTAACAAGTCGATCTTTTGGTGCAATGGCAACCGTCTTTGCAACAATTGATATTAGAGCTGAGGTCACAGGTTCGAACCCCTCGCTTGCGCTGGGGGGGATTGTTGCAAGGTGTCGCCCTTGGTCTCCTCAGTGTGGGCCAGAGTGGCGCTCGAGCTTCGTGACATGGTTTAACCGCCTCCTGTGGATCTTGGATCTTGTATAAATCCAACGGTTGTATCGGGCATTAATAGGTCGATCTTTTGGTGCAACGAAAACTCTCTTTGCAACATGATTCCGTTTGTTGTGCCCCAAATTTTGAAACATCTTCCACATAGCCTGCACCATTTCCATCCCTAGCAAAAGATTTGGCCTCTAGGCATTCAAATTTGCTCTTGGGAACCCTAAATTGGGGAGATTTCGGGAGCGACATTTTTAGCACCTCAATTTTTTATAAAATAATGGAAGAAATTAAGAAATGCTATGATTATTATATTATAGGTGGATGGTGGGGTAAAAAAAATGAACTTGGATTAGATATAAATATATCAATACTTATTTAAAACGTTTTAATTATTGCGAAATTTGATATAAAAAGGCCAAGCACATTAAGTGAAGACAAGGTTGAAGTAAGGAAAGGAGAAAATATACTAGTAAACAAGTATAATGATTATAAATAATATTATAGAATTTATTATAAATTGCAAAAAAGGGAAGAAAAGAAAGAGGAAATAAAGATTGAAGCAAAAAAGAATTGATAAAGTAGCCAAATTAGAAAGATAAAAAGGACATGTAAGAAGAGTGGTATTGAGAGGAACAAAGCTATGAATAAGAGAAAAGGAAATTGATTTGAAATGTAAATTAAGGGAGGAGAAGAGTGAATGAAAGACAAAGCCAACCTTCAAGAGTCGGTTAGAAGAAAGGAATGGAATTGTGAGAGAAAAAAACAACATGAAGGAAAAGAAAAAATAAAGGAGAAGAATTAGAAGAGAAAAGATTTTTAGAAAAAGGATGGGCAAGGAAAAAAAGACAAAGATTAAGTGATGGATCAAACGTAATAACAAGATACATAGAGGATGAAGTGAAGAAAGTTGGAGGGTATAGCAAGAATGAAAAAGGAAAGAAGGAAAGCGAAGAAAGGACACATCCACAAGGAAAAAGACTTGGAAAATGAAATAGAAAGAGGTGGGGAACATGGAGATGGAGACTCAAGGGAGTGGTTCACAAGCTAGGGCAATGAAAATAGAAGGGAGACACACTAACAAGTGGAGAGGAAAGGGGTGGGGGGGTTTGGAGGAGAGGAAGGGGGCTGGTGGGGGGAAGAGAGGAGTGGGAGAGGAAAACACAAGGGAAGACAAGCTAACAATGGGAATAGGGGAAGAGAGGAGGTCAAGTGAAGGGAGGGAGGGTTGGAATTCAAAGAATCTCGATATGGATGGCTTCTTTATGTTTTCTTTTGAAGAAGCTATCTTCTTTGACTAGGATTTATGTAGCCTCTAGGTGAATGTGGTGCTTGGTGTTGGATGAGTGTTCTGCAAAGGAAAATTTTGTGATCCACTCATGTTAAATAACAAACTATGCTCCTTAATTCCAGTGTCGATGGAACGGCTAGTCTTACCAATGTACAAAGTGTTGCAAGAACAATCAATCTTATAGACCTTAGAGTTGAGCAAAATGTCTCTTGCATCTTTAGTAGATGGGATGAGGTTTTTGATAGTGGTTAAACGTTTTGAAGGTGCATTTGAGGCCTTTTTGTAGAGGTTTTTTGAGATTTTATTAGAAATGCTTTTGACATAGTGTAGGGTGGTCATATGGACAACATTGGGGTCTTCATCCTTTGGTTTAGAATTTTGAGCTTTGGCTTATTTGAATGCTCTAGTGATTTGTTTGTTGTGATACCTATTCAATTTGAAAACAGTGGACAAGTGGGAAAGCTCTTGGTCAATGTGACTACCATCAGTGCCTAGAGTCTTTAAGAACCCAACAATTTGTGTAGGATGGTGGCGAGAGGATGCATGCAAGTAGAGGTCAATGTGGGTTTAGTATGGGTGGACATTCTGAAGACTTGGTAGGCTAAGGAATCATTCACTAAAGAAATTGAAACCAATAATCAACTCACATAATCAAGTTCAGAAACATCTAATGTTAATAATCAACTTCCCATCCTAGATATCCTCCTCAAAAAAGGGGATGGTTCCTTAATTCGCCAAGTTTTCAAAAAATCTACCCATATCAATTTCTACCTGCATGTGTCCTCTGATCACCGTCTTTCCCAAAAGGCTAGGTCTTATCAACTCTTGTCATCGAGGACTTTGACATTTGTGATGGTGATCATATTGATCAAGAGCTTTCCCACCTGTCTAATGTTTTCAAATTGAATGGGTATCAAAACAAACAAATTACCAAATCATTCAAACAAGTCAAAACTAGGAATAATTCTAAACCAAAGAGTGAGGATTCTAGTGCTATCCATATTGCCACCCTCCCCTGCATTGAAGACATTTTCAATAAGATCTCCAATTTTTTTTGCAAAAAGGGCCTCCAATGCGCCTTCAAACCTTTTCTCATTATCAAAAAGCTTATCATGTCTACTAAAGATCCAAGAGACATTTTGCTCAATTTTGTAGTTTATAAGATGATTGTACTTGTGCCACTTTGTACATCAGTGTGATTGGTCGTTCCATCAACACTAGAATTAAAGAGCATAGTGTTGACATTAGGCATAAGCGGATTGCAAAATCCAACTTTGCAAAACACTCATTCAACGCCAACATCACATTCGCCCAAAGGCTATTCAAGTTATAGTAAAAGAAGATAGCTCCTTAAAAGGAAAACTTAAAAGAATCCATTCATATTAGGAACCACCCTCCCAACCTTAATTGTGATGAGAGATGGTATCCGACTTCTACATGGCACCCTTTGTTGAATGCTTTGAATTCTAACCCTCCCTTTGCTTGACCTCCTTTCCTCTCTCTACCCCTGTTCCCCTCGTTAGCTTCTCTTTCCTTTTGTTTTTCTTTGACTTCTCTCCTTTTTTGTTGCCCTAGCTTGTGAATCCCTCTCTTGAGTCTTCATCTTTGTGCCCCGTACCTCTTTTTGTTTCATTTTCTTGGTCTTTTTTCATGTGTTTCTTTGCATTTCCCCACTCCTCCGGTTTCCTTCTCTTTAATTCCTGCTCTACCCTTTAACCTTTTTTGCTCTATCTTTTTTGTGTTATGCTATTATATTTGATCTGTCATTGATCTTTATCTTTTTCTTCTTGCCCATCATTTTCTCTTTTATTTGTTCTCATTCTTTTCTTTTTCCTTTCCTCCACATCGATTTTTTCCTTGCAATTCCATTCTTCTTATTGCCTCTTGATGGTTTTCCTTTGTCTTTCATTCACTTTTCTCCTCTTTTTGTATGCATTTCAAATCGATTTCCTTTCCTCTTCTTAATAGCTTTGTTCCTCTAGATACCACCCTTCTTATGTGTCCTTTTTATCTTTCTAATTTTTCTACTTTGTCAATTCCTTATTGCTTCAATATTTACTTCCTCATTTCCTTCTTCCCTTGTTTTGCAATTTATGATAATGTAGTTTATCATTGTTTAATATTGTTTATAGTCATTATAGTTTTTTACTATTATATTTTCTCTTTTCTAACTTGAATATTTGTCTTCATTTAATGTGGTTGTCCTTTATATATTAAATTTGGTAATAATTAAAACATTTTTAATTATAAGTATTTGCATGTTTATGTCTTATCCAAGTTCAAATTTTTTGACTCCTCTTGTCCCCCTTTAATATAATATTCACAAATCTTTAAATTCCTTCAATTATTTTACTCAAAATAATCCATGATCAAATTGCATTATAAGGTTCAGAATAGTTTTGATTTATCAATCCCTAACAATATTTATATCTTGTCATCATCAACCTGCATATTTCTTATTAACATTTGATAATAAATACTAGGTAGAACTTTTTAAGATTTATAATCGAATTTTTTTAATCCTAGCTTTAGCTTATAGTATTTTATAATATTTATAACTCAATAATTTTCACATCAGTATTTATATTATGTTAATTTATAATTCTTTTAATCGTGTTGCTTTTTTTAATAATTACAACATTGGATAATTTTAAAAGTTTTGTAACATACTAGTTTCTCCCTTATAGCTTTTTATAACAATTTATAATAATTATATTAATTACTTTGTATAAGGCAAATTAGTAACATTTATTATTAGCTACTATAATTATTTCTAAGAACCGTAATACTTATGACAACTTAGATCTTATAATTCGCAGACTCATTTGTAATTAATATGCTTTTAGAACAAATTCTTCTTTTCTTTTTTCATTTTTTTAGTTTCCTTGTTAATCTTCCCATATTTACAATTAACCTTTCTTAAAATTTCTTGCTTATTTCGATACAATCTTGTCAATTTTTCGTTTAATAATTTGCTTTATTATAATTAACTATTAAGTGAAAAAAGAAAACAGTTCAAGTAGTAATTTTTGCACTATAATTATTTAAGAGGAAATCTTTTCAAAGGGCATGTTGATTTTGTGCTCTTTCTCTCCTCTCATCTCTCATATTCTGTGCCTCCCTTTTTCCCCCATCATTTTTGAAGGACCTAGTTCTGAATCTCTCTATTATTTTCCCCATTGCACCAGGGAGTGTTATCTATCATATTGAGGCAAAAGGTCTCTGCACTGTTATGCATTCTAATTTATTAATATGGACTGTGGAAATATCATGTTGTAGTTCTCATAATCTACTTGTTTGTTTTGATATTATGTAGATTAGAGTTTTTTATAACATAAATTAAATTATATGTAAAAGATTATCCTAATTGATTCTCTAGCAAATCAGGCTAATAGATGCTCTAGAAATATTTCAGGTAATTTAAATTTCAAACAACGAACAGTTCTGTGCACTGCTTGCATCTTTTGGTAGTAGAAAATACAATAATACATTTAAGCATATGCATATAGGACTTTTAACATATCTCTGGGTCTATTTAAAAGTTTTCAAAACTAGGCAGAATTTAGTCAATTTTTGGAGAGGGTTTATAACATATCTTTATCTTTGGAGCTATTTAAAAGGTTAAAACTACGCAAAATTTAGTCAGTTTTTGGAGGCTTTTACCAGACTTTTACCATTAACAGAGTCCCTAACTGATTTATTATTTTATACCTAAATATTATAATTTAATTAATAATAAAATATTAAACCTATTAAAATTAAATACTAATAAAAATACTAAATACAGATAAAATTACTATTGAATGGTAAATGATCTTAATCTCATTACAAACTTATTCAATTTAATTAATATTTATAAAATTATAAATTATGTATGAATACAGTTAATACTATTAAAGTTACAGACTTACAGATAAACTAAAAAGTTAATATTAATAAAGATAAAACTAAACCAAAGTTACCCCTTATTTACAACTCTAAACAGACTCGGTGTTATTGATTTCAGTTTAAAGCAAGTTAATATTTATAGACTTTTGTGTTATCCCTCACATGATTGGTGTTCATGCCCAAACTAAATGATTTGTAGCTCGTTGAAACTTTGCCAATAAGTTTTTGTTTATAATGACATTTTACAAATTTGTGAATTCCTAATATTAACTCCTAATCAATACTCAAATTAGTTGACAGGTTCATCTTTGTTGCTATGAGTTTCAAGTTCTAGCATTAATATTTGTCCATTATCTATTTTAAAGTTGCACAACATATTTGAAACATCCGTATACTTTAGTTTTATTTTTTTGGGTAAATAGCAGAATTATGATATTTGTATTTGGTGAATGTTGTAATCTAAAAAACCAAAAACAAACACTCCTACTCTTAATATTACTGCACCTTCATCCTATTGGCAAAATCGTTGTGCCCACTTGGTGTAACCACTAGTTATATAGACTTCGTTAGTTCTCTAATCACTTTCTTCCACTATTGTGATTGAAGGTTCTTGGTACGTTTTCTTTGAGAGGCTTTCATCTTCAGTCTTGGGTTCTTGCAAGGGACATCTAGAGCTCTCACTTTCAGTCTTGGATTCTTGCAAGGGACATCTAGAGCTACCAGGCCAATCACCTTCTTTCAATCCACCATTATCGTTAAAGGTGTCAACTTTAACCTTATTTTAGAAGGTGTCATTCTTTGTTCCATAGTATTACTTGTGTGTACCAACCATCTCATTCTCATTGTAGGCTCCATGGAGCTGTTTTGTTTCAGAGTCAAGGGCTTACTAAGTCCCTTGACTCATAGCCCAAGTCACAGGGACAAACATGCATTATTTGTTTTTTCTCTACCTCCAACAATTCATTGATCTTTGCTGTTAGGAGAGATTCTGGGGGGAGGGTACCCTTCTTCCTTCTTTGATTGTCCAGCCAGATCCCCTTAGCCCCGAATGCTGTCCCATGGACAAGTATTCAAATTTGCATTGGTGCTCTTGTGGTAGTTGATGATAGTATTCTAGGTTTTTCTGGCTGCATCATTATTGCAAATTTGTGATGATGCCATTTTCTACTCTTGGTCTCCAACTTTGATCTTCTTCATCTCCTTCCATTTGAGTGGAGGGTCCTTCTCTCTCTTGATTATTTGTACTTATAATTGAATTACATTGTTTGGGTTTTAACCACTTTAGGTTTACCTCCTAGTATGTTTTCTTAAGTATTTAACTGCTTTTGAATTTGGGGTTCTTTTCACCATTATACTTTCCTATTGTAACTTAATGTAGTAATATACTCTTGAGTCCCATTGGCCGTCTATGGTCATTTGTAAACACTAACTTCTCTCTCTTTCCCTTCTTTTTTTTAACCCCTTGCAAGTCATTATGCTTGTTTTGGGGAAACAAGAAATATTGGTATGGGTAGAGCCAAGCTGGTTATGAGGATTTCTTGATTGGCTAATAGTTTTAAGACAGGGGATGAAGGCCATGTTTGCAATACCTGCCATCTCAAGGAGTTTGAGGAGCATCTGATTTGTATTTGTGAGATGAATAACAAGTTTTGCATCTCTAGGAGATGAAAGAAGCAATGCTAACCATGAGCCATTGATGAGAAATCTAGAACATTACCTAAATTAAACTTAAAAACCCTCCGAGAGGTTTTGAGTGATGGATGCAAAAGTGAGTAAGGAGCTTTCAACCAGCATCTGCACACAAATGTCTCTTTCCTTTAACAACTATGTTATGTTCCCAATGATTTTTCTGTTGCAATTAGGTTAAACTCTGTACATAAAAGCTGATTATGAACAATCTGAAAATTCTGAAATTGATACTATAAGTCAAAATTTGAAATGGAACTAAAAAGATGTCTCTGAAGCTTCTTTGCAGTCTAAAATCTGAAAATGATGATGCAATGAAACATAAATTTTGAAAACTTTGAGAAAATTGAATTCTGGAACTGTAGAAAATATGAAACTGGCTTTTTGAAAGTAGAACGTAACTTTAATAGAGAAAAAAATAGTACACAGGAAGAATTAATTTCCTGGGAGGGTGTGAATGCTATCTCAGGTCTAAATAGAGGACAGCATGGATAATGCCTTGGCCTAAACACAATCTGAGAACTGTGCACAAGCACTGTTTTCACAAGAACATGCCATACTTTATAATCTGAGAGTCTATTTATAATTTTATAACATTTTCCCCTGTTTAGCTCTCGTCTCTTGCATGTAGGGTCAATTATATGGACTTTGAAAACTGGCTTAAATGGAACTAGAAAATGCATCTTAAATGGACCCACAAAACTGATCTCAAATGAATCCACAAGATGCGTTTACAAAACCTTCTTAATTGATCCTGCTGACTGATGTGTATAATTCTATGCTCTCCCACATTTCTGGGATGGGTTTTACTTTTTCAAGGCCAGTTTTTAGGGGACGGCTATTAAAAAAGGTAGAGAAATTTTTAAAATATTAGGAAATTTCAAATATTCATATGATAACATTGATCAGACATTCATCATAGACATTATAGAACCGTTGTGAGCATATGAGTAATTGAATAGGAATTATGGTGTTCTTAATATGTGTATATACATATATATATATACACACGAGCATGAGTTAAAAAGACATACCTGACTGGTATATGTATTCAGGTGAGGGATTTATTATTGAAGTTTTCCTGAAGCCTTCAAAACTGTATATTCTGCTGTCAAATTTATTACAAAGAGGAATGGTTAAGTAAAAAGATAACTGATTGTGTTCCAGTTTGACCTTAGCTGGGATACTAATAGATGGGATTGCTCTCTGAGTTGTCTGTGCAGGGTATGATTGATATATTTTTGCATTATGAAAGTGGCATTTCCTGCCAACTATGACTTAACTCATATTGAGCGGTATAATGACTGTAGCATGCCAACTTTGTCTGTGGCAGTTCTTGTATACTGAACAGTTTGTCTAATGTATGAAACAAGATAATTCTTGACTGCGACTTCAATTGTGAAGATGCAGAGATCTTCAAGAGGAATATGTATTGTGTAGATGATGTGATAATGATTTATCATTGGTCTATTACTTGGTCAGACTTATAGCTATAATTGTTGTGGACTCATGCAAAGTGATGTATAGCTCTGTAACAGTCAAGTTATCAAGTTTGATGGCATAGATACAGCATTAAAGATGAATCTGAGTTGTCTTTGCTTCATGTCAAAAAAGTCTAGACCAAAGAAATGAAAACTATAGATAAATCTGGGGTTGTAAACTATACTAGACAATAAGGTTTTAATCTTTTCTAATGGTAGTTCAGTGTTAGTACTGCTAAAGATCTAGCCATGATATCTTTTAGTGTGGGGGCATGACCTTTGCACTTTATCCTGATTGATTGAGGATTAATAAAACATTAACTCTTTTTGATTTTTTACAAATCTGAAATATCCCCTTTAGTTTTTTCCCAAATTTTAACACATAAAACTTCACCTGTTAACGTTAGCCCAAGAAAGATAAAAAATTGAAAGCAACCCTTCACGTTCTGATCACCCAGATCTTGGAGTGGGCAAGGTGCGAGCATACAGTGTAATAGGGATCTAATAACAATAATTTGAGATGCTGGAAGTACAATGCTATTGGCGGCAAGCCAACCTCTTCCACTTTTCAGCAGGTAACATGAAAAGTAAATGAAAGTAAAATGCTTAGGCGGAAAGCTAGCCTCTTCCACTTTTCAGTGGGCAACAAAAATATAAAGAAACTCAACCACTTTTCAGTGGGAGTGGAAATACAAGTATTGAAAGAAACGCCGATTAGTACTACTAGATCAGCAATTACAAATGATAACTAACACAGTATATCATGTGAAAAATCAACAACAATAAAGCCCAAGTGTTATGTATACATATTTGAAACAATATAAAGATGAGGCATCATGAAAATATGAAGAAATGACAAAGATACCAGGTCTGATATAAAGAAGCAGCGTTCTAATTTTTTTGATTAGCAAGCCTGGAACACCTTCAAGTGCTCACAACTTCCTTCATACTCCTCCAAATGACCTCAAACTGGATGCAAATGAAGCCTAGAAGCTAGGTGTCCAAGTTCTAGCCACCAAACTTGACCAACCAGCATCTAAAACTTTGGCACGCTTCTCAAAGCAACAATGGCCAAAGAGCACAACTCCCAAGGAGGGCGATTAGCAGCCATAAATCAGATTCACCTTCAAAAGTCACAAGATTCTAGGCAAGGGGGCGCCCAGAAGCAAGGAATCCAACAACTTATCACTCACAAAAAACGTCCAACTCCTCAAGAAGGTATGAGCATAAACGTGGTTCAGCAGTGGACGAAAAGAGCACCTCCAAAAAATTTCAAACAGCCAAGAACACACCAAAACCCCCCTAGAAAACATCAAATCCACACCAAATTGGAAACAAGAATGAAGCCATTGCCATTGAAGCTCAGATTGCAACCTCTGGATGAAGATGCACCGAATGATCAGCTAGGAGTTGTCTTTCAAACCCGAAACTGATGAAGAGCTAGGAGGTATTCCAAGCCCGAAGCATGAGTCTGAAAATATTTCAGTAACACTTCGTTATGAAAAGATAATGGATACCAAATGAGAGGCAGAGGGACTCTATTTATTAGCTTCCACCCCTAGAAATTCAAACTCATATTTCCCTCCAAGTTGGATGCCCAAAGGAGAAGGATTAAAATAATCTTTAATTCCATCTTTGACTTGGACTTGAGCGCCCAACATCAATTTCATTTTACAAATTTAACTTTATAAAAGCAAATATTTCACCAACTTGGATGTCCACATGAGAAAACACAAGTTAATAACAACTTAAGTCATATGTCTAGGCGTGGGGGCCAAAAAGCACATTAGAAATATAATATAACTTAAGTTATTAACTTTCCATTTCTGACTCCAAGAAAGTTGGAGAAGCTTCTACCAATATTGCACTCCCAAAAATAAAAACTGAATGCTGAATTGTTGTCGAACCATACTGCCAAAAATAGCACTTGCTATAAATAGCATATTGCTAAAAATAGTCCAAACACCGTTTGAGCACAAATCGGGCAGCCGTCGTAACTTACTAAAATAGTAAGTCCAAAAATATCCTTTGATGGAAATGCATGTCATACCCCTTGGAAGCTCTCTGAAAACTTAGAAAACAAATTGACAAACTCCTGCATGCAACCCCCTGAAAACTCAGAAGGAAACCTCCTAGGAAATAGGAAAGCCTAATTCTGCCTCTGACTAGCCTACGGGCCTCCAAAAATAGGCTAACGGTCACTGAAAAGCATAGGGCTAAAAAAGGGGACATAACAAAATCTTAGGTGGTCATGTCATAAACCAAACATGCATTGGAAGGTTGTAAGCTTTAAAAAAATAAGTAACTAAAATGTGCCTTGGCCCTAGCCGTCCCCTAACGTACCCAAGCATTCCCTAAAAATGCTTGAGCATACTGGGGACATCCATTTTTTTTGCAAAATAGGGGATGGGTGGGGGATGCTTCCTACCCGTCCTTGTGTCCTCGACACATTCCCTATTGGAGATGTGGTCATATTTGGCAGGGACCACACCCCCGGGGAGCATAGGTATAATTTTAAATATCATTTTATTTGCAACTATCTCTAAAGGTTCAAACACTCTATATAAAACCCTAAGTGGCTAGATGGAAGCATGCAAAAAACGCACAAGACCTCAAAAATCTTCTCGAATAGGTGTCAAAGTGTATATGTCTGCATAAAGCTCAGAAGTATCCTTTCATCACTTCCAAGAAGAGCTCAAATGGGTTTTGGATGCAAAAGTTCTGACCTCCAAAAGGTCAGGAACTCAAATATCACTCAATAAAAGGAGATGACAGTCATATGAATGCCAAATTTAATACTATTTAGTATTTACTATTTAGAAAAAAAACAGAAAATGGTGGGAAACTACCAGATTTCACCCATTCGTGAGCTAGCTGGGATGTGCCTGTTTATTGTGTGCTAACTGGGATACTTTGCTTATTGTGTGCTCACTTTGATGATGATTGTATTCTGACTGGTGAGCATAAATAGTAAGAAGTTGGCCAGTGACACTGAGGCACCCATTGTTAAACTCAACTCAATTTTTGGGATTTTTTGCAACTTTTCCACCTAGGGCATAAGATCCATTCAGAGTGTGCCACATGATACCAACAATGCTAACATAATCATTCACAGTGCTGATGTGATTGCCAGAATTCAAGCAGGCACTTGCAGAGTTTGAACTAGTGACCTCTCCAGAGGGTAGTGCTTTACCAAAGAGTGTGGCTAGTCAGGCTGTACCCAACTCCACACCTCAATACCGCTGCTACAATCCTATATGCAGATCACTGTGCCTTCTCCACTTGTAGTGCCTTGCCCTTGTGCCCTTGGTCACTGATGCACCCTTACTCCTAGCCCTAGGGCGATCAAAATAATGAAATATGAAGGGCAATTTTAATGGTGAAAATGAAGGAATCTTACCTCGAGTGAAAAATAGATATTTGATGGTTTTCTGCAAGGATTCCAAAAATGCAACCTAATTTTCTCCTTAATGCACCAAATTTTGATTGACTTTAGAAATCCCAATTCTCCAATGTGGACAAAATCTTGTTCCATAAGAACAATATGAGCCTCTTTCTCTTCAAACAACTGCATGTGGGCAAAAATTCAAAATGAACTACATGTCAATTTTGATATTCTGTCACATGTCCAAGGATCAATATATGATGTGTTAGCCTTGTGTCACTTAAATTGCCTAATGTTGTCTCAGATGAGTGACCACAAATCAGTTTCAGCAGGGTCTTGGCGCAATCATCTGATGGCAAATCAATTTCAGCATGCTATTGGGTCAAGAGAGGAAAGAATATAGATATTTCATTGCATCATTGTGTTTATTTAAAAAATTTCTAATTTTGAACAAATGGGCATGCAATTCTAACTCTGTGTGAGAAAGTTACTGTCTTTGCAAGACATTATGTGGGAGAGACCATGAGATTGACTTACACATGGTCTTGCTCTTGAGAAAAAAAGAATTTGAAAAAAAAGGCTGCTCAATTGAGTCCATATGAATAAGTTAAGATGGCTTATGAGTAAATACAAGTGGAGATGGGCTCACTTCTCACCAGTGGCTGCCAACCTCTTACCAAGCATTTTGAGAAATACACCTCACCTCCTTGCCATCAAACCAAAATGGTGGAGAGGTAGATGGATGGCACTGATTTGAATTGGTTGCATGTCAAGAAGTGTGATTAGTTCCACGCACATTCTTAATAGTATTTATGATAGTATTTAATTCACCAAGGAATTGGAGAAGAATGGATGTTTCCTCTCTTAGATGTCCTCATTCAAAGAAAAGTAGGATTCTCTTGTTTACAAGGTTTATGAAAGGTGCATACACAGATCTATACTTGTAGGTCTCATCTTATCATTACCTTACTCAAAAAGAGTGTGTTCTTAAAGTTAGGACATTGGCCTCTAGAGCTTTCAGATTCTCAAATGAGCACTTGGATAAAGATGAAAGACACCTGGCAGTGGTCTTCAAGAAGAATGGGTATGGCTGTAAAAAAATTCAAGGCTTTCTGCAGAGCATGTCTTACCCATGCACAACAGAGGAATGAAAATTCAATAGACTAATGTTAGATATAAAGCTTAATTTTGTTTTGCAAAACAAGCTAAGAAAGACTCAAGGCTTTGACAGATCATTTAGAACCCAAGTTGAGTAGGTGTGGTCTATCATGTAAGATACTCTTGTGGAATATCTTTCATGGGTAGACAGGAGGTCAATTCAAATGAGAATTAAAAAGAAAATTTTGGAAATTTCTCTCATCAAGGTGGAGATATTGGGTTTTGCAGTAGACTTAGGTGGGACAAAGGATCTCATTTCTGTTGAAAAGGCTGAGGTCATTTTCAAGGACTATTACTTCTACAAGCAATGGCTGAGGGAGGTGGTGAAAATTTGTAAACATCATAAATCACTTGTGGAGACCAATCATCCTCAATCTTAGGGAAGATGCCGCGACTTAATTATTGTGTTAATTTAATGGATCAATTAGTAAGTTGAAACTAACTTTTGTAATTGCTAGTTTACATCAACAAACTAAGTTTATGAATACTTAATGTTTTGCTTTGGATGGGGCAATTTGGCATCTTGTTTGTGTAAAAGATATATATATATATATTAGGAGAGCTTTAATTTTGCTATCAAAATCACATCTTCATCCTGATGGTGGAATCGCCTAGTGTGATCTGAGACCTCTTGATGCAATATTTTCCATCACTAGTTTTTCTAGATGAATTATTTCAATCATTTGTATGCTGGGCAAGTGATTGGAGGAGGAGAATTGAGGATTGATCTAGTAAAGATTGAAACTATACTCAAGGGGCATAAAATTCTTTAATATGGCAAACGAATTTTGAGGGTGGCATCCAATGTCTTCAAAAGTAAATAGGCTCTTTCTTGAAATTTTCACCTCCATTGCATGCCATGTCAAGTGATAAATCCTTTACTTGGAGCAAAAATCAGCAAATTGCTTCTGGTTATTTGAAGCAAGAAATTAGCAATGCTTCAGTTTTGGCATTACCTGATGTGCAGCATCCTATTGAGAAGCACATGTTGCATTTGTGTGCAAAGAAGCAGAAGGTGTGATACTTTGCAATTGTTTGGTGGGGCCATTTTGAACTACCCAACATATAATGAGCTGTGTGCACTACTGCAGGCAGTGAAGTAATGGAAGCATTACTCGATGAGGAAGGATATGGTACTCTACCATGATCATCAACCTCTTTAGCAGCAAGAAATGTAGTTAAAATGGGTTTTTCTTCAAAATTTTCACTTGATGATGAAGCACAAGAAGGGTACTAGGAATATGCTATCTAGACTTTGTCAAAGATTTTAGATATGACCACTTGAACCATTCACTTGTATGGTGTTCAATGAGGAATAAGTGCAAAATACTGATTTTGGGGATATATATTAGGCTTTAACAAGGACAACTGTTCACATCCTCAAAGAGGGGCTTCTATACAAGTTATTCAGGCTTTGTGTTTGTTGGTGTTTTAATTTGTCACTTTCATGACAGTGCAAAATAGAATAGCAAATACGGTAAAACTCTTCTTCAAATTAGAAGGGGAAGCTCCTGAAGACTTAACTAAACTTAAAACTAACAAAATCACAAATATTTACATTGTATAAATCATCCATGAGGGGCATTTAATATAAAATATTACTCTGACTATGTTTTTGGCTCAGATGCATTACCGAACTATTAGTAGCTTAGTTTGCAGCAAGATTTTCAGATTAAGTGGGCTAACAACTCAAGAACAAACAGATGCAACTTCCTATTGGTTGAAACAGAGATGAGTGCTCAGCTGTAAACAAGAATTTAAATACTTAACATCAACAAACACTAGTTGTTGGCTGAATTAGAGCCCAATACATTAGCATTGACATAGGAAATGATAATACAAAAGAATATCACATGATTCCATGGAGTAAATTGTCAAAGGAATATGTGAAGTTATTTTTTGATAAGCAATGAACATCAACACAAAGTTTGACAAGAGTGTTCAATTCAATTCAACTCAAGGAATTATAAACATGGGATTAATAGTTATTGAATAACATTAACAGCTGGACGGTTGCTTTAGCATAAGTGTAGCATTCACTGTCTTTTGTTACAAACACTAAACACATAAACTTGACTTCAACCTTCGAATGACAATTTTTGCAGCATAAGTTTGGCATCCAATCTCATTACAATTTATGTGTAAATGCCTCATATTTATAACTTTCTGGCTCAAGCTTCTTGAAGCTCAAAAATAAATAAAACAGTAACTTCAAAAGCTATTCAATCTTCAACCCTTCAAAAATAATATAAAAATGAGCTTCCAACACATTCTTTCCATCTTATCCATCTCATCTTGGGCATCACTTTGAAAGAAGGGCTTAGATTTATTGATTTTTATTCTTTATTTCATTTTATTTGCCTTTCATCCTTTACTTGGGCTCATAGGCTAACTTGGGCACCACTTTTGCTTTGTTTCTATCTTCATTTTGCCTAAAAAAATGCTATTTTGGTGCCTCGTGGAGTTTAGGTGCCCATGTTGCTTTTTTTGTGGAACTTTGGTTAATTAATGCCAAGTGGAACTTTTGGGACTTAACACAAAGAATTGGAAGGCACCACTTTTGCTTTGTTTCTATCTTCATTTTGCCTAAAAAAATGCTATTTTGGTGTCTCGTGGAGCTTAGGTGCCCATGTTGCTTTTTTTTGTGGAACTTTGGTTAATTAATGCCAAGTGGAACTTTTGGAACTTAACACAAAGAACTGGAACTTTTGATATTAGTCACCAATAAGTGCAGCTTTTCTTCATTAATGTCAAGAAGTGGAAGTTTTTGATATAGGTGCCAAGTTGTGGGAGTTTCACATGGCAATGCCAAGTAGAAAACCCACTTCAGTGAAAGTTGCTAGCTCATGTTGCTTTTTGGTGGATGTTTTAACATGGCAAGTCAAAAAGTTGAAGTTTAGACATGGCAACATTGTTAGGAAAGCTCCATTGCTTGGCTTGTACTAGAGAAATATCCACCCTCCACCAAATTAAGGAATTTTCAAATGATTATGCCAAAACATTAAACTTCTTATAAACTCCTTGCAGTTTTCATTTTCGAAGATTGACTTTGATAAATTTTCCTCTTATTGCCTTTATTTTTATTGAATTCCATTTCCTTGTGATGAAACCTCAACCTTCTGTCCTTGCCATCCATTGCCATTTTCTGAAAAAGTACAAAAAACAAAAAGAAAAAACCAACTTTCTAAAAATAGAAAGTCAGATTTTCTAGCTTCTCTCTTTAATCTAGGAAACAAAAAAGCAAAAAACCAAAATTCTAAAAATAGAAAATTTGATTTTTGGTAGATGCTAAAACTGCTGACTTGAATTTTGGATCTTTCATAATGGCAACCTTATGCTTGTAAGGTGATCCCCATATATGATTCTATCTTAGTGAGCTGGATTAGATTTCCCTTAACCTTAATCCTTCTTGTCTCTGTCTAGTATTTTCCACCAGTCTTTCCTTTAATTTCACTTTCCTTCCTCTGCTTGTGCTGGGATCTCCTTTAGGATTTAGAGCTTGATAATCTTCATGATGAACATCCTGCATACCTGGGTAGTGGACCAAGACATCCGAACATCTAAGGACTTGACTGTTTGATAGAAAAGATAATATAGTTGACACTTACGTGGACAAAGACATACGAATATCTCATGACTTGATTGTTTGAGAGGAAAGATAACATAGTTGACATTGATGTGACAAGAATGACTTGACATTTGGCTACACATATTATTGATCTTGAAGTTTTTTAAGGGTAGCAATTTTGGGTACCAACAGTGTTCTCAAGGAAAGAGATAAACTTATGAGAGGCACACTCCTCTAAAGTAGCTGGTCACTTTGGGATTGGAAAACCATAGTGAATTTGCAGCAATAAGTGTATCATCCAAGGATGCAAGTGGATGTGGTAATGCTCATTTGGGTATGAGTCTTGTGTAGTACAACCAAACGAAAAAGTAGGAAGTTGGGATTTTACATACTACTAGTACCAAGTTGGGATCTGTGTGACATGGCATGGTAATTGCCACTTGTTTTTTCTGCTTTGGGGTTAATCAGTCAAGTAAGATGTGCATGCTAATCCGCAGTATTAAGACAATCTCAGGTCAAGAAGCTACTCAAAAGTTCTTCATGATTGAGTGCAATCTGGGTTTCGAAAATCAATCATTTTAGACTGATATTTTAGTTCTTGGGGCAAACTTTTGATCAATTGTGGGGGAAGATTGACACAAGGCTGAAGGGTTCTATCATTTTATCTCTGGAAATGAATGGTCAATCCGAAGGAGGAAATTAGACATTGGTGCAGCTTGTGAGTGGTAACAATAGGAAGAATCAAATAGCTCGAGATTTACATTTGGCACACATCCAACATTCTTACAATAGGACACACTCTTCCTTTATAGTTGTCTCCATTTCAGACTTGTTCTTCATATTTGCTTCCCACACGATATAATGCTGTATATGTACAGCAAAGAAGACAAAGAAGCAGCTGGTTTGGAAGCAACCAAGGCAATAAGTTCTGTTGAGAGACTAAGGCAGATACACTAAAAAGTTGCAAACACAACTAAAGAAGTAACAAGCTAAGTACAAAGCATACCATGACTAGCATAGGAAGGAGCATCACTTTCTGGATCAGAGACATGTTATGGATTCATTTGAGCAAGGATTGCTTCCTAGGCAAAGGGAAGACATTAATACCAGTGAGGTGTAGACCTTTTGAGGTACCAAAAGGGAGATGATACTTTCAGATAGAACTTGCCTTCTAAAATGCATTTGTATCCAATGGTTTGTATGGAAACTTTGAGAGGGATCATGTATTTCCTTTCATAGAGGATTTTGCACCTTGTTCCTCAGAAGGAGTTAGAAGAGGGCAATGAGTTGCAAAAGAAAATCAGAAATACTGCAGGAGAGAGCAAGAATATTGGGATGTTGGTCTTACAGGGAAGCTATCATATAAGGCAGAACAGTACCTAACAGAGAGGGGGACAGATGTTCTATCAACCTCAATAATATGCTTTTGTGGGTCAAAAAACCTCTTCTTGGGGAAATATGATCTCAGACTTTCTTCACCACAGGTTGAGGAATGAAAAGTGAATCAGAAGATGACTGAGCATGACAACCTCTTCTAGGTGCCACTTATTTGATTAGGCATTACTTATTTCAAATTTTGAGTAGGTGTGATTGATGGGGAGAGCTAAAATTCAGTGCCAAGACCTTGGAAGAGCACGATGAAGTGTGCTGATGAGTTCAGGGGCATTTTTGGGGGATGACCATCTGCCAGATTGCATGGGAACAAAAGCTTAGATAACCACGTCAGGAATTGTTCTTTGATTTCAGAGACATTTCCCAAGATTGATGGTGGCTGGAATGTTTAAAAGAAAGCTCACAAGAGGGAAGGCATAGGAGTTAGAGGTCAAACATCCAACATTTTAACCAAGCATCCTTTATCAACATATGACTGCAAAATTACTTGCACAAGGTTGTGAAAATTTTCAAGCAGATTTAAGTAGAGAAGACAGAGGTTGTTGTGCAGAGCAAGGAAACAAGGTTCCAAGCTCCAGAGAGCCATTTCACTGTGTAAAATGCTGCATTTACTTTTTCAGAAATATAATTAAAAATTACCTTATCTTGGGGTGGAATTTTTATACCACATGAGGGTTTTAACTTTTCTCCATGTAAATTGCTGTTCTGTTTGTGTTTACTGCTTTCCTTTCCATTCATTACTGCAATCTGGGAGACTGGGAGTATGGCTCCATTGAGAAATTGTAAATACATTTCCAGCTATTTCATGTTCTCAGCAGCATAGCATTGGAATCGGCATTATGTAATTGAGAAGACATATTTTGATGTTTTGAAATAATCATAGATTGTGCAGATATCAAATTGAATCTGGCCTAGAATTGTTGGTTTGAAGCAAAATTTGTTTGTGGAAAAACAAGAAGGAAGACAGATGGAATATTAATAAAGATGACAAATGGGAGGCGACTCCTGTTACTTTGCTTCCATTTTTTCCAGTAAAGCACAAAAGACTATATGGCAGAGAGAGACACAATTCTGCCTTTGCTCTATGGATGAACAAGTGATGATTGTGTGGAATCTTGAAGAATGCCAGCAAAAGCTAAGGTGGTCTATTTGGAAATAAAAAAAGTTCTTCGAAAAACAGTTTTAACTTTTAAGGTGATTAGTACTTCTTCATGGTGTAGTTGTCAAATTAGTACTCAACAAAGCTGGTATGCTAGACTCTTTATGCATTTTATGTGGGAGAAAGGACTCAGTGTAATGTTTTTCTAGATATGTTCACCTACAAGACATTCTGGGCAACTACTTATTTATCTGTCCTTTTTTCTGTCAGGGTTCTCTTTTAGGGAACACTTAAGATGAATGATAGCTGAGAAATTCTTTGACATGTGATACAGTCATTTGTAATTGATTTTATCTTTGGAGGAGAAGATGGAAGGCAAACTTTCTTGAGGATAGTTGTCACACATCTTAGAAGAGTTGAATATTTGTAGCTGGATTTAAAAAAATTTCCGTGGTTGCTAAAGCCTGTTTTATTATTTTTGTAAATATGGGGATTATTTTGCTCTTGGGGTGAAGGCACAGATGTTAGGATTTTGAGCTTCTATAGGGCAAGTGTTTTCATGTAACTCTTTCTGTTTTCTCATGTTATTTGGTGTAATATAAGATGCATTTCTTCAAGAGAAAAGGAAGAACACCCATGGACAAAAGGAAATTGAAATTGGAATACTCATAAAAGAAGAAAATCAAAGTGCGGACATGCTTGAACAGGAGAAAACTGAGGGAGGAACACTCATGAATGGAAGTTGGAATGTTAAAGGGACAACTTTTAATTTTGTATTGGGATAGTAAACATGTCAGTAGATAGTTGAAAGTAATGCCATGTTGACTTCCATGAGCCTTTTTCAGCTGCTGTGAAGAAAAACAGAGAGAATACAAAAAGCTAAAATTTAAAAGTTAAATAGATAGTACAATGTCCGTGTACTAAATTTCTTTTTTGACACATCCTTGGGACATCAATCTTTGGCTAATCATTCCATGCTTTCTATTCGAAGTAGGCGAAGTAGGCTTCTTAATTAATGCTTTAGAAATCAAAACTCATTCATGATAACTGTTTGCATGCAAAACATTATAGGCTGCTTTAAACTGAAAGACCTTGTGATAATTTTTGCAGTGTTCTGCCGCCTTAAAGGTGCAAAACATTGTACTCAAGGCTTGTAATTTCAGTTGTACATATGAAGGCAATATTACTTTACAGATGCACCATAGCATGCTGGAAAGTGTGAGAAAGTCTGAAACTGTTAGTCAGTAATTATTGAAATTGTAACTATATTTATAAAATTAATGAAACTTGCTGAGTATACCTCGCAACTTACAAGATTTACATTCAATTCTCAAGCGTTCACTATTATTTACAGGAATTTGAGTGTAGTGGCACATGTTTCTGAAAAGTGCAATGCTGGCCGTCATTCCATAATTCTGCCAAAATGTCTGTGCTTTTGTGGCTACAATAGATGCAACAGATTGATCTTCCATTCTGAGAATTCATTGCTTATATATGCACCCTGTTCTCTCCGATTTATGTTCCATTTGTTTTATAGTTCATTGCTGATTTTTAAATTGTTTTGATGATTTTCCTTATGGTCTATAATACCATGTATCCTTTGTTAAGAGGCCCAAATAGATTTATGATAAGGACAGAATATCTATTCTTGCCCCAAGTTCGCTAATTTTGATTATATGTATGTTATGGAGTACTAAATTATCTTGTCCAAATCTCTGGTTGCGTTTCAGATTTGATCGTGATTGGAAAAAAATTGAAGCTTTTGTAGGATCAAAGACTGTCATACAGGTATGCTTTCTATCAGAATTTAGTCTATTAAATGGTTAATGATTTTTCAATGTTAAATAAGTTGATAAATTTTGGAGAATGAACAAATGATGAGCCTGGTTTACAATTATCAAGTTGCATGAATGTGGATGCACTTCCAGAATAGTTTAATTATGGGTATGGTATCATTTACAGATATGATACGTTAAAAAAATGGATGTACCAAAAAGTCAGATGGCAGAAAATTGAAAATGCCATACAGAGAGATGGAAATAAGTGGATGGATATCCATACAGATCCAGGTCCAGATACAGTATGTGGATATAGCAGATTGATGGCAAACCTCTGATATGGTGCAGCATAGATAAAGCATATGTAACAGAATATACATAAATCTTTAAAACCACAACATCAAAAAGTCAAAATGCCATTCATCAGTTTGGAAATAAAATTAACGAATGAATTTTCATTGGCATTTGGATACCATATAAACAATTCATGCAATACAAATGTCCATTCTGTTACTGCTACAGTCTCTTTTGCATTAGGCATCAATCTAGAGCTTTCAAAAATCTTCCAAGTTGCACTAAAGACATCAAACAGCACATAAAGGCTAAGTTGACAGTTCAGGTGCAGGGTTGGGTATGGGTTTGGGATTTGGTTTGGTTGTATAATCTAAATATAAAATATTAAAAATATATAAAAATAGTTATAATGATAATATATATATATATATATATATATATTAACAATAAATTTAATGTATAAACATAAAATAAATTAGCAATAAATAAATAATTTATAATCATATATAATATTTTAAATACAATTAACATATATTTTCGTTACTTCTTATATATAAACAATAAAATAAATATAAAATTATATATTATTATTATTTGATACATAACTGTGGTCATGGGGACTGTTCCCTTTAAATATATAACCTTGAAAATATAAACATTATGTATGAGCATCAGCCCTGTTAATAGGGATGCAAAACTTGACCCACACATGGCAGCAATAACCTACTTCCTAAACAGTGCTGCTAGAGAATGCCAGGGAAAACATCCAAAAATATCCAAAATAACCTATATTGTCTAAGAGCTCTGCTTTCATATCTTAACATGGAAACACCAAGGCATTGTACACCGATGATTTCCAAATTTATCAGATGAGTTCCTCTTTTGATTGAAAGTGTCCAATGTTTTATGTTGTTTTTTGAATGATTACTGCATTCAAGACCAGGGCTTTCTATTGTACCTCCTTCAAAAAGGGCTCCTTGCTTTGAAGTTTGAACATTATCTCTCAAAGTATCAGGGGAGAAATCTAGGAACCATGGTTTCATAAGAAGGTAGGATGTCCTAAGCTGAAGGCCCCTTCCAAATCAGCAAACCCTTGTTCTCACGAATGCTGCAAATCAATAGGACTATTGAAAATTTCTCCTTCCAGGAGTAACACAAGATCTGATGAAAATTCTTCATTCTAGGAGTAGCTGCCATGTTTTCACGATCCACTTATTAAGCTTAGCCAGATGGCCAAAAATTGTGAAAGCAGCAAATCAAAGTGTGTTCTCTGTGTACCGCTTCATCCTCCAAAACATCTTCACCAAGATTGACGATGGCAAGGGCCTCACACTGAGCCATGGAAGGTTCCGACTGTGATTTGTGATAATCATCCTTATTCCAATAAAAATAGGGAGATTCACCATAGACACATAAACACAATCCCCAACATGATTTCTATAAGCTGAAGAATTATTTTCACCTGCTGTGCTTGATCCATTTAGGCTTGAATAAACCTTGACTAAATTGTTTTTACCTTTCAGTGCTGTCTCAAGCAGCCAAAGATCCATATATAGAGGATGAACATGGAGGGATGGAGATGGCAAAGGTTCCGGTCTTTTGTGCCGCCTCAAGGAAAGAGCTGTGCTTTGGAGAAGAGCCCAAGATCTTCCCATATGATGCCCTAGCAGTGCATATGAACAGGAGGAGATAGGAAGATCTGTAGGCAGCTTGCTTAGAAATCATACGTCTGATGGGAGAAACACAACTATTTACAAGGCCCAATTTCTGATCAATATCAACATAGTCCTGAACTTGAAGAACTGAGGGTTCTTCATCAAGACACTATGCATCAGGGAAAGGAGGGGATCATCCCTTTGATAAACTTGTGCTGCCGCCTTTAGAAGGTTAAACAGGAGCAAAAGAGGAGTTTAGGAGTGACATCCCAAAGATTTGTTAAATATTATAATCATATATAAATGAATATATAGTAAAATTAAATTTAAATATATTAAAATTTATATAAATTTAAAAATATTAATATTTTTTAATTAAATTTTTTAAATTATAAAATATTAATATTTTTAAATTTAAATAAACATAAATTTTTTAATAAAAATTATATATTAAAATTTAAAAGCATTAAAAGTTAAATAAATTTAAAACATCAAAATTTCAAATAAATTTAAAACCATAGAAGAATAAATCTGCAAAAAATCCTGATTAATTGCAATTTTTAAAAAATCTGCAGGCTGGACGATTTTTCCCTCGATTTTTTGAAAAAATCATTGACTTTTTGGTCAATGATTTTTCCTATTTCAAACTGCAAAATCGCCAAAAAAAAAACGCATTTAAAACTGCTAAAAAACGAGAATAAAATCAAGCTGATTTGTGCAAAAAAAAAAGAAAAGAAAAAAAAGACTTTTTCCAAGCATCCATAGCTTGTTCGAAAGCACCTGTTTTAGGCTTTTAGCCATAGCAGCAAGGCAGTGAACTGTTTGATAAAATGCTTTGGTAGACATGTATGAAAATTGCAGTACCATAGACAAGGCAGTGAACTGTTTGAAAAAAATGCCTCAAAGAAATGTGGTCTCATGGTGATGGAATGCCATGACAAGAAAATTGCTATGGATTGTCATGGCATTCCATCACTGTGAGACCACATTTCTTTTAGGCATTTTTTCCAACAGTTCATTGCCTTGTCTTTGCTATTGCTTACTATTATGCTTTGATAGATTTTTTCCAAGCATCCATAGCTTGTTCGAAAGCACCTGTTTTAGGCTTTTAGCCATAGCAGCAAGGCAGTGAACTATTTGATAAATGCTTTGGTAGACAGACATGTATGAAAAATGTGGTAGTATAGACAAGGGAGTGAACTATTTGAAAAAATGCCTCAATGAAATGTGGTCTCATGGGTGATGGAATGCCATGACGAATGCCCTGACAAGCAAATTGCTATGGATTGTCATGCATTCCATCACCATGAGACTACATTTCTTTGAGGCATTTTTTCAAACAGTTCACTGCCTTGTCTACGCTATTATTTACAATTATACTTTGATAGATTTTTTCCAAGCATCAATGGCTTGTTTGAAAGCAACTTTTTTAGGCTTTTAGCCATAGCAGCAAGGCAGTGAACTGTTCGAAAAAATGCTTCAAAGAAATGTGGTTTTATGGTGATGGAATGCCATGACAAGCCATAGACAAGGTAGTGAACTGTTTTAAAAGTTGCCTCAAAGAAATGTGGTCTCATGGTGATGGAATACCATGACAAGCAAATTGCTATGGATTGTCATGGCATTCCATCACCGTGAAACCAAATTTCTTTTGAGGCATTTTTTCAAACAATTCACTACCTTGTCTATGGCTTGTCATGGCATTCCATCACCACGAGACCACATTTCTTTGAGGCATTTTTTCGAACAGTTCACTGCCTTGTCTATGCTATTGCTTACTATTATGCTTTGATAGATTTTTTCCAAGCATCCATAGCTTGTTCAAAAGCACCTGTTTTAGGCTTTTAGCCATAGCAGCAAGGCAGTGAACTGTTTGATAAAATTCTTTGGTAGACATGCATGAAAAATGTGGTAGCATAGATAAGGCAGTGAACTGTTTGAAAAAATGCCTCAAAGAAATGTGGTCTCATGGAATTCCATGACAAGCAAATGCAATTGGCAGCTGCTCTTAGTTATTAGTTATGCAATGTGAAGTAATTGCATAACTGCTTAGGTTGACTCTGTAAAAAACTATATTGTAATTGAAATTTTGTCATCTATCAGCATCTTGTTACTAGGTATGCAATGTGAAGTAATGCTTTGAGTTTGAAAGATGTGCAATGCAATGTAATCATGATATGAATATAAACTACAAAAATCTATTTTCTACAATTCATTAGTTAAATTCTTTATTTTATTTGCTCTCTATATCTCTATGCTATGGAAATGCCTTTCAATTTTTAAAAAAATAGTTTTTATCTCTTGTTCTACAATTTTTAACGTTTTTTTTAAATTCCGATTTTTTCCCGATTTTTTCAAAAAATCTTATACTTTTGGTTTGCCAAATTTTTACGCAAAAGATTTTTGCTGGTATGTTTAAAACATTAAAATTTTAAATAAATCTAAAACATTAAGAGTTGAATAAATTTAGAACTAGAAGTATTAACATTTAAATAAATTTTAAATTATTAAAAGCTAAACATGAAATGATAGAACTAATACCTAGACATTTAAATGATGTCTTTTCTTGAATGTGTAATGGGTATGAGTTTAAGATGGCCACTCCATCTCTTACGCATGCTCTACACTGAAATAAATAGATCTCATGCAAAATCAGTTTGATGAAATCTGCTGATTTCCCTTCTGCAATAGATGAAACACAGAAACTGGAGATGGCAATAGGTGCTCATTTGTTTTTCCCTCATCAATCACTTTGAAATAATGGGGCAGAGTTGGGGCACTATTTGGGTGACTTGGGTATGCTTGTGGTGTACCTTGGCTGTCAGGGCCATGCTTGGGGCAGATCCTTGGGGAATCCATGCTTGGCCCCAGAAATGGACATGTTCAGGCTGGCTATGCAGGCCGGGACCAGCAAACTTGACAACTTAGCATAAACACTATAAACTCTGTGGACATCACCTCAAGATTAGTGGTATGTTGACAATCTGGAACTTCTACCTCTATTTATGTGTTCTCAGGGGTATATTTTCTCATTTCTGTTTATTGAGGCTTTTCTTCTCGCACTTTGTATTTTATTTTCATAGGATACAACCTTGGGTGTTTGACCTGTTTGAGAAGAGTGGCATGTGTAAGAATAGAGACATTTTGTATCTCTTTATAATGGGCAATATTTTTTTCTGTCATTCTTATTTTCTTTTTGATTTTTTATTTTGAATGAGGCTCCCCCAAAAAACAGTGTCATTGTCCTCAAATCTATTTTTAGGAGATGTCCTAAAACGGGCTCCTTGGATACCTTATGTCCTGGGGACAGCTGGGGATGCCCACACATTCCAATTTTTTCACTTAAAAGCCAGTGAAAATAAGAAAAGAAAAAATGTTAACAAAGGGGGTTGGGAGGCTTACTGTTAAACAATGAAATTTTAATTCTTTATTGCTGTTATACTTATATTTGAATCAATGTACATTGAACATTGAATCTCAAATTTGATGCACCGTGTGAATGTCTAGACTTGAATCATGTCATATACAGCTAAACATGTAAATCTCTCTCTCTCTCTCTCTCTCTATATATATATATATATATATCATTTTTTACTGCCATCCCCAAAACCTGGCCTTGTATACTGCCATCCCTGAAATGTGTACTAGCATTCCCATCCTGTATATATATATATATATATATATATATATATATATATAATATTTTTGTACTGCTGTATCTGACACCTATTCATACTCTATACATGGAATACCATATCTATGTTAGTGAAGCTTGGGATTGGGTGAATGTTTAGTAAAATAGAGACAGAAGTCATTCAACAATATAATCATGGCCAGCATATGTATTTTCTGGTTATCCTTTTTAGCTTATTTCTTTCTAAGCTTATTTTGTAGTGCTCAATGTATTGTGGCATTGGTTTCATTAGAAATGATAGCTTCATAATACTAAAATTTCAAAATTTAACAGCTTTTTGGACAACATTAATTTTACAAATTTTTACTCCATGACATGGGATGCCCCAGCAGCTGGGTTTATTCATTAGAATAAGTCAATTATAAACGTCTATATATAAGAGCTGCACAGATAATGTTATCATGGTAACCTTTTTTGTTGTTAGTTTATGGTTTGCAGGCTTATCATCTTTAGATTGCTTGACTTATAGAGGTAATCATTGTAATAGAAATGTTGCCCTCAATCTACTGAAATTTGACACTGATTAAAAACACAATTTTACTTTGTGAATTACTCCAGCGATATGGGTTAGTCCTCCCATTCAAGTTTTTTCTTTCACAATAATCTTGTACATTATACAGTAAATAAATTCTGTAGTTGCCAGGCAGTTGTTAATCCTTAAATATCTTGAATAAGGTGTGGATAGATAAAGGACGCTGGGAGGCTTTGTTTAAACTTAATTTTATCTCAATAAGATTTTTATCAGGTGATAACCACCACATGCCAAGATCTATTGACTGATTTTGATTGAGTGAGTCGTAATTAAAAAAATGTTTCTTTTAAAATGAATTGTGGTTTCTTTGAAAACCAAACTCATTATGGAATTTCTCTGCTTATTAGCAGAAAACTGTGATGCCCAAATCCAGATAGTGTCATCTTGATGAGAGTCTGCATAAATTTAGGGAAAAATTCCTTTCGTTTTTAATAATTTTTGGTCAATATTCACATTTTGAACAAGGAATTTGCTCTAAGGCCAATGTATAGGGAAGCTATTACAAGATTATAAAAGTTGTTAAACCAAAAAAATATTGGCAGAGAACTTGAATGATTTGTTGGGTGCACATTTTTCACTTGGAAAGTTGTGCCTCTGGCTATGTTATTACAATTGAGAATGAAAAATGAAAAACTTTAAGTTGTACATCGTGGTTTTTGGGGTACATCAATAAGAACTACAAAGCTCTTCAATAATGAAGTTACTCCAATGCAAATCAAGAATGGGATATATCATCTAACAAATTAGAGATAAACGAGGATTTTTATCCACAAGGACAAGTTTTTAAGGTTTCTTCCTTAAATGGCCTTGCTATTGAAAGACATGGAATGAAAGAAAAACAAGAAATGCACATCTGTTTTAAATGTGTGCTTGCTAAAGCTCTCCCATAAGAAGCTGCAATGGTAATTAAGAGCAAAGTGGAGGATTGTGCAAATAAAATGAAATGTTGATGCATGCATGAATATCCATTGAAGAAGCCAATAATGCCAGAGTAGTAAGACTAATAAAAGTACATTTATCCACAATGAATGAAATCTTTTGATCTCTTCCTTGACCTGTTTAATGGTACTACTGACATATATCTATTGAAAGGCATATGAAATGAAACCCTCTCCCCCACCCCCATCCCGACCCCCCCGCCTTCCCCTACCATTCCCCCCCACCCGGGGGTTCCCTACTATCAACTAGAGTAGTTCTTAATTAATTAGCTTGCTAGCATAAGGTGGGGGCGGGGGGGAATTCTAGCTTTCTACAGTTTGCTGGGTAGAAAGGAGGGGGCTCACCCCCCTACTATAGATAGGCCACCTTCGCCTCCGCCTCTACCTCCCCGTAGCGACCCCACCACCCAAGGCGGACCCCACCAAAGTAACCACCGACCATACTCGCCTTTGGTCGGTGGGGTCCGCCCGCCCTTGGTTGGTGGGGTCCACCACCAAGGGCAAATGGGACGGTACCAAGGGCCCCACCTATCTCCCACCCCCCCGGTGGGATTGGTACCGTCTCATTCGCCCTTGGTACCGTCCTATTTTCCAATGCAGGGTGGGAATAAGTAGCTGGGTGGGTGGATATAGTTCTGGGGTGGGGGGGTCGAGTGCCTTTTATTTCAGGGGGATATCCTTCTTGTTGTTTTGAAGAGGACTATAGATAGTTGTCACTCCCCTGGAAGAGAAGTGGCCCCAATCTCATGTAATGGAATAGATGGGGGATCCGTCGAGTGGGAGAGCCGTGTTATGGGTGACCTTATTGCATGGTTCAGAGAGCACTTGTGCATGCGATGTGAAGCTCGAAGTAAGGAACGGTTCAAATAAGAGAAAATTTAGTTTGTTTTTGATAATGGTCTACAATAAAGATCCAAAGGAATTATTTACTCTTGCATGGAGATCCATTTAAATGTCAGCAGAACCAATGCAGTAAATGTAATAAATTGGGTTTTTAATCCACAATGAATAAGATCTTTTTGGTTTCTTCCTCAAACATCATTTCTAGTAACATCTATATACCATTGAAAGATCTATAAAACAAAATCAGAAAAGGGAAATAGGCATAGTTCCATGGAGTTTCTTGATGGGGGGATGCGGGACCAAGGGCCTAAGTTTGGGGACAAGAGGAGGGAGTGGGGGGGATGAGGGGGGGTCGTAGGGTGGCAGCGGCAGCAGGGGGAGGGGGGGAAGGTTGCGGGCGCTGAAATACATATAGTACTTGAAAAAATAGTTATAAAAAGATGTATAAGAATTACAAATGGAACTTTGGCAAACTAGTAGAAGGTAGAGCTTAGAATTTACAAACTTCAAACTACCAAACTTTGAAGTGAACATCAACAATTTAACATTGAACAATTAAAATGTGGAATTCGATATTTATAATATATATTCAAGATTTCATAATGATGATTACAATGAGTACAATGATGATAACAAATCAAAATGTTCAAAATAACAAAATGGAGTGAAATGAGACCTCTAATCATCCCCAAACTCCTCTTCACTAAACTTTTGGACTTAGACTCCACATGGACAATTTCCTCCATACTAATACCAACCAGCCTTGTCTATGTAGTATCCTCATCAAACTCTGTTGGCTCCTCTGGCTCGACATCCCATCGTGCTGCTTGACTCTCCTTGTACACAAGTTTTTTGCGGTCAATGAGATGCAAGGCACTATGTAGTCGGCCGACAGTGTACTCGGTCGCCCATGAGTTGATGTAGTCGGCCGAGAGCGTACTTGGTCGGCTATGAGTCATAAGTAAATAAGACTTTAGTTTATATTAATAATCCATGTACTTATGTTATGTACGGGTCATGTTAGTTAGTTGTCTCGGGAACAGTTCCTGATGAAGTAATTAGTTATAATGAAGGGACGCAACAGTTGGTACCTTAACCACCGCCAGCGTACTATATGTACTTGAGTCATGTAGTCGGGAAGGGGGATGGTTCTGCTATGCTATGCTAGGTTCTGTCTGGAGACATTATGATGTAATTGCCGAATACTTAATAAAGAAGTATATCTATGTTTTGTGCAATTGCCATGTGATTATTATATGCTGTCAATGTTATTATATTATCTCCGTTTACTCCATACGTCATTGTACCCGTATTGAGTAAACACACTATGTACAACCACAAGGTTCTTTGCTCTCCTAGAGGTAAGCTTGTTTCTCTTAAGGTAGTGGATGAAGCTATAAGTAGACCAGTTCCTCTCAGCAACAGAAGAACTAGAAACCTGAGATAACAAGCGAGTGGCTAGAGATGTAGTGATACAATTCGGTCCATGCATAGTCCACCACAAAATTGGGTCCTCCTGTGCCATAGTTCCCCTATCCATCTTGGCCTCCTCAAAATAACCCCTAAGAGGAAAATATTGTCTACTCAGTATGAATGATGCTAGCCTGTTCAAGATCATACATCTTTTGAATGGCCTTTCTGAACCCTTAACCTCAACATCCTTTATGGGTGTAACTCTCTACTAGGCCTTTGCACATACCACTTGGGGTTCAATGCATAGGCAACCATGTGCAAGGGAGTGTTGAGCCTCTCCCATCTCTGATGAATGATTGGCTAAATGTGCTCTATAATAACCACCCTAGATTTTTTTTGAAATTATGTTAGCTTCAACTTCAAATGAAAAGCATAACTTCCTTTCCACTTTCTGATCACCAAGTTTCCGGTATGGGTGAGGTGAGAGCATACGGTGTAAGGATTACAATAATTATACTTGAAAATAAGTTGCTGAAAGTAACAACCACTTATTTAGTGGGGTAAGCTAAGCATATCCACTTTGTAGTGGGAAAACTAATATGATTATGAAATGTAAAACAACTTCTTCCACTTTTTAGTGGTGAGCGAAACGCCAAAGCCACTTATTTAGTGGGTTGAGTACAAAACCACTTATGCAGTGGATAGTGTTAGTGTTTGTAGCTTAGGGAGATATTTTCTCCTAAGTAAAAATTAAGATAATTATTCTCCAAGGCAGGTCGGCCTTGTGTCACAAATTATATTTTATATTTTTCTATTTTCTCCAGAGGCCGACCTAGAGAAGAGGTCGCCCCAATTTGTATATATACAAGGTGAAGATCATTCATTTGATCATCAATTCATTTTCTCTCATTCAAGTTCTCATTTTCCAAGAAGAAGTTCGCCCTCCAGCAGTAGATTGCCATTCTTATAGCAGCAGATCAGATTTCTTGAGAAGCATATTTATGTGTATTCTTGTACCAAGGAGAGGCATCATATTCATTGTATTCGACCTTGTGTTGGGTCTGATTTGTAAGCAGATTTCTGCTCTTATTCTTGCAATATATAAGAGATATTTTTGTTGGGTTTTTTTCTCCCTCGAGGAGGGTTTTCCCAGGGTATCTTGCTGTGTTCTTTGTTTCGTGTGTTGCATTTTCTGATTGCTTACATTTCTGATCATAAAACTAACATGGTATCAGAGCGGGTTTAGAAAAGATTTGATCAGATTTGTTTAAGCATAATCTTGGAATTGGATCCATAATCTAGCTGATTGGGTGGAGACGGAAACCTCTGCTGGATTGTCCTCCATGTGAGATGAAATCCTCATCTGGAGATTGTGATTCTCATTCTTCATCTGGAGTTCTTGCCTTTGTTCTTGGAATTGGATCCATAATCTAGCTGATTGGGTGGAGACGGAAACCTCTGCTGGATTGTCCTCCATGTGAGATGAAATCCTCATCTGGAGATTGTGATTCTCATTCTTCATTTGGAGTTCTTGCCTTTGTTCTCCCATTCCACTCATTCAGTCATCTCCGCATTCACACCTGCAGATCATACAAAAGTTCGATAGTGACTTTGATGTGAAGGCCATTTCTAGTGAGTTGTGTGACTCTATCTCTGAAGAGTCGTCATTAGTGTCAAGTTGTCAACATCTGAGGACTTCGTATAACCTCCGAGCTACAAGTCTTACGCATCTCAGAGACAGCTTGCAGAGAAGACCAGGATCGCCATTCACGAGAGAGCACTTATCGAAGGCATCAAATTGAGTTCAGTATATTTGGCTCTGGCCACGAGCCTACATTGCCCGCACCTCAACCTGGCACACAAACGAGCACACGAGAATTCGTGGGAGAGAGATTGGGGAATAATGCGTGAAGCCACAGGCATATACAACACGGAGACGCGATTGGGCCGGGCATTATTACACGCATGGGAAAATCACGAGCTATCATTGCCGGGAAAGCTTAAGGGACATCATTCTCCTTGTTGGCTTCAGATGTCATTAGATGATATCTTCCCGACCATTCAAGTATATTAAGAGGGACACGGGAGGAGTCGGGGGTCACTTGCACGACAGTGGTCATATACAGCCTTCACAATTGATCCGAGCAGGTTGCTTTCATTGACAGGGTAGAGTGGGACAAACATTCATACAATTTCTGAGTTGTCGGCCACTTTGGGAATTATATACTGTCTGGTGATCGGACATAATATCCCACTATTGGAAAACACGTGAAATCCATGAGTTCCCCAGACCAGTCCGCCAAGTGATTTAGTGAGTTCATTGTTTTATCTGATAAAGCTTGGAGTTTGTAAATGTTGCTCTTAGAGATCATTGTATGAAGACTTATTCTGATCTGAGCGCATTTAGTGTGATATTCAGATTATCAGAATTTCTGTTTTAAGCCTTTTTTTTGTGTCTGTGTGTTTTGTGGTTAATTACCGTGCGGGTGTGTTAAGTGCCTTCAATACCCCTGGGAAGTATCTTCTTTCATTTTTGGGCGCACATATATCTCTAGAATATTCAGCGGGTTTGACATCGTCTATGTAAGACAATATTTGGAGAAGTATTATTGAAAGCGATAGATCTGAAGACAAGTTCCATCAAATGATAAATATTGACTATTCTGAAGGAGACATGCCCTAGGCCGAGCATTCTATTCGACGCAGGAATTAAAGGAACAAGTTGATACATCTCAGGGGTGGAGTAACTAAAGGGAAGTCTCTATATCTTTGTCATGTCAGTATAGAGGTCATCATGCCGCTGAGAATCTTCCAAGTGTTGTGCTTAGATGAATGCGCTGCAAATTGATGATGATTGAGATCGAGCTGTAAAATGGCTGCAACAAAATCAATAAAGAGATAAGTATTTTATAATCTATGCAAATAGTGAATCATGTATGCTTCTAGCATTGGTCTATAAATTTCACTTAAGGGTAGTTTGATTCTATGAACTATTATTAATCTCTCTAAAATATTTCTAGGACGGATCGAGGAGAAAAAGGATGATGAGAGATTGCATAAGGAATTCAAGGGGAGAAAGAGCTTGATGCATCCTGTGAGGAAGTCATATTGGCTGAAGAAATGAACAAACATGGAGACATTGCTTGCAGCCTTGGGTTTGAGCTGTTGGTGCATAACTCTTAAAGGCACAAGGTTGGGTCAGCCTTGGATGGAGAATTTGCGATCAGTTTCTTTGATGAGGAGGAAATGACATTCAGAGGGAGTTAAATTCTGAGAATTCAAGACTCAAGTTGAGATCATGTCCAAGAAGAGGACGAAGGTTCTGAGTCCCATTAATGGAGGGAAGTTCACTTCCTGAGGATTTTTGTAATCTTTGTGTTGAGGTAGGGATTAAGAGGGAGTTCTGTGACTCACTGAGAAGAAGTGAAGGTGTCAGCCAAGTGGGTTGCAGTGTTTGGAAGACCTCTTCAGCTGCAGAGAACTGAATTGCACAAGACAATCAATCTAGATTTGACATTGGTAGCTCTGCAAACCTATTCATAATAGGGTGATTCGGGATGAGGTCGAGAAGGACAGTCTTGAACTCTTGCATGTCAGTAGTGCCGAAAGTGTGCATTGGAAACCGTTCCTCTAAGGCTAGCATTGCAGGTGATCTTGGACAAGGAGGTTAGGAGATTGATGCAAGTACTTGGAGCTTCAGAGGGAGTCACATCACCATGAAGATTTGTTGTAATGTATATTTCTCTGAGATGGAGAAATATGAGGTGAAAGCCCTTGTAGTGTATATTTCTCTGAGACAGAGAAATATGAGGTGAAAGCCCTTGTAGTGTATATTTCTCTGAGACGGAGAAATATGAGGTGCGAGCCCTTGTTCATCTCTGAGACTGAGATGAGACGTCATGTTGAGAGACTCCATGACGACATCACGTTGAGAGACTCCATGATGGACCCTTGTATTTGTGTTTCTTTCCACACATGGGAGTAGCCATGGTGGACGTCATGTTGAGAGATTCCATGATGACATCACGTTGAGAGACTCCGTGATGGACACTTGTACATGTGTTTCTTTCCACACATGGGAGTAGCTATGGTGGACGTCATGTTGAGAGACTCCATGACGACATCACATTGAGAGACTCCGTGATGAACTCTTTCCACAAATGGGTGTAGCCATTGTGGGCATCATGTTGAGAGACTCCATGACGAGGATATCTGGAAAATACCTCCCTAGCTAAGAGGGAGTGTTAGTGTTTGTAGCTTAGGGAGATATTTTCTCCTAAGTAAAAATTAAGATAATTAATTTCCAAGGTAGGTCGGCCTTGTGTCACAAATTATATTTTATATTTTTCTATTTTCTCTAGAGGCCGACCTAGAGAAGAGGTCGCCCCAATTTGTATATATACAAGGTGAAGATCATTCATTTGATCATCAATTCATTTTCTCTCATTCAAGCTCGCATTTTCCAAGAAGAAGTTCGCCCTCCAGCAGCAGATCACCATTCTTATATCAGCAGATCAGATTTCTTGAGAAGCATATTTATGTGTATTCTTGTACCAAGGAGAGGCATCATTATTCATTGTATTCAACCTTGTGTTGGGTCTGATTTGTAAGCAGATTTCTGCTCTTATTCTTGCAATATATAAGAGATATTTTGCTGGGTTTTCTCTCCCTCGAGGAGGGTTTTCCCAGGGTATCTTGCTGTGTTCTTTGTTTCGTGTGTTGCATTTTCTGATTGCTTACATTTCTGATCATAAAACTAACAGATAGTACAAGAGCCACTTATGCAGTGGGGTAAGTATAAACCACTTATGCAGTGAGGTGAGCACCAAAAAGCAACAAGAGCAAGATCACTGGTGGTACTACCATTCAGTGTTACATGGTTAGCTCTTACAATTCATTCAAAATCAGGTATATAACTGCTGTGACAAATATAAATATGATATGAAGATGAACCAAGCACCCCCAATGAACCCCAACTCAGGCCCAACACCCAGCACCAGCAATGTATTAACAATTATGCCTCAAGGGAATGACAATTAGGTTACTGGTACAGGTCTGCAACTTCGCTGCAGCAGTTTAGACAGCAAAGCAATGACTCAGAAATCTTCACCAATTCATCCACCAACGCACCCAATGGTTAATGTAGGCTTGGAGCAATGTTTCCAGCTCCTCTAATCAACTTAACACCTCTTATGAATGAATAATGAGGATTTGATAATAACTGAACATCAGCTACAGATCTGTAACAACTAAAAAAACTTCAGAAAACTTGTAATGTCCCATTTTATGAAATGCGATTAATCAATATTTGGCACGTGGAAAAGTATTCTCATTATTGTTTGTAGCTCCTTCTGCTTGGAGCATTGTACTGCTGGGCACCTGCAAATGAAACCTCCCGAAGTTCCCCTATAAGAAGAGCAACTAATCTAAACAATATTTCAATCAAGTCCTTGGAGAATTGCTCTCCACAATCGTGAACCTGTGGCAACGTACAAGTAAATTTGAGAGAGTTAATGCTAATTTTCTCATTTTTAACTTCGTGCACTCCAACATCATGGTTATAATTGGAAAGTAATCTGCTGTTCAAAACATAAGTACAAGTAGATGAAATAGTAACAACTGATTGGTGCCTGAATACTCATCCAACACTGAACCTGGTTGGCCAAACTTGTCATCCCCTTCATCTGAAAATGCATCGTTATGCAGCTGTTCAAGTCTGAATTCAACATTAGGTAGTCTGATTTTTCAAAATTTATCACCCCAGAAGATGATGAACATTTGCTGCAACACCGAAAATCCTTAGCCAAAATGAAATTTTTGATCATTCCTTTGGCTAGAAATGTCTTCTTAAGAGTCTCCAACTCAATAGTGTACCAAATTTTGCTCAAAATCTCTCTCCAATCCACTTGCATGAACACAAATGGACTCATAAGATGACTGTAAAGAGAGGTAACAGCAGCATTCCTATCACCCTTTTGATCTGTAACTTGAAGCTTGGTTTGGCTTTTGGTTGCTAGCACCAGTTGACATCATTGGCATTACTACCAAGAGCACATCATCAACATCCCAAGTGTCAATGGCACAGGTAAAAGCAGAACAATTCATTGAACACATGAAATCCATCTTTCAACAAGTTAATAAGATCTTGACATGGTTGTAGAGAATAAACATAAAGAACACCGAGTTTCCTTTTTAATAACTGGTGACCATGTCTAGATAAACATATGAGAAATAAGTTTTATTGAAACCAATTGGAATGCCCAATTGCTATTAAGGATCACTTGATGTTTGGCCATGGTAAGAAGATTGCTTGTGAAATATTGCCACGTTTTCATTGTGAATATTTCCTTAGGGCCAGGCGAAGGAGGACATGCTAGAAGAAATATTTTACTAGATAGCAGAAGATGAGAGCATCGCCAATCTGCAACAGGACATGAAGTTAATCTTGATTCTACCAGTGATGAGCTCAACCTGCCAGCCAGAATTGTGCAAGATTTGGTCAAGTGGAATGGAAGGAGGATTGTGGGAAATCAAGGAGCAGGCAATCGTGAAGCTGGAAATTTCTAGATTACTAAGCACATGAATGTTAGGTGCTAGGGTCAGTCTCCTGATTTCTGTTCATATTTTTATCATCCTCTAATCTGGAAGTTCAATGTTTTCCTTGTTTATGGTACCATATTTCTTCCATAATAAGAGTGAAGATGTCAGATTGTTTAGTGGTGAGTTGGAATACCATATCGGTGAAATCATTTCATAAGAAATTTCCTACTATTTGATTGCTTTGTAAAACTTTTCAAGTTTTGGTACTTTACTGTGTAATAAAATCTTCCTTTTTTCCCAAATCACAAGAAAAGAGGAAAACTTGTATATCAATTGAACACCAAATTGTTTCTCTTATAAAAGGAAACCTGTTGCTTCTTTGTTTTTCTCTTCCAATGCCAAAAATCATGATTATATGTTAGAATTAGTTATCTTTATAAGATTTTACATAAATGAATGTTTTCTAATATACAATTACATGAAGAGGATACTGTATTCTTCTTTTGATAGAGGACTGTGGAAGATAGGTTGGATCTTATTATTGCCTACTTAACATTCAATGTTTTTTTAATGCTGATGGTTGCCTGTTACTGTTATTTGCATAGTCATTTCTAAGCATGCTTTTAAGATGTGATTTCTGCCTACAGAAACAACAGACTGCATTTCGCTTGTCCCTTTCATTTCATTGATAATTGAATTTGTACTCACAGATTCGAAGTCATGCACAAAAGTACTTTTTGAAGGTCCAAAAGAATGGCACAAGAGAGCATGTTCCACCTCCTCGTCCAAAACGCAAGGCAGCTCATCCATATCCACAGAAGGCCTCGAAAAATGGTAACCAAAACCAGATTGTGTAGGCTTGCTGTCAGCATATTTGTCATGATATATTGCCACCTTCAAATAGAATTTTACTGATATCTTTCTATGTGACTTGCAGTTCCTTTGCCGCAGCAAGTGTCACCTGCATTTGCATCTGCTTCTTCCCAGCAAGAGTCAGGATATTCTCAAAGGGCAGAGTCATCTTCCATACTTAAGAAATCTGGCATCTCTAGCCCAACTGTTTCTTCCTGGGTTCATCATACTATACCTTCAACAAGTGTTTTATATACGCATAAAGGTCACTATATTGGTTGACAAGCTCTTGCAATACAAGTATATACTATGCTTAGCCTCTTGTCATTTTAAAGTTTACACATATTCTAACATATTCCTCTTAGCTTCCTTCAGATGACATGGGAACAGCAAGCCTTGCAACAGGGAATAACTGCAGTAGTGGGAGTGCTGAGAGTTCTCCTAGGACATGGCCACCTCATTCTCAAATCCCTGAACAAGGGAGCCAAAATTTACCAGTTCGAGGTGGGGATTTCTAGATTTATCTCTAATATTCTGGATTAGTGTTGTAATCACTGCAGTTGTTATAATTTGAAACACGTGTATTGAATTATGAAGCATATCTTAAGCTAGTGAAACAATTTCTTCAACAGAGAATGGAAAAGACATATTACCATAAATTGCTACTGTTAAAATATGATTTAAAGATCTCTTAATTGCACAGCATGCTTTTTTTGGAAGTAGGCTGCCTTTATTTCATTATATTTGGTGTTAATGATGTTCACAATTTCTTTAGTTGATTTAAAAATTGTATAAACAAAAGATTAAAAATAATCTTGATTTTTCTGGTTGATATAACCACCTTGTCAATTTACTATTTTGTTCTTTGTATTTCTTTCTCACTTTATGTCTAGTGTATCAACCTTTATTTCTAAACATCAGATAATATAATTTTGTGGCACATAAGCATGCACATATATTCATCATACTGTCCATCATTGATGCATGATACAACTAAGGTTCCTACTAAATAGGAATCATACTACGCAAATCTGCCTCTATTGCTGTGCCTGGGCAAATACAACTTGTCCTAAGGGCTCATTAAGCGACCAACTTGCAAATCTTTTAATCTGTAACTATCATAGGTATTCCATAGCTAATTCACTAACACTATTCTTATCGCATATGAATTTACCATAGTTTGATTATGTTTGTTTAAGAAAACAGCAAACTGCCCTAGAAATGTGCTCGCTTAAGTGCTGACATTAATTGTAGGTAGTTGTAAACATGAAAAGGAACAATTAAGAACTGAAATGCTAAGTAAAAATAGAACTGATAACACAAGGGCTTACCCTAGAGAAATTCAATATGGGAAAACTCCAGAAGATTTTACAACTTTACAAACCAATTTGCCTTTTTCAAGGTATCCAATAACATATTGATAGTGCTTTTATAGCTTGCTATGTTCTGCAAATTGCTCTGGTACACTCCTCTTCAGGACTCACATGCTACAGTTTTAAAGATCACTAACTAAGAAGCTTTACAAAAGGGGCATGAAATATGATTTTACAGTATTGTAAGAATGTATTTGTGCATGTATGCAAATTGAATGAAAACTGTATATAACAGTGCATGGCCGTAAGTTGTAACAAACACCAATTTTCCACCATATGCTGGTTTCAGTAGCATATTGCATTGGATCGGTGACTGATTCACATTTGCCAAGAGACAAGGAGGAAAAAAAGCGATGGGTTTGCATTTATAGAAAGTTTCATTTAGATGTTTATGGTTACTGATGATGTGTTAGTATTGCATAAATTCTTTAGTACATGAGTTCTTTCTTATTTTCAAAGATTTGTTTGATTGATTGAATTAAACAATTTAGGAGGGAAAACCAAGTCTTGGAGGATGTTAGAATCCTCACATATAATATCAGAAATATGTCAAATAATAACAATTATATGCAGAATAAAAGCGATCACATCGAAGACGAGGTTTGTGGCCCAAGATTTCCTAATATCCAATATACTCAAATATATAATGAACTCTTTAGATTGTGCAATACCATATGACAGACCTTATGAATTAAGTCACTCCACACTATATCTCCAACATGAGATTGCAAATACGTAGAATGTTCTTTACATATCCGTTACAATGATATTCACCTCCTGTATGTAGACCTTCTCCTAATCCCATCCAATATAATTAAATTATTAATTATACAAGTTATCCACATGATTGAATATAATTGACTAAAGAGATGTATGCCACATGTTGGCATCTTCATCACCTCATAATATCAATTGCCTAGGTACACAACATGCCATCCCTTCTTGACATGTTTCACCCTCAAACATGAGAAGAAACTGAATAGCGAGTCCTTTTCAAGTCATTACATACATGATGCTGTGCTCTGTCATCCAAAGATCCATAAGCAATCTTCTTGGGTAGTTTTTCTTGATTGTAACTATCTGCAAACCTTGTTCCATATTTTTCTCTGCTGCTTTGGTTCTATTCATCTCCATAGTTTGCTTCCATGAATAACCATTGCTTTTTTGATGCTACAAATTTCCATGGTAGTTGCTCCTTTGATTCAATGTAAATATGTATTGATTGCTCCTATGATTCCTTGTAAATTCATAGTGATTGCTCCTTCCATTCCATGTGTGCCCATAGTTGTTTCTTTGATTCCATGTGTATCGATAGTGATTGTTCATTTGATCTTACCTGTGTCCATAGTGCTTCTTTGATGCATAGTACCATGCCTTCATGATTTTAACATCTCACAATGTGTAATGTCCCCTTTTTCACGAGCACCAGAGTTGGGGGATTAGCCTATTTTCCTGACCCTCGTAGGCTAATAGTTCTGGATAGAGGGTTTTTTGGACGGGCACTTGGTCGTCAAATCTCAATGTTGATCTCTGGAGTATGGTGGCGGGGTGAATTGTTGTGTTTGGCATGATACTTGTGCTTAAATTAATGATACTCACCTTTTATTTCACCATCCTTGGCCTAGGGACCATGTGTCTTTAAAAGGAAGGGGTCACTTTATATTTTGCAGTTACTATTCATTACTAAAGTGAAAAAAGAAATAATTTAAGTGAATAGTGCTCATTTTTATGAATAGTGTTTTTTAATGCAAAAACTTATAAATAGAAGGAGAAATTCGACCCTCTTCATGTATAGATGATTTTGCTTGATGAAACTTGGGAGTGTTGCTTTGGAGGAGGAAGGAAGCTAGGGTTTCCTTATTTTTTGCAGTGGGTGAGCCTGGTGGGGCTCTGTTCTTCATTCTTGAGCTGCTTGAGGGTGTGAAACACCACCTTAAAGTTGCTGATCAGTTATTGTTGCTTTAGTTGGAGACCTGTGTTGTTGTTTGCAGGTTATTTGGAGCTGGTTTTTGAGTGTTCTTGACAGCTATAGATTCCATTGGCATTTATGCAAGAGCTGTTTGCTTTTGAGAAGTTTTGGAGCTGTTTTTTGTAAGCTACAACCAGCTGCGTTTATTTGAGGGTTTCAATCAGCAAAAGGAAAAATGACGCCTTTTTTTAGAGGCTGCTATCTTTCCTAAAGGGGGCGCCCTTATCTTAGAAGACATTCCATGCTGGTTTTTGGTGGGAGAAGTTTGTTATTTGAAAATTGTGTGCATTTCTTTGGGCGTGGGTATTGTAGCAAGTCACTATTCACAGTGATGTTTGGCTGTAAGTTAAAATGCAATATAAGATATTGTTAGCTTGAAATCTGATGTAAGTTATATGTTGAATGCATCTTATTATGTGATGAAGAAGACATATTTGGCCACTAAATTGAGCAATGTATTCAAAGTTGTTTCAGTAGTTAGTTTATTTGAAGTTTCCATTGTATGCATATGCTCTTTAGTACCATTTTAGTGTTATTAGCAAACAAACTTAGAAGCACAAAAAGGGAAAAACACAAACTGAAACAAAATCAGATCTACGAAACTCAGTGAGAAACAAATCAGTAGAGTGTTGGTACACCACAGTGGTATCAGAGCGGTTTCCTGCCAATCTGTTGGGTAAGTTTCAACTGCAGTTCGGGAGTTTCAGTTGAACAACATGGCTATTTCCCAGAAGCAGTGGGATAAGAATATGGGAAAGCTTAAACAAAGGTTGAAAGAGTTGGATGAAAATCAGAAAAGGATAAATGAATTGATTTCAGACCTTGCAAAACTAGACAGAGCAGCAAGGTATGTGGCATCCATCTTCAGGTCTACATCACAAAACGAAGAGAAGAAGAAACAAGAGGACACTTCAGTATCCAGAAGCCTCTATGATGAATTCTCAGCAGTTAATGACCAGCATTCAGCTGATCTTGTGGGGAGCAAAAATCAGATCTTAGAAGATCTACTTGTTGATGATGAAGTTGAAATTTCTAAGGCAATTGTAGGGGAAAAGTACTTGAGTCCTTTTGAAGATGAGAAAGAGTTAGAACACAAGGGTGATGGGTCCAAGCAAAATGCTGAAAGTAACTTTCATATTTCTAATAATCCACTTTCTGAGATAGAAGCTGATATGTCCTATGTTAACCCATTCTATGAGGTAGAGTTGCGGGATGATCATGTTGAGGGACATGCGCATGAAGAAAGAGCCCCATATGAAATCAATGAGGGTTTTGAGCTCCCTAAATTTTCCATATCAACAATTGCCGATGAGACTTTTGATCATTTTGAAAATGCAAATTCAGTTTATGTGCAAGGATTGTCAATTCATGAATCACATAGGTCTGAGTTGCAGGATCATTTGATTCCAGTGTTGTTAGTGATGAGCCATTGACAGAGGTTGGAGCATTTTACCACGACGGCATAGTGTGGAGTACCCATCGCTTCTCCTTTAGTCCACCCATGGAGGATTGGTTGATGCATTAGTGTGGATTGGCTCCAAGTGTACGCCATCCATTTTGGGATGGAGAGTTACCATCTTCAGTAGATGGAACTAGTGGCTGCAAGTACCCGACTCAGTTGTTGGCGGGTGAGTGCTTGCAGGATCGGTATTTAGTTTTCCATCATGCTGATGAGTATCCAACAGGGTTTGCTGCTTCTTTGTCTCAGAAACTACTTGTGGATACATGGTTACAAAGGGATTATAATGTCAGCAGGCATGATGGCACCAATGGATATCACATCCATGAGAGTTTAGAGGAGGTTATGGAGAGTTGTTGCGTAGCAGATGCTTTCAGATATTCTTACCTCCTCATGATGGATGGATGTGAGTTCTGTTTATTTTGGGATCCAGGTGGAGATAGAGTTAGCACTGTCATTTGGAGGGGTCCCAGTGTATTGCTTTACCACTCCTGGTATGATGGAGTTAGGATCAACATTGAGAGTGTTTTGAATAACACCCAACGAAAACTCACGCCTTCACAACGAAGATTAGCTCGTAGTGTGCAGCAGTACGAAGATAACATTTCAAGACGAACCTTAACACGAAGCAAGATTGAGAGACTTGGTGTTGTATCCAAAGGTCTCTATGAGGTGTTTGGGTTAAAAGATGATAAGTCAACAGAGAACTACCTACAATCTACAGATGGACATGGGATTGAAACTGAAGTGGTGGGCGATAAGGAAATTTTACATCATGATAATAGTATAGTGGAGCCACAGAATAATGTTCACAACATTTTAGAAGTTGTTATCAGCACTGCTAACAATTCTGATTTTCCTGACGACAGTGATAAGACTTTGCAATGGCATGAGACAACAGTGGCTACACATGTGCAAGATGCTATTATTGAGTTGTTACATGAAAGTACTCAAGAATTGGGTACTAATAGTGTAGTATTTGGCGTGGATTTGTGTCATGGTGAGTCTAACTTTCCAGATCAGGCCTTAGAGAACAAGTTTGATGATTCATGCGTTGACATAGAATCCCAGGATCGCGGGTTGAATGGTGATGCAGTTAAATCGGAGGTGGAAGTGTGTAAAGATATTGTCATATCAGCAACTTCTACCTTATCAGTTGAGCCATCCTTTGAGGTACATAGAAGCAATACCTTAGTTGTTGATGTGTGCACGGATGATAGCACACATGATGTTGCTGATCATAAGGTGAGCGATGAGGATTCAACCTCTTACTATAGTGTGGAATTGGGTGGAAATGATGAGTCACAGGGGTATCATCATTTGGCGAGACAATTGAAGGTTAGTAATGATATGATTGTTACAGCTTTGGAGCATTTTGATGTTGCTCGACAGATGTTGGCAACCTATGGTTGGAGTACTCCTATGTCAGATGAGTACGGTGTTAGTAGTCCTTCCCTTGCAGAGTTCCATACACTTCAAGAGGCAGTTGGAATTATGAAACAAAATTACCTACAGCTACTTGCGGATAGAGATTTCCTTCTCGAGTGGGGTTGCATCTGTCATAAGGCATTGAAGGGAAAAAAAGAGGAGGTTGATGAGCTCACTTATGAGCTAGAGACGACTATGGATTCTTTGAAGAGCACTCAATTGGCCCTTCAAGAGTCACAGTCATCGGACACGGAGCTTACCATGGTATCGAGTTTGGCACAGTCTTCACCCTCTTCCGATATAGTTTAGGTTTCCATGGCAGCAGTGGGTGATGAACATATGTCCACGGATTGTGGGTGTGAGCAGATTGAGGATGTGGTTACTACATACATCACGGTTTCAGGTGCAGTTGATACAAATGGGATGAGTGCATTGGTTGAGAGTTGTAGAGAGCCATGTGTTGCACCAGGTTCTCCTGAGTTTAGTCCCATGACAGGTGATGCAAAACAAATCATCGATAGCTCTTGTGACATGGCAGTTGACTCACCAAAAAGTTATGTGTCAACTCACGACACTACTTCGTCCACTTCACAGGAGATATGCAAAGCAACATCTAGTTGGGAGATTGGTTCTTACGTCGATTTGTTTCCCTCCCTTGGAAGCAAATTTGTCATTTCATTCCATATAGTTGATTATGATTGGCAGCTTGATGAGCCAATTCTGGAGTACAATTCAATGTTTTGTTCCAGGGACTCAGTGTTGGATGATTCAAATCCGCACGGAGTGATTGCGCAGTTTGGGGATAATCCCTTATCTGAGTTTGATGGTGGTTCGATCTATGATAATCCACTCTTCGAGCTGGAAGTCAATCATACTCCTGATACTAGTTCGGGGTTGAGCAATAATCGCAGTGTTTGGGATAGTCCTAGTGCACCGGGATTCCAAACAGGGCTCATAGAGGAGTTTAATAGTGTGTACCAGGTGAGGAATGCTTGCAGTTTGGACTTTGATCCACCTATACATGACTCGTATTCGATGCACAATCCTTGTGCGTAGGGTGTTTTCCTTGGTGCAGTTAAGGGGAGTGACTCCTTACTGTGTCTAGAGTTACCATCTTCAGAAGATGGGACTAGAGGTTGCAAGTACTTGACTCAATTGTTTGCAGGGGATTACTTGCAAGGACAACAGTCAATTATCCATCGTGTTGATATGTATTTGACAGGGTTTGCTACTTTAATACCATAGGGATTTCATACGGATACATGGTTACAGGGTGATTATGGTGTCCGCAGATTTGATGGTTTGACTGGTTGTCAATTCCATGGGTATTTTGGAGAGATTGTAGAGAGATGTGTTGTGGATGTTTCCAGATATTTTTGTCTCTTCATGACAAATGGATGTGAGTTCAGGTTGTATAGAGATCCAGATGGTGACAGGACGAGGACTGCAGTTGGATGGGTTCCGATAGGTTGCTTCGCCAATTGTCGGCATGGTGAAGTTGTGATCAGATTTGCGCGGAGGAATTCAGAGGTTATTAGACATGGCAGACTTTCGTTCCGGTGTTGGGATCCAGGGATATTTGGCGCAACTGCATTTATGTTGGTGATTCCGGAGTTAGTCAGTGATGCATGGGACATTTCACAGTTCTTCTTTTCGACCTTCTGAGGAGTGAGGTTTCTTTACAGTAGAGATTGCTTGGGGACAAGCAATTTCAGGGAGGGCGAATTGTAATGTCCCCTTTTTCACGAGCATCAGAGTTGGGGGATTAGCCTATTTTCCTGACCCTCGTAGGCTAATAGTTCTGGATAGAGGGTTTCTTGGACGGGCACTTGGTCGTCAAATCTCAGTGTTGATCTCAGGAGTATGGTGGCGGGGTGAATTGTTGTGTTTGGCATGATACTTGTGCTTAAATTAATGATACTCACCTTTTATTTCACCATCCTCGGCCTAGGGACCATGTGTCTTTAAAAGGAAGGGGTCACTTTATATTTTGCAGTTACTATTCTTTACTAAAGTGAAAAAAGAAATAACTTAAGTGAATAGTGCTCGTTTTTATGAATAGTGTTTTTTAATGCAAAAACTTATAAATAGAAGGAGAAATTCGACCCTCTTCATGCATAGATGATTTTGCTTGATGAAACTTGGGAGTGTTGCTTTGGAGGAGGAAGGAAGCTAGGGTTTCTTGATTTTTTGCAGTGGGTGAGCCTGGTGGGGCTCTTTTCTTCGTTCTTGAGCTGCTTGAGGGTGTGAAACACCACCTTAAAGTTGCTGATCAGTTATTGTTGCTTCAGTTGGAGACTTGTGTTGCTGTTTGCAGGTTATTTGGGGCTGGTTTTTGAGTGTTCTTGACAGCTATAGACTCCATTGGCATTTATGCAAGAGCTGTTTGCTTTTGAGAAGTTTTGGAGCTGTTTTTTGTAAGCTACAGCCAACTGCGTTTATTTGAGGGTTTCAATGAGCAAAAGGAAAAATGATGCCTTTTCTTAGAGGCTGCTATCTTTCCTAAAGGGGGCGCCCTTATCTTAGAAGACATTCCATGCTGGTTTTTGGTGGGAGAAGTTTGTTATTTGAAAGTTGTGTGCATTTCTTTGGGCGTGGGTACTGTAGCAAGTCACTATTCACAGTGATGTTTGGCTGTAAGTTAAAATGCAATATAAGATATTGTTAGCTTGAAATCTGATGTAAGTTATATGTTGAATGCATCTTATTATGTGATGAAGAAGACATATTTGGCCACTAAATTGAGCAATGTATTCAAAGTTGTTTCAGTAGTTAGTTTATTTGAAGTTTCCATTGTATGCATATGCTTTTTAGTACCATTTTAGTGTTATTAGCAAACAAACTTAGAAGCACAAAAAGGGCAAAACACAAACTGAAACAAAATCAGATCTACGAAACTCAGTGAGAAACAAATCAGCAGAGTGTTGGTACACCACACAATGGTGTGGTTGTGTATATACACTGGACCCTTAGTTGCTTTTTCTGTTAACTATGGAACCTTCTTTTATATATTTGATTCCTTTGGCTCTTGAATGGAAGTATTTGTTTGCTCTTGTTCCTTTTCTTCATTTTCCTTCTGTACCTTTTCTAATTCTTTCATACATTCTTCTTCATATTTATTCACTTCTAATAACTTGCCCTTTCTTTGGGGCACATGAAGTGTAATGTTCTTTAAAGTTATCGATTGCTTCTTGTATTAAAGCTTCATGAACTTTTTTTGCACATCAATATTAAATGTCTTCCATAAGTCTCTAACAAAGGATATCCAATCCAGCAATATTCAAAGAACAAAATCTGAATGGAAAACATATTTATCCATCGCAAGCTTCAAATACTCAAAAAATTGAATATGTTTACCATTTATTTGATTCTCCTTGACCTTCTTTTGTGAACCTATAATTGCTTAGCTAAGTCCATGTTTATGAAGTTATACTTGTTGCTAGGGTTCATGGACACAAAGATCTTTTTTTGAATTGTTCCATGAAATTGAATTATTTAATCTTTCTTGTGTGGAGCTGAACTGCTTGAACTCTTGGCCTTCATCTCCTTTTCATCTTCTCCTTCAATATCACCATCCTCACTTTCCTCTTCTTCATCATCCTCATCCTCCCTTTTCTTATTATTAAATTTTTCTTCTTCTCTGTCATCTTGGTCCTCCACATCCTCTTCAATTTCTTTTCTTTGATCACCCACTTATTTATGAAAGCATGTTCCATGACCACCTAAGAGGCTAAGTTTCCTTTTTTTCTATAAGGGTGAGATGACTTTATTTGAATTGCAAATAAAACATAAGCTTTGGCGTCCCATTTTATCAAGTGCAAAATACATTATAAAATGTTATTATCTCCTCCGAGCTAGGTGTCCAAATGAAATATATTAAAATACGACTTAATTACTTCAAATAATTCCTCCTCCAAGCCTTAGCCAAAATTTCACCAAAATATTAAAATATTTTACCTCCACAAGAGAAACGCCCAACACAAGCTCTGGCCTACCAAAAATAACTCCAAGAGTGCGGGAGACCAACTACTCAACTGGTCTGTTGAGACCCTACTAAAAATAGCACTTACTAAAAATAGTAAGTGTGTTCAAATGCATTTTAACCACATTTTGAGCAGCCGTCGCAACTTACTAAAAATAGTAAGTCTGGAAAAGTCCTCTGTTTCAGTTGCATGTCACACCATTGTGAAGCTCTCTGAAAACCCAGAAGTAATCCATAATCCAAACTGCAAAACTCCAACATGCAAGCCACCAAAACTGCCAAAACAACTTCCTAGAAAATAGGAAACCCTAATTATTGCTCCCGACTAGCCTACGGGCCTTCACAATAGGCTAATGGCCAATTGCATTGATCACTGTTGAGAAGGGGACATTGTAGAATAGGCTGATAGGGTACTTATATGCAAATTAAGGAACACATTGGGTAGAACATGTCCCTTTGAGGTGAGAGATCAAGACTTCTGGTAACTAGTATTAATAATTAATCAAGCTTAATTAGGTCTATACCAAAAAACAATATAGATAATTGACAAAGTCATATGAGATGAAAAATAGGTTAACATAACATTTCAATTGCATTTGTGAAGCAGACTACTTCATGCTTGAGATAAAAAAGGCATGTTTCTGCTGGTCTTTTGCATATTGGGAAAATCAAGGTTTTAAAGAGTAAGCACTATTAACCATTAGAGTGTTAAAAAGCATATTCAAGCCCTTTTATTAGATTTTGTTTGGTTCTATGGTTGTATGTTTAGGTAAGTTACCCTAGAAGTCATGGCAATTGGTACAAATTAACAAGTGTAATTCTTTGATTTTGTCCTTCTTGGGGTTTGCATAGTTGTTGACATGATAAATGTTTGAAATACTCTAGTGACACTTGGTATCACACTATAAAATTCTTGCCATTTGTTGCTGTCAAACTATACTTTACATATTTTTGCTGTTCGTTGATAATAAAATAGAGAAAGATGGAAACAAGAACATGCAGGTTTACGTCATATAATTAGATTGTAGTCAGTTTGAAATGATCTGGCATTTTGTTTACCTAATTCAAGAAGGCATTCAAGAAATATAGGGAATCCTTAAACTTTCCTTACTCAATTTGAGGGAAAACTGTTTGGTACAAAGAATTTTGGAGATAAATTTAAATGAATGTTACAACTGCATTAGTTTTTTTTCAGTTTTAAATTACATCTTGCTTTATTAGTCGTGCATACTAGAATACAGAGTACTGGAACACCTATTTTAGGATAACACATGTTTCTAATTGAAGTGCCTTGAATGCCTTACAGTGAAGCCAGATTTTTCGCAAGTCTATCAGTTCATTGGGAGTGTCTTTGACCCCAACACAAATGGTCACTTGAAGAAGCTTAAAGAAATGGATCCAATTGATCTTGAAACTGTATGTATATATGTCTTATGATATTGTGTATATGGTTTATTTCTACTTCTCTATTTTAACATTTACCAAGTTGAAAATTCATGAGTGTTAACATCTTTTGCACATCCATTGTGTGTCAGTGATGCTTATTTTGAGATATCAGAGTTAGACTTCAAATTTTTGAGCTAACACTTGTATGGATTCCTTCTAATTGTCTACAATATACAATAACTCATAAGCTTCAGGTCAAGATTTGTAAAACTAGTAACATTTGAAAAAGTTGAGCGTTAATGAAACTTTTGTTTTAATAGTTAGTTCATGTAAACCCTAGCTATATACTAGAGAAGAAACAATTCTTTTTGAGATTTATTTAATCGTTGAACAGATCATTCTTTTGAATAATACTTAATTTTTAGATATAAGAAGTTTTGAGTTAATTGTTTGAAAGCTCAGAAACTTCTATGGTCTTTGAATAACTATAAACAGTTTTAACAAGTAGAGTTTTCTTTTTGCCAAATTTCCATCCGGTGGTGAGGAAATGACGTTCTTATGAAACATTTATGAGTTCACATCTCAAAACAAGTTTTTGTGTCAGTTGCTTGAAATGCAGAAATGATCAAATGTATGCATGCATGTGTTAGTTTTAGGATCAGAAATTCAATAAGCAGAAATTGCAACACATAAGACAATGAACACAACAAGATACCCTAGGAAAACCCTCCTACTCGAGGGAGAAAAACCCAGCAGATATATCGCTTATAAGTTATATATTCAAGGAATAAGAGCAGAAATCTGCTTACAACTCAGGCACAACACAATGCCGAATTTGATACAATGAATAATAGCACCTCTCCTAGATGCGAAGATACAAAATGAATATGTTTCTCCTTGAAATCGATCTGCTGTAACAAGATGATGATCTGCTGCTCAAGTGCGAACTTCTTCTATGAATGCGAATTGCTTGAATGTTCTTGATCATCAGAATGAACAAACTTCACCTTGTAAAAATACAAAAATATGTGTCTCTTCATGTAGGTCAGCCTCCTTAATGAATAATGATAATTAAATAAGTCGGCCACAATCAATAATTTCTTTAGTGAAGTGAAGCGCCTCTTCACTTGATTTGATCTACAATAAATTAAATAGTTAAAGGCTATTATTTAATTTATTTCCTTTTATTTGTTACTGCCGCTGGAAGTAAGAGGCCCAACGCTGTAACACCAACAGCATGCACACATATTTTCTTTATAAATCTATACTACATTTTATACCAGTGTTTCTGGGATGAGGGGATGGCTTTTATATATATATATATATATATATATAAAACCTCTATTTACACAAAATGTTAATGATAAATCAAAATGGTTTATATCATAGTAGCATTACTTGGAAATTGGAATTAGGATTGACTCGGCTAAACAAAAGTTTAAGTGGAATTCAATTATTCAACATCTAATGAGGAAAAAGTCAGGAAAAAATAAAAGTTGTCCATGTGGGACTGAAATTATTATTGATATTCATGATTGGTGTGTTTTACAAATGGAGAGAAGATCTCCTTATAAAGAAAAATGCAAGATGATGTTTCTAAAAGAAACAATCGTTAACGAACGAAAAAGCTAAAAAACGGGAAGTCAGAAATTACTAACTAAAAGAAAATTGATGACTAACTAAAGCTTAATAAAACAAAGATGACCATTAATATTACATTAAATATTTTAATACCCTCCCTTAATGGTCATCGTACAAACAAAAACTAAGTCTACCCATATTGTGTTGGTCATCAAAATGCATAGTATGCAGACTCCTTCTGCTCAGTCTGCTTCGCCATGGGAGCACTTTGCTGAGACACTTCTTGGTTGGACTTCTCATCAGCCAATCGCTTTTTGCAATACCTCTGTATATGACCAATCTTCCCACAGTAATGGCAAGTAATAGACTTCTTCTTGGAGCTCTCCTCTGAATCGCCTCGTCCTTTCTGCTGAGTGGACTTGCCTTTGCCAACGTCCTTGGCAGTAAATACTTGTTCAACACTAGGAGACTCATTGCTACTCCCAAATTGCTTCCTCCACCTATCCTGTTGCAAAAGCTTGTTGCACAGCTCATCAAACTTCAAGTCAACATTGGTGGATGTAATGTTGAGCGTTTCGATGAAGTGCTCATAGGAATGTGGCAAACTCTTCAAAGTGATCACCACCATATCTTCCTCTTCCATCTTACGACCAATGGCCTCCAATTGATCGCGAATATTTTTTATTTTCATCAAGTGCTCTTGCAAAGACACTTGGTCATCCATTATAATAGAGAAAAGCATATTCTTCAAAAAGAAAGCCCTTCACTTGTTTGAGGTCTCATGAAGATCTTTCAAATGCTTCCAGATCTCCAGAACAGATTTACCAGATGGTATTTCTGGTAACATCTCATCGGCGATAGATAATTTAAGAAGCATGATTGCCTCCCTATTACCTCCATCACACTTGTCCTGATCCTTCCTAGCAGAAGTGGGACAAGTTTCTGTACCTAGGATGAGCGCTTCCAGACACTAGTACTCAAAGATGGTAAGCATCCTTTGCTTCCACATGTTGTAATTCTTTTTATTGAACCTCTGCGACTTTCCAACATAACATTGGACAAAGCTGCCATCCCTCCCGTTTTCCAAAGCACGAAAAACGAGGGAACTCTGTGATCAGCTGGCATAACACTAGACAATCAGCTGACACAACACCTGATTTTTCAAAAATTGTCTGAAAAAGAGGCTCAGAAACTGAATTTTTTTTTTGTTTAAAAAAAAAAGAAACCTTCAAAAACTTTGAAATTAAGATTACTTTTAGAAAAAAAATCCTCCAAAAAACTTTTGAAAGATAGCAGATTTTTTTAAAAAGCTCTTGTAAATTTTTTAAGAATTTTTTTTCGAAAATTCTTTGCAAATTTTTTTTTTTCCTAGAAAATTTGTGCAAACTTACTCAAATTTTTTTCCTTCAAACTGCCATGAAATCTCAAAAATTCACTTTGAACCCAGAACAAATTTCGATGGCCCAGAAAAGAGAAACCCTAGGTCGCTGCAAATGAAGAATGCCCACGATTTTTGAAGAAAATCCGTAAAAAAAAAAAAGAAAATCTGCAATCGCGTGACTTAGAAAATCGTGTAGAAAACCCTTGAAATGAATGAAGGGTCGCGCTAGCAAAAAACCCATCTTCAGAAAATCTCATGAAAGGAAGACGTGATTTGCAGAGCCGCCATTGAAGGTCGCGCACACCAAAGAAGGCCCTCTAATAGACGCGAAAATCTTAGATGCGGGTTTGGAAAACAACGCTTGAAAGCCTGCACCCAGAAAAATGCCGCCGTAATAAGCCTCGGAAAAAATGACCACGAATTCAAGCAGGTAAGCAAAAAGGGTGCCGTGATTTCCAACACTGAAAACTCACACGCCAAAACCTTTAGGTCGTGCCCAGATGCGATTTTAACAGTCGTGAATTTTTTTCTAAAAAAAATCTGCCATTTTTCCAACAAAAAAACGTTCAAATTTTCTCATGATTTTTCTATGCGATTTCTTCGATTTAAAAAATAAAAATGGCTAACTAGGCTTTGATGCCATGAAATTATTATTGATATTCATAATTGGCGTGTTTACAAATGGAGAGAAGATCTCTTTATAAAGAAAAATGCAAGACAATGTTTCTAAAAGAAACAATCATTAACTAACAAAAAAGCTAAAAAATAGGAAGTCGGAAATTACTAACTAAAAGAAAACTAGTGACTAACTAAAGCTTAATAAAAACAAAGATGACCATTAATATTACACTAAATATTTTAATAGGGACAACACAAAAGAAACTTCATTTTTTGTTAATAAAAACAGAGCTTCCATTTTTCCTTATTCTTGTTTGCTATTAGTAAATTAACAATGGAAATTGCAAGATAATAGAAAACCGAATCTAGGGTAGGGTTGTTGGGATTGAAATGACATTTTGTAATGTTGGGGTGCCTTGTGGGTCCCCCATAAAGGATAAGTGTCTTTCTTGTTTTGAGTGTTTTTAAATTTCTTTTGACGGATTAAATTTGATGCCCCCACATCTTGGCGTCCCCAAGATTGTTACAAGGATGTCAGGGAAGGCCTTTATCTAGGGTCCCTAAAATGGGGTGTATGCTAGAATATATCCCCTGCTTTGGGGAAACATCTTGTGGATGTCCCAAATTTTTCGTGAAACATGTCCCCCATCCTTGAAACATTACAAAAATCGTGGGTACATGTCCCTAGGGTACACTTTTATTTTTACATGCATAAATTTCATGCATTTCGTTAGGATTTTTTTTAAAGTGAATGCAAAAAGCTATAGTAGATACACTTGAATGTAGAAATTAAGCACAAATGATAGAAGAATTGATCAGATACAAGGCCACTTCAATGCAATAACCCACCCAAAAGTAGAATAACAATTAAAGGAATTTGGTAATACAACTTATGATTTGGAGAACCTTGCTTTTCCTTATTTACAGACATAGTTAGGTTGGTTCACGCCCCTTAATACTAATTAGGTCATCTAAAAGAAATATTTAAAAATAATGAAGGAAAAGATAAATGTTATGCACCATAAGTAGGCCACACAATAACCTTAATACATTTAAAATAGATAGAAAATTAGGGATGGAACATGCCCTTCCCCTTTAGACAAGTGCTGCCCTCAACAGTAAGCAACTTTTCATGCTTTTATTGATGAGCACACAATTATACTGAAGGTGGAAGGGGGTTGAATTAGTATAATACAATCGTTTACTAACAACCACAATGATATCAATTGCACAATATCATTCACATAAGATCTAACAATTATGCAACACAAGTAGAACACACAATTTACATGGAAACCCTTATGGGAGAAAACCATGGCAAAACATTGCTTTTATATAAATCTCCTTTTACAAGCTTTGTAGGCACCAACCCCCACTGCTAAGCACCGACTTAGTAAGAGACATCAATCTCTTGTCAAGGCACCAACCTTCTATGCAACAGGATCACTATCTCCTTGTGAATGCCCTCTTCAATGGATGATGAACAATCACATTCAAATCAGCAAGTTCTACTCTTCAAATCTGCTTATACTCTTTTCTAAAAATCTGCCATAAAAATTCTCTTCTATTTCTGCATAAACTTCTCCTTTATCTCTGCATCCTCTTCTCACACAAAACTGCTATAAACTCTTCTTTCAAATCTGCATTTATATCTCTTACTATGATCTTCTTATCTTTTCATATACAGATCTATAGGTGTAGATATAACATTTCTTTTTATTTCTCACACTTTCTCACCATTCTATACATCTTACATCCTCATAACCAAATGAGAAGATGCATCTCTTAGAAAAGAGATAACTTTCTAAAAGATTATTACCTTTGATAGAGAACTGATCACTACCTTTTGAAACTCATCCATAATCTTTTTAAACTAAACTTTTATGCTGATCGCTGCCTTCTAAGTACTTCAATTATTTTCACAAATTACCTTTAAGATAATCACTTCTTTTGTAAACTTGAAATCTACCTTTCCATTGAATGATATTCTATTTATCCTTCATCATTTTCTTCTCAATGAATGGTTTACTCTTTATATCTTGTCTTATCATTATACACACCTTTTCATACACTGAAAGATTATTACCTTTGATAGAGAACTGATTGGCCAAAGTCTAAGTGAAGGCCATGGAGAGCATATGGCAACAACAGGATTGGGCATTACATTGTGGTCCTGCTCATAACATAAAGTTTATAGGATAATGCAATGCCTCTTTGTCAATTATAACTGTCATCTGATTTCCTCTTCCTCTCAACTTAAATATAACCTGACTATGGAAAGGAAACAATGAGAAATGTTTGCATCAAAATGCTAGAGAACCAATTAACAATACTTGTAGAATTAGTATCATGTACCATGGATGTAACACAAAAGTATTAGATAACAATAGCTTTATTGCACAAGGTAGTGTAAGTACATGTTTGGTAGAGGGAGGGTCTGCCACATTATGTATTTTGTTTTCTATTTGTAAGACGAAATTGCTGTCAGTTAAGACAATACCATCAGACTCAACCATACATAACCAAATCTTATTAACACACTACCTAAGTGAACAATACGATAATTATCAAATCAAACAAGTCAGCTACAAAACATTTTTTTATCATTCATATGCTGATAACAATACTTAATGTTGAACAAGGTTGACAATAAACATATCATGGTATTCGCATGCCTTTTGAAATAACCCTTGTGGCAACATGGAGTTATTTAATGGTTCATTTTGCCTATTTAAAAAAAGTATATAATGGGTATTTTCGGATTTTCATTCCATTTAGCTCTTATTTTCTTGTACTTGTTTAGCTATTAAGTTATGTAGCCCTTAATGAATGATCTACTTTGTATGGTAGTTGGTTCCTGTTCAAACTTTTGCTCTGTTTATATGGTTCGCTATTCGATATTTCCTTTATGACTATAAAAATCTGTTAATTGTGATGTATTGACCCTTTCATGTAGGTGTTGTTACTCATGAGGAATCTTTCCGTCAACTTGTCTAGCCCTGATTTTGAGGAGCATGTAAGTTTATCTATATCAGTCTGAGACATACATCTGCAAACATTTTAAGCGTATGATTTCAGTTCTCTTTTCATTCTCTTAACCAGTTGGTGCTTTTATAACTTTGCCATCCTATCTTATTACATATGAGCTTTTATCAATTTAGTGTTCAGCCTTTGTATGATAATAAGCTGTTGTAGTGTTTAAGATGATTTATTGTATTTATTCAGAATAAAGAAAATATTTATTTCAATTGCATATCATCATTATCTGTGTACTGCTATTGATTATAGATTTTGTTAACAATGTAATGTGGAAACATGTTTCTGGGATGGCAGGGGATGGGAAGCCTTTCTTAAGGGGATGCCAAGGGATGGCCATTAAACAAATAGGGGAAATTTAGAAATATAGAAAATTTTAGATATTCATATTCTAAGGCATTTACCATTATATGGCCATATTATGAAACATTAGAGCTGAATTGAGAATTAACACCAGTCAATATACAAATTGACAAACTGAAACATTAAACATTTTAAGGCTCAGGTTTTTGAAAGAGAACTTTACTCTCAGAACTTTTAAATAATGTAGCTTATTCAGTTCATATCATATTTCTTTTGATTTTTTAGTTAGGACTATATGATGCAACACAAAATCTGCTGTCCTAAACCTTATGACGGATTCAAGTTAATTATCTCTGCCATTCTATTTATTTATTTTGCTCTGTAGGGTCAACTCAGTCCATCAATTATGCTCCATACATTTCTTCTCTATTAACGTGATTGTGTTTTCACTTTCAATGTAATTTTTTATGCATCAAATATAATTTGATTTCCTTTTTCTAAAACAAACTTTTAACTTTTCAATGGGAAAGATAGCAAATATCTCCAAGAATAGTTTTAAAGTTTAATTGTGATGAATCTGATCTTGGCGGTCACAATTGGAGGTTGAAGCTTATCATGCCTTTTATGGGTACCAAATAATATCTCTAATGATTGAAAACAATGTGAAAAATAGATCCTTCATGTTTAAAATCTGGAGTAAAATATCTGAATCATTTTCTTCACATTGTTTATTCTTCCTATAATGATGGTTGGTTGTGGGGTCAATGACTTTCAAATCACTTTCTCAGTTGTTTCCTTGCACACCAATCGCTAGGGCAACAACTCTAAAATCTTCAGCAACTAAGGTACAGGTCATATAATTTGTATTGGTTAGGGCACAGAGCGTCATTGTTTTTTGGAGATTTTTTAGCTTTACACAGGTTCTACTTTGGCTTAGTTGCAAAATAGTGCTTTCTCACATTCATCTTTGGCTGTTGTATGCGTATGTTACTATGTCCACTCATATGATTCCAGTATATGCTGTAACATATCTTCTGCCTCAATTGTTAGCTGTCTCATGTCTGTTAATTTGTTAAAAAAAAATTCAGGACTTCACTGTCTAGATGTATTTTCAGTTCATTTTTATGTTCCATGGTGTTTCTGTGAGGGGGCAGCAGGATGGCAGGGGACAGCAGTCTGAGGGCCATTTTTTTGGGACTGTGGGGGGACGACAATATATATATATATTCAGCATCATTTTAACAGTGTCATGCTGCTGTTATACTGCTGCCATGAACTTGTAGAAATTTGAGTATCTCTCTCTGTCTCTCTGTCTCTCTGTCTCTATGTGTATATATATTTTAAAATGAAAGAGGGAGTTACTCAAATTTCTACAAGTGAATGGCAGCAGTGTAACAGCAGCAATATAACATGACACTGTTAAAATGATGCTGGATGATGCATGCCAACCACATCATCCATAATACATATTGAAAATTTTGAAGTTTGAGACTTTTTTGAACAATGAAATCAGAAATCCAAATTATTACGGTTACTGTTAACTGTTATATAACTTATTTCATTAGCTATGAATCTGAATCATGATATATTTAACAATGTTTTTTTAATGTTAGGAACATTTTTTTCTTGAACATTATAAATTTTTTCTTTGCCTTGGGGATGTTTGGCTGCCACTGGGACTGTCTCAGGGATGGCCAAATGTCCCCATGGCGTTTCAACATGTTTAAGAAATATTTTGAAGAATTTTGGGGATGGCCAGGGGATGTCCTCTACTATCCTGCCGTACCCAAAATGCCTTTGGGGATGGGGATGGGGGTTTGCGGGCCGGTGATGCGTTCCTGTGGAACACATGTTTGTTTTAAGTAAGAATCGATAGGTGCCATGTCAACAAAAAATCTTGAAGTTTGGGTCATTGCCAATAATTGCATTTGTGTTGCTGATTACAAGGCGAGTTTTTTGATTTTTTCTTTTATTTTATTGTGTTTCTGGGATGTTTCCAAGCAGAAGTGGGGGTTAGGGGATGGTGGGGAGACATTTTTGAGGCATCCCTAGAACATCCTTGGTACAGGGACACCTACAAAAAGGTAGGGGATGCATTACCGTGTACCCTTGCTATTAACAGATAGAAGTTATTGCTTGCCATGCCTAGGAATATGATGCTTGAGCCTCAAGCTAAACACATAATAAACTTATTTTTAGATGTGTGAGGTGTTAGTTTTTTATAGCTGCGGGAGTTATTTCCCTAAGCAAAATTAATCATAGGCAGGTCGGCCTATCATTTGTTAAAACAAAATATTATATTCTTCTAGGTCGGCTCTAGAGGAGAGCACCTAGTTTGGTATATAAGGGAGATAGAGTCTCCACAGTAAGTATCAATTCATTCCATTCCAATTCAAATTTCTTCAGCAGCAGGTTCACTATCAAGAGCAGCAGATTTTCTTCAAGGAGAAGTATTATTTTGTGTATTCAAGGAAATCGCACTATCCTCAAGTGCAGATTTATTGTATGAGGTTCAGCCTTGCTAGGGCCTGATTTTGAGTGCTATTTCTGCACTTATTTATTCTGATTTATAAGAGAATATTTTGCTGGGTTTTTCTCCCTTGAGTAGGAGGGTTTTCCTAGGGTAAATTCGGTGTTCATTGTTCTTTGTGATTGTGTTTTTTGCTTAACTGCATTTCTGATCCTAAAATTAACATGGTATTAGAGTGGGTTTAGGAAAGCTCTGATCAGATTTGGCTAATGCAGTGTGTGGAAGATGGTGACCGGTGTCAAGGTAGAAAATAGACTTAAGACCACAACTCCATCATATTCCTTGGAGGTCACTTTCAAGCTTGGAGAATTCGGAAGCCTGATTAGAGAAGTTCAGAAAGATTCTGTACCAAAACTTTGAATTTTCGAAGGGCAGAAAGATTGCGATTGTGGGAATCGTTTGGGCAATTGTTTGAATTTATCTAAGAAGACAAACAGACCACCCTCGTTGGGAGAGGAAATAATCAAATCTAAGATCGCTCGATAAGGACAAACCAAGGAGTCAAATTTATATTCAGGAATCAAATTCTTTTTGGTGCAGATAGAGACAAAGGCAGGAAGCAGCTCACTCAACTGCTGAATAAAGACAAAATTGCAGTAATCGATTTTATATAGAAATCGATATTGAGGAAGGAAAAAAAGAAGCAAAGTCGACAACAACAGATAGGAACCACGACTCTGTCTCATTCTCAATAAGACAAATATTCGATTAAATAATGATCGATGCTTGGGGGATCAGAACTCAATAAGGGATATGACACTCACTCTCGAGTGGACAATACTAATATTTTGTTCGGGTGAATTTTGAGATATAGAAAATCTGAAAATATAATGACATTGAACTTTCAAAACAATAGCAGTAGTAAAGTTTAAGAATGAACATTAACTTTAAATACACAAAATTCAAATCCAAATGTCATTGTCACATTGTGTCAAAGAGTTCATACTTGAATACTTCAAATTTCATAATCATAGTTCGCATTTGACATTACATATTCGATTACATATTGAAATTCAGAAATATTGATAGTTTGATTGGCTGATATGCAAACAAAAAACAAAAATCAGAAATCTATTTGATATCTCATATCATCTACACCACATCAATCATCATCCATGTCAAGGTCCTCAACTATGATGCTCTCCAAATACTCATCACTCTCTAACTCAAGTTCCTCTGCTGGTAGTAGAACTGGGGGTAAATCAGTAAGGCCATCTGGTTCAACCACTTCATCCACTATGGCTGCAGCATCTTCATCAGGTGAAATTTGGTCCCATTTTGCTAAAGGACCCTCATTGTATGCAGGATCTACACAAGAGAGAAGGCGAAGTGAGCTATGAATGTACACTTTGTTCTTTGCTTTCTTTGGCCCCAATCGGTTCCTCTTTAGTAAATGAATAAAACCATAAGTACTCCAATTTCTCTCACAAGATGAAGAGCTAGCTACTTGTGAGAGTAATCTTATTGCAAATGATTGCAATTCAGGTGTTTCACCTCCATGGTTCCACCACCACTCTATTGGGTCTTTCTTTGCTCGCATATCATATAAAGCTTCCACGGAAGAAAAGTCACCATGCCCACATGAAAACTTATTCCATTGACTCCTCATAACTGATGCTTCCTCACCTCGGCCATATATCTTTTTTATTGCAGCCCAAAACCCCTTCATTACCTCTCTATCCTCATATGGAGCCCTCTTATTGGTCTCTTGTATATTATGCCATTTAGGATTAAGGCATAGGTAGAACAATGAAGAGGTGTGTTAAGTTTGTTCCATCTTCCATGTAACTTTTCTTCTATCAAAGGATATAGTGAAGGATCTTTTGCATCTGTTATTTTCTTAATTCTTTCACAGATGGAATCTATGTCTTCATAAATTTCCCCCAAACATGGCTTGTCTGAATTTGCAAATTTGATCACCTCACATATGGGCTGAATAAAGTACACAACAAATTTAACATCAGCCCAAAAACGGTCATCAAGGATCATACCTCTCACCTCAATTGCATCATTTGATGTAGATTGCCTCCAAGCTGCCCATGCATCACTCACAACCGTGGAATACAAAGCACCTTTCACTTCACAAAGATGTGAAGAAGAATAAAATAAGAAGCAAACCTTGTATCAGTTGGTTTGAGAAGCTCCACCTTGGCAAATTTTTGATAAATAGCTCGTGTTTGGTGATGGTTACATATGAACATTTGAATTTTTCTGTCGTTTTCTATGAGAGCTGAAACCCACTCAAACTTGCCAATATCTTTGAGTGCATTATTCAACGATTGCACACAACATGGTGTCCAAAATATAAGCTTGTGTTTCTTTTGCACCAACATGCCTGATGCTTTACAAATAGGGGTGATATCTGTAACAATTTGGACTACATGTGATGCCCCTACCTCCTCAATGCTGTCACATAGCTGGTTAAAAAGATACTCCGCGTTTTTTTCTTGCCCCGAACAATCTAATGCCTTCAAAAAATAAGGCCCTTTGCTGCATGTTACCATGATATTAAGTAGTGGACGGTTTCTAGTATCCGTCCACCCATCCATCGCAATGATGCATCCTTCTGAAGCCCACACTCTTTTCAATGGTGCAGTTTGTTGCTCTAATCGAATTTTTTCTTTATCAATTAGAGTAGTGCGAAGCTTTTCATACATAGGTGGTTTATATCCCATTGGTGCATTGCTGATTGCTTGGACCATCTTTGTATAGGAAGTTGATCAAGCAACATTAAACGGTGTTCCATTGGCATAAAAGAAGTGTGCAATTGCTACATCGACCGCTTCTCGACCTTGCACATCAAATAATCTGCCAATGGGGTTTGAGCTACCAATGTATGGCCTCTTGTGAGAACTTTCTGCTGCTACATCTCTTGAAGACTCATCCACCTCTGCCTCTCTATTGATATTCCGATTTTGATTTGCAGCAGTTGCCCCTGTTGTTGAAGCGTGGGAGCTCATATTAGAAACTTTACCATCAGCCCTTTCTTGATCCCTCACAGCCTCATATCGTTCCACCTCATTTATACAAGGATCAACACCTTTTTCAGGTATGTGAAGGAAATGAGCCCTCACCCTCGTGTAAGTACCTTGCCATGACATTGGGCATAATTTACATGAGATCGTGGCTGTTCCACTTGAACCCTTCGTCCCCTTAACACGATCAACATACTTCCACAATGGATACAAGCCTTGTTTGTTTCCCCCACTCGACATTCTTGATTCAATGATTCAAATTCTACACAATAAAAAGACAAAAAGACATTATGATTAGAAATCAAATGACTGTAGCTAAAATTATGAAAAAGGAAATAGAAAAAAAAAAATTGAAATGGCTGTAGCTAAAGTTATGAAAAAGGAAACAGAAAAAAACATTTCTTTGAGGAATTTTTTTAAATGAATCATGATTGCACAATACACAGTATGAGCACACTCAAAATGAATCATGAAGGCCATAAATTTATAAAATGGTACATGCTTTTTGTGTAGGAGACAAATCACATCCATAGACACAGGAAATCAATGCAAAGTTGGAGAAATTTGCTTGGCAGTCAGCAGATGAAGACAACAGGGTATTGGGCCTATTGACATTGCACATTGTTATAGTGCAAGCCTATTTTTCAGATTGTTTTAAATTTTTAATGTTTCAATTTTAAGTTTTAACTTTTATTTAGCATCACCATTAATCTCTAGGCAGTATACTCATGACTCATTATTATAGTGCAAGCCTATTTTTCAGATTGTTTTATTTAGCATCACCAGTAATCTCCACAAGAGCATTGCCCCTGTTTGAAATCGTGGAATCTGTATTCCACGATTTCAAACAGGGGCAATGCTCTTGTGGAGATTACTGGTGATGCTAAATAAAACAATCTGAAAAATAGAATCACCAGTAATCTCCACAAGAGCATTACCCCTGTTTAAAATCGTGGAATCTGTATTCCACGATTTTAAACAGGGGCAATGCTCTTGTGGAGATTACTGGTGATGCTAAATAAAACAATCTGAAAAATAGGCTATGAAAAATGAAAATAAAAAAAGAAACTGACATTTTTGCTGCCATTTCAGTGTTTCACATTCACCAAGCACATGAGAGTTGGAGAGTGGAGACGGATAAGCACAGGAGAGTTGGAAAAATTAAATTTTAAAAATATTGTAACTTATTACTTACTGGTTTAGTCTTCACTCTTCTCTGCCGTCACCCTCTCCAGTCTCCTCCAATCGCGTGCTAAATGACAAATGACCTCTCACTTTTAAAACTCGTGTTTTAGGTATTTTCTTTATGTTTGGCCTTTAAAATGCGCGAGAATTCACAGGAGACGTGGGAGATTTCATGGGACACGTGATTTTTTGGATCTGGAGTCGTGGGAGATGTCGGGAGACTTTTGAGAAGTTTCCAAACTCTAAAAAACATCTCTGGGTACTGGTGCAGTGTCGGAGACGCGTCTCTGTCTCCGAGACGCGTCTCAGAGGGGGGGGAGACGCATTTCCCGGCTACTATGGTTTACGCATTAGACATGCAGCAAAATATTTTCACAGGCTTCTCAAATGATTAAGAAGAGCACAATCACTTTCAAACTCACATTTATAAGGAATTTAAATGACTGTCTGATCAAAAACCAATGTATTTAAAACAACTAATACCCCACTTTTTCTACAGTTACTCTGCACCTTCATTGATGATTCCGAATTCTTAGAATTATTAAGGGATTCCATCTCATCAACTGATGTAGACGTTCAAGAGATGTAGTTATTGGTGAATCAACAGATGACATTTTAAGGTCTGAAACAGGTGCAATTACATGATCAATGCTAGTGGAAAGTCTGCCCCATCCAACTTTTGGAACTGTGTGTCCTCTTCTACGTTCTAGCTTGCTTTTCTCTGATTCCATCTTTACTTTGTGACCTACCTCCTGAGTGAACTTGTGACAACCCAGCTTCTTGGTTATCCTGAAAGACAGGAAATTCCTAAATTTAGTGTTAAAGGATAGATAATAAGAACCATAATACAAATTATATTAGACTCCTTGCTGTTTCATTTTGATTTTACATAAAATAGAGGAACTGATCTTGTAGGCAATGGAGGATTATCAACAGGAATGGAGGGCAGGATATCAATGCGCAACTCTGTTACCAATTAGCAGGCTGGGCATGAAATTTGGGTCCCAAAATTGCCTGTACATGTTCAAGATTTACTCGAGTACCTATTCTAGGGCACAAATCCTGTGTGGTCTTTTTTATTTATATTTTACTTGTTCTTTGCACTCTTTCTTTTTTCTTGTCAAATTTCATGGAAAGAAAAAAATTAAAATGCTCCTACATCTCACTACTACAAACACAGTTTTTCTGTTAACAGTGGGGGACTTGTACAAACGGCATCATTACAGTTAGGAAGCCAAGAAGAATGTGATAGGAAGACCATCATTTCCTGAGGCTTCTCCTCCTCCTCTGTCCAATGACAGCTGATGAGTATTTGTGTAAAAATGATAGTGCATTGGAGGTGTTATTATTGTTGGTGGTACTGCTGTTTTAAATTTGTAAGCTGCTCTTTTTCTCTGTGGAGAATTGTACAGGGTTTTATGACTGTCTTTTTATCATAAATCTTGGATTATCACCTGTTGCAGTTCTCTTGAAATGCAATAATTACTCGCCTCACCTTATTAAAAATAAGACACGCTTTACATTTTACTGCCTTTATATTTGTCCACCATAGTAGTATCGAGGGTTTTATTTTTATTTTTTATGCTCACACTAGATTTTACCCTAGAGCTCCCACTTGACACAGAGCTTTTGGGGGTTCCACAAAAGGGGGTTACAACTTTGACTACTGAGGTACATATGATCTTATAAATCTTTTATGGTTATTCTGTTTATTATATGCATTTTATGTGGTTATCTGAACTTAATTTTGTTTCTAGTGTATATATTTATGATTTTAATTTTTTAACTTTTTTTTGTATACAATTAGATGAACCCAAAACATATCCAGCCTGATATTTATTTATTTATTTATATTATTATTTTTTGTATCCACATACCCAAATCCTCAAACCCAATCCCAGAAACAAACTGGTAACTTGGACAAGCAATGAAGGAGAATTATCTTTTGAGTGAGGCCTCAAATAATGTCTAATAAAATGTGTCCTATGAAATATAGTTTAATCATACCAAACAAGAAAATAGAAAAACTAGAAAGTCAATATTTAATGAAATTAACAATTGTTTTCAATATATGTATATATTCTCTAAAGTTTTTTATAAGACCATGAAGCTGGACTGGGATGAGGAGTTTTCCTAGCATTTGTCAGAAACTGTGGGTTTAGGTCTTCTGTACCTAGTGTTGGAGTCTGTATGACATGAGTCTGGTACCACTTATCCATCTTTGCCTAGCTGCCTTGCACTCAAATAGTTGTAAGCTTCTCACAGTAAGGTACAGCCTCAGAGTACTTAGCCAAGAGTCCAGCACAAACAGAAATGTTGGGTGATGTCAAGTATGGGTGTTCAATTGCTCATCACAAGGATGAGATCTCCAACATAAATTAAATTAAAAAAATCCTGGTAAGGGTCCAAAACAATCTAAGATGTCAGATAATTCAAGTGCTGACAATCAAACTGGTGCTCCAGGAGTGAGTGGACCTATATATTATATGCGCATGTTTATTGGTAACAAAAATAATTTCTACAATAAAAAATGAACCAATTACATAGCTGGAAATCTGCAGTGGGCTTCTGACCTTTACCAACTGATTATGGTGTTTCTTACATTTCCCCTCTCCTGTGCTTTTCCAATGTTTACAATAAATAAATTGTCAAACCCTCATTTTTTTAGGATGTCTTGACATAAATTATAAGTCCAAGAAAGCATCCATTCTGTTGAAAGCTCTGATGCCCCAAACTACTATCAATATAAAGTCAGACCTGCATCAGCATAATGTCAGCCTGACAAAATTTGACATTTGGTGCAAATTAGAGTGAGGCTCAAATTTTGTCATTGGCATGATGCAAATTCTGACTCTAATTGACAAAAATATATAATTGTAGAAATGATTTGGCAAGAAAGATACATAGTTACAAATAGAGTCCGGTTGGTCATTCAACAGCCCCCCTTCAGTAAAATATGGTATTTCACATTTTCAGTGGGATTTAGTAAATCTAGAAATCATATGTACAGGCTAGCATCTGAGTGGATTTTTCTAGAAACAGGTTGGCAAGAAAGATGTATAGTTACACTTAGAATACAGTTGGTCATTCAACAGATTCCCTCTCAGTAAAATATGGTATTTCTCATTTTCAGTGGATTAAATCTGGAAATTATATGTACAGATTAGTATCTGAGTTTTGCACCAGTTCTCTAGTTTGTGAGCTAGTAATAAATGGTGGAAATAATTTCTTTCATTTCTTCTACTGTCTACAATTCATGATGCATAAACGACTTTTGTTACTATATGACATGAGTTCTGGGCAGGCTGGATTTTCTATTTTACCTAAAAATATTAGATGTTCTAGACAGGCAACAAGCTCCACAAAACTATGTTTGTGCATTGACCCAAGGGACAGCCTATTGTATTAGAGAGGATTTGATCAATCATGATAATGAGTATTTTACCATAAATTACTGACATGGTATTATCGCCACCACTCAATTGTTGTAGCTTGATATGTTACTCTTAGAAATAGATTGGCATGAAAGATTCATGGTTACTCCTAGACTCAAGTTGGTCATGCAATCCATGATACTAACTCATTTAAATATTGTACTTTACAATTTCAGTGAACTAAATCCGCAAATCATCTGCACAGACTGGTATCTAAGTTTTGGACCAGTTTTCTAAATGATTAAGATGATAGTAAATCATGGAAATTAATTATTGCCTTCAATTTTTTTCTGAAGTATAATTCCACTTCAAGTTATAGCTCAACTTCTATTACAATATCTAAGAATATTGTGATATTTGCAGAAATCATTTTTATCAGTATATGACATGAATCATGGACAGGCTGGCCCTTATGTAGTAAATCAAATGGAGGAGCATGCAATGGTGTCAGGTACTCCTACAAACCAGTCATTGGTAAGTTGGTATCCTCTTTTGTGCTGTAGTCAGTCTTTGTTATGAGACAACTTGTCGTTAAAGTTATCATTGGGTTAACAGGATGTTTGGGATGATCATCTGCAATCTACGCATCTGGGATCAGTAAATGTACAAGAGAGAGAAGATCTTAATAGCCAACAAAAGAACCAAGATTTGCCAGGATCATCAGACTCTCAAAATTGTGCCCCTGATGGTGATGCTGTTACCGGTATTGGTTCTTCCTTCCATGGTAACCAAGATAGCACTTGTGGAATTCCAGTAAAGTGTTTTTCAGATAAAGACCCAACTTAGATGAGCATAATTTAACCAGGCATTTGAAATATAGTTTGAAAGCCTGCCTAATCTGCTAGTGTAATTCTATGGTAAAATTGATTTATCCTGAACTTGTAATCTATTGTATGTAGGTATTGTCATTGCTGTATAGAAAAAGCTTTGTCCTTGTTAGCTTGAAATATGAACTTAACTATAATTATGACTGACTTACGTGTAAAATTTGAAACTTCAGCCAGTTGGCCTGTAGATTGTGTTGTGAATTAGTGGCATGCAAAAGTAATATTTCCCTTTTCATGCAAGTTTTGTTTATGAACCTTCTGTAATCTTTCTTCCTTGGCATCTCTATATATAAATTATGATGTAAGTAGGTTTTCTTAAATTGCTTATGTTAGAGGAGCTGAAAGTATATGGGTTTCTTTGAATTCACTCTCAGACTGTAAAATCAATACTTATACAACGAAAATAATGGTAGTCTCTGGCCCTTGAGCAAATGATAACATGACTATTCATAGTTTGGCAACATCTGTTACTGATGAGGTCTAAGAATTCCACATTTCTTGAAAGCCTCTATAGACAATTCAAATAAATCAAATTGAATGGCAGAGAGAAGTGCTAATTTGGATAATTAATTTTAGAATCAGTAGGGTGACTATTAATTAAGTGGTTATATTTTTTTAACTCAAGTACTGTGAATTGCATTTGCAATTTATTCCACTTATTATCTGAATTTATAGTACAGTCATCCCCCAGTCTGGTACTCATTATCTGAAATTCTACCATACGCCTCCTCATCTCTGGAGCATCTTGGATTGTTGTATTGGTATCCATTTTATGGTACACACTTTTATTCTATTAAAATTTAGGTCACAGCTGTTACAAAAGCATCACACTTGTAATTCTTGAAAGAAATACCAAGTAATTCTGTTCCTTTGCACATCAGTGACTCCCAAATGACATTCTTTGTTTCTGTCTATGTTCAATTTCTCATTTATATAGTGCTTTTCATTTCATTTTGCACACCCGTCTCATGCATTTTGTTTTCTTTTTGATCATTAAATTCTTCATCCTTTCTGTTTGAACTTTAGAACTGTCTCTAGTCAATCATCTTTTCATCAGAACATTTGCATCTCCATAAATCACATTTCATTCTTTATTCCAACGATATCAGATCCATTGTTTTGTGGTCCACAGGGAGGGTGACACCCAATGGTGCACTAGTTGTTCCCTTAACTTTTTCATCCTAACAACAGCCTTCTAATAACCTCTTGTGCCTGCTGCTTCCCTTTCTTGGCTTCAGATTTGTGTTAATTGCAACCTCCTGTTTCTACCTTTTGTTTCTACTCGTGGTCATTATCTATTTGTCTTCTCCACACACTCTATTCAAGTGGATTGAATTATGATCCTCCCGTGCTTTTTAAATCTGCCTATTTGCCATGATTTTATGCATGAATAGAGCAGGAATCCAAATAATTAAGGAAAAAGCTAGTCCTTTCGATCAACCTCCTATATAAGACACTGTTAACTTTTTTATAATATATTGACTGTTTTTATTGTAAAACAGAAATTAGGAAATTTAAGATTGTTTTTCAAGAACATTCTGGAGGTTTAATGTCTAGAATGTTCAAGATATTTTCTAAGTTGCTAGTCCTGGTATGGGGATGGGTTTGGGTATGCTGGTATAACATTTTTTTTCCCGAGTATGAGTATAGGTTCATAGATATGGTACGGGTTTGGGTATATAATCTCCGGGGAAAAAATGTTGTATCGGCATACCTGTATCTGAACTCGAACCCGTTCCATATATACAAACCTGTATGAGGACCAGCAACTTAGAAAATATCTTGAACATTCTAGACGTGAACCTCCTTAATGGTTGTGAAAAGCGAAGCATAAATTTTTTAATTTTTGTTTTGAATAGGAAACAGTATATATATTAAAATTATAAAAACAGTGATACTCATAATTGCCAATAAACAAAATATTTAAATCATAGTTACAAGACTCAAACTCTGCCCAGACTTGGCAAGTTGGTTTTTGACCTGAACTCGAACTCAGCCAAGACTTGACACATGCTCGACAAATTGAAAAAACCATGAAATAGAGATTTTTTTAAGGATTTAAAACTTGTATGATGCACCCTTCAATAAATAAATTTTAAAGATAGAATAAACTAATTAAATGGAAGCTATTTTGATCACATACGTAGTATATATCGATCATATAAGTATCGAGCCTGAGAATTCACGTCTTATCCCAAGCCGTGTTTGCTAAAGATTTCGTGGATCTTGCTTAAGGAGCACGTTGTTTCTACAGATTTCGTGGATCTTGCATTGATTACATCTGCTCAAGAATTGTTTTCTCGCACAAACTTGGTCACTAGAGAATAATTTAATAAATATATGTTCATTTGGGCATATTAAGGGTTGGGAACTTGGGATATTTTGGAGAAATAAACATTGTAAAAGATTTTTTTTGAAGGTTGTAAATTTTTCAAAAAGATAATAAAGTCTGTTATTCTGTTCCTGTGTGCATGTTGTATGAAATTTGCTCCATAGTAATGATATGAATACATGCTTATAAATTTGATTGTCTCCATCATATTTCATGTTTTTGAAGAGGAGTAAGTTTTCAAGGAAAGCAAAAAATCTCTGCTTGTGCATTTGCTGAAGGAGTTATTGATCTAATTAGTTCATCTTCAAGGAGGGTGATATTCCTTTTTAGACAGTGATTGGGATGTGTGATGTTTATGAATGATTAGTAAGTAGAATCTCATTAAGTCAACAATGAGGGTTTATATTACTGCAAGATAGTAATAGATTTTTGTTAAACCCTAGAGGTTGAATGTTGGTATAATATCATATTGGTATACTTTTTAGACTCTGCTATCGGAAGGAAGTAGGCACCGATCTTTTCTAGTATCCCTTTCCATCTAAAAATTTAAAAATGAAAAACTACACTTTCGTGTTGTGTATTAGTAGTTTAGATGATTTGTTCATGCTTGCTCATTAAAGGTACAAGGAAGTAATAGTGTGAAATTATCTTCAAACCCTTGCTATATTTGCATGAACCATTTATTTGCCCTTTTCATTGTGATAAGCCATTATTCTATAGATATCTAGTATTGTCATTAGGTACACCCGATATCTAGTATTGTCATTAGGTACACCCGATATCTAGTATTGTAGAGCTTGAAGTGTAGGAGAGTCATATATCTCTCATTCATTGGATCAACATCTTAATTGTTTTTATCAAATGGATTCACAACCCCTTAGAAATAATTAACAAGAAGTTGTATAACGAACAAAATGGCAACTTCATTGGGGATTGCTCAGAAAAGAATATCTATTTGGCAAGAGTCAAAGAATTTGAAAATTTGTTGATTTTTGAGTGTAGTACTCTGTGTTAGTATTTTATAGATCAGATAAACAACTGAAAGCACTCAGAAAATTGCAACACATAAGACAATAAACACAGCAAGATACCCTGGGAAAACCCAGCAAATAATTCTGTTATATAAGAGCAGAAATAGGAGCAGAAATCTGCTTACAACAAAGGCCCAGCAATGGCCGAATTTAATACAATGAATATGTTTCTCCTTCAAATTGGTCTGCTGCTACAGGATGATGATCTGCTACTGCATCATGATGATCTGCTGCGACATCTTGATGATCTGCTGCTACTCAATGATCTGCTGCTACACAAGTGCAAACTTCTGCTAGTGCTGCGAATTATGATGATTGAACTTGAATGATAAAAAGTACAAATGCGACCTTGTATATATACAAATGAGGCACCTCCTCAATTAGGTCGGCTCTCTTAGAGAGAATAAATAATTACAATAAATGTCAAAAGGGGTCGGCCCAATACAAGACATAATATGAGAACATAAGGAGGGTTGGCCCTCAAAAAATTAAATCATGTCAATATAAATTAAATAGCCTTTCGAAAGGCTATCATTTAATTTATGCCTTATTCTTGAAGTGTGTGCATTGGAAGAAGCAGCCCAATGCTGCTATAACATCAACACTCTGTTGGTGAAACAAGCTTACAAAGAAGAAATTGTTTTCTTCTCTAGAGGTGGCAACTTTGTTGATACAATCCCTGTAATATTTTGTGAAAAGTAGTATGGACAAAAGGTTATTGTTCAAAGACAATCCTGAAAAGTAGCTAGTTGGTGAGATGAACATGAAAAATACTAATGAACAAGTTGGGAATCATAGTGATAGACCTGCTTTTGGAGTACCAAAACAAGGAGATAGAGATGAATGGCTTGGTTCAAAATATTAGAGAATGACAGTTGAAGTTGCGAATGTTGCCAGAGAAACAAATGCAGAAGGTCGTCTAAATGAAGCAATCATGGAAAGAATGAATACAAGGCAAAATGCATTATATGATGAAATGGCAACTCCACCAGCTAATAGTAACGAGAATCCCTATTGGTATAGAGATAACTCAATTTATCAGAGGAATGAAGAAGATGCATAGCTTGAAATAAAAGCAAATCGCAAAAATCAAGTTGAAGATCTTGGTTAGAGAGTGGCTAATTTGAGAGCAGAGATGACTAGGCTTGAAGCTGAGAAAGCTTAGGAAGACCTCAGAGTCAGAGTTGAAAATTTGAGAAATTTTAATTTGGCTGATAGAGGAAGAGTAGAGACTCCTCTTGATAGAAGAAGGCCTCCCAGAGATGCAAGAAATAGCAGAAGGCATGTTCTTGAAAAACCTCATATAAATTTGGGTATAGACAATTGAATTTCACAGGCATACATGGGTATCTAAATGCTATCGCAAGTGAAGTTAGAGCAAAATTTCCAAAATTTCAAGGAAACAATGTAGTTTCAAGAGAGGATCATTTAAAATCTTTTAATAATTTAATTGATGACTATGAAATTGAAGATGAGGATATTTTAATGAACCTGTTTGTTCAATCCTTAGACGACATTGCTAGAGATTGGTATAAGAGTTTACTTGATGGAAGCATTGAGTCTTGAGATCCAAAGAGTTTTTATAAAGCATTATGGTCACAAAACAGAACTAAGATTTATAGTTAACGAATCTATAAATATTGTAAAGGGATATAATGAATCCGTTTTATACTTCAATTCTAGATTTGTTAGATTAATGTCAAAGATTCCAGCATACATGAGACCTAACGAATTTGTGTTTAGTAATATACTTTAATGCGTATGATGCTAAGATGGAATATACTTACTAAGAGATACAGATCTTCACACATTGAGGGAAGCATACATGATTGCTGCAAATATTGAAAGCAATCAAATAGCTTCTGGAAAAGTGTAGAAAAGGAGTGACGTGAGAATTTTATCTCAGGCTAAGGGACAAATATAATATTAATTCAACCATGAGTAAAATTCAACTATGAAAACCTTTTGAGGAGCAGATTAAAAGGATAACTGTGGCAGCAGTTCTGAAAGCCAAAAGCCATTATAATTTGAGAAGTAAAGTTGGTCAAAAAGGAAGTGATGAGCTAGAAAATAGTCTTTAATGAAAACACCCTTGGTATTTTCTAGCTCATCACTTCGTTTTTGACCAACTTTACTTCTCAAATTATAATGGCTTTTGGCTTTCAGAACTGAGAAAAATATAATATTAATTCAACCATGAGTAAAATTCAACTAAGAAAACCTTTTGAGGAGCAAAAAGGAAAAATAAAATATTATGTCCCTTATCCTGAGATAAAATTCTCACGTCACTCCTTTTCTACACTTTTCCAGAAGCTATTTGATTGCTTTCAATATTTGCAGCAATCATGTATGCTTCCCTCAATGTGTGAAGATCTGTATCTCTTAGTAAGTATCCCATCTTAGCATCATACGCATTACAAAGTAGGCAAAACCAAAAACTCAACTTGCTACAAAGAGTTAGAATTTAAATAAAAGAAAAAGTGGTGAGTTGTTGATCAAAAGTGCAAATAAACTAGATCAACAAAGAAGAAGGTTCAAACTATATACTAGATGTAACAGTTGGACGGGATTCTGGTAAACAAGACATTGTGAGGATATATTCTGCTTCCATCAAAAGGTAATGTACATGTAGATGTTCATTTACCTACGTATATTCCAGTAGATATAGCTCAGATGTTGAATCAGATAAAAGTTCAGGTTCCTTTGATGGAAATGATGAGAATAAATGAGCATAAGAACAAAGCCCTTCCTCTCATCTGTGATGTTCCTTCAAATTGGTTGAACAAAAACAATGAATTCAACACAAAACAAAAGGGGATAACCAAATCATAGGGTTGAATAATAAGGCTGATAATTTTGAGAGGCTTGAAGTATATCTGGGTTTAACATTGAGTAAAAGTCCATCCCATATAGATCCCTTTTATGTAACATTGTTGATAAATGATAAGCTAGTAAGGAATTGTATGATTGATTTTGGTGCATCTACTAACATCACGTCTCTTTAAATCATGAAACAATTGGATATGCAAGTTGCAAAGTCATTTACTAAATGCTCTGCAATGGATTTTAGAGAGGTTCTAGTCATAGCATATTGAAAGATGTGAACTTGAAAGTTCAACTAGCTGCATATTTAAAGGAGTATAATATGAACATAACGGTGGGAGATATTCCACTATGATATGGTATGCTTCTATTAAGAAGTGGTTTGCTGCCATAGGTGGAAATATTCAGATGGACTCCTCTTATGCCATGATCCCAATGAATGGGAGAAATGTGAGATTGGATAGAGAACAACAAGCCCTATATATGTTTGGAAATGTTCCTAATTTGAACCAACATGTGTTGTATGTTTAATACAAATTTGGATAATTTCAAAGGTAAGATTGATGATCCAAAAAAAGGTAACACTTTGACAAAAAATCCAAGTCAAGAACAAAGTACAAATGAGGTATGGACTATGTTTTTCGATGGTGCTTGTTCCAAGGATGGAGTAGGAGATGGAGTTTTATTAATATATCCTCATAAAGAGGCTTCCAATTTTTCTTTGAAATTAGGATTTGAATGTACAAATAATGTAGTAGAATATGAAGCTTTGCTATTGGGTTTGAATCTAGCTTTGAAGCATAAGATAAAAAATCTCAAGGTGGAGGGTGATTTTGAGTAGTAGAATATGAAGCTTTGCTATTGGGTTTGAATCTAGCTTTGAAGCATAAGATAAAGAATCTCAAGGTGGAGGGTGATTTTGAATAAGATAAAGAATCTCAAGGTGAAGGTGATTTTGAATTGATAATCTCACAGATCAAAGGAAAATATGCTTCAAAGAATAAAAGAATGAAACAGTACAAGAATGCTGTTCTGGAAACTATAAAGTTATTTGATGCTTTATCTATTGATTAGATAGAGAGAGAAAAGAATGTAGTTGCAGATTTAATGGTAGTTGCAGCTATTAGATCAAAAGACATTTTCTTGGCAGGCATTACGAAGGTATTTGATGATGAGTGTGACTCGTTCAAAATTTTATAGGTATTTGATGATGAGTGTGACTTGTTCAAAATTATAAACTATATGGATGAATATGATAATCCATAAATTGATTTTCAACATTTTGTTGAAATTATGGATAGGAAAGAAACTTTATTTGGGAAAGGAATAACTCAATCGAAAACTAATACCATTCCCAAAGGCTTAGTAGCTATAGAAATAATATTTGATGGAGCAGATAGAAGTATAACTAAGCTTGTTGTTGGGAAGGGAAATGATTTAGAAGAGATTAACATAGGCACACAATCATCTCCCAAGTGTATGTATATTGGGAAAAGAACGAGTCCCAAAATTAGAACACTATTGATTGCATTGTTAAGGAAGTATAGTAGGGTATTTGCATGGTCTTATGATGATTTGAAAGCATATAAAAAAGATTTATTTCAATATGAGATGCCCTTGACACATGATGCCAAACCATTTAGGCAAAAGTAGGTTCTAAAATACAGCAAGAATTGACCAAGCTTAGAGGAGGAATTATCAAGCCCATTAGGCATTCTTTTTGAGTTTTAAATTTGGTTCATGTTAGGAAGAATGGAGGTATCATATTGTTTGTAGATTTTAGGAACTTCCATATTTCTTTTCTAAAAGATAATTTCTTACCAAACACGGAGTCACTGTTATAGAGAGTAACTGGATGTGAGTTATCTATGATGGATGGTTTCTTTGGATATAATCAAGTCAAACTCAAGGAGTTAGAAAAATATAAGACAACGTTTACAACTCCTTGGTGAATATATGTGTATGTAAGAATGCCATTTGGACTTACAAATGTGCGAGTGACATTTTAGAGAGCAATGGATGTAGCCTTTATAGATTCAGTAAATGATGTTCTTGTGTATCAAGACGTTTTAACGACTTATTCAAAGAAGGAAGATGGACACTATGGGCATACAAAAAAGATTAACATATGTCTAGAATATAGTATGGGATGAAAGGAAATGGATTGCGGGGGCTAGGGGCGAGGAATTAGGGTTTGGGTGGCTATATATATGTATACGAGGGTCATTTTCACCTCATTTGTACTCTCCAAGTTATAGAGTTTCAAAGTCTCCAAAGTCTCAAAGTGGAAAGGAGTTGGTGAGATGGTGGATATTTTGAGGGGCAACAATTGTGCTAAATGCATTTGTCAGTTCTAGTGGCCATTCGTGTCTCTTGTGGTGGTATGTATCTAACCCTTAGGTCCCTAGGTCTAAGTTTTGGTGTAATAAATGCTCGGTGAAGTAGGTCTAATCAAATGTCTCCAAGTAGGAAATTGCGTAATTGAGACCCAAAATGACACTTTTGAAGCTCAAAATGGCGCTTCTGATGCACATTAGTGCATTTGATAAGTGAATGGGCCCTTTTAAAATTTTGGGTCGCATGTGATTTTCAGGTTGAAATTGATTTAGCATATTTGATGACTAGTTGAGTGCATTTAATTTAATAGGTCGCATGTGAGGTGTAGATTGGCACATTTGGTAAAATGGGTTGCATGTGATAGATATTGTGGCACAATTAAAAAATTAGGCCATAATTGATCTTTTAGGGATTTGGTGCATTTGATGTTAAGGCTAGGTTTCGTAGGATTATCTATTTTTGCAATTTGTTTGACATTATGTGCACTATTTTGTAGTTTGTACTAGGGCCTATTATTTCTAGGGATCATCATCTCATGGCATTGCATATGAGGATGGAGTTGGATGAGCTAGAGTAAGCCTTCCTAGAAATGGATGGGTTATGGCATATTACATATATGTCCAAGATTCGAGCACATAATGCTATGATGTCATACCTAGTCGAGAGATTGCATAGCGAGCGATGTGCATTTGTTCTATCAACTGACGAGATCATGATTACTTTGGAGGATGTCTAGAGGATTATGAGGATCCCCATTCATGGTGAGTGGGTTGTTTATGATAGATGACCTAGACATTGAGGTTTAAGAGATGGATTTGAGGACCTGGTGATGGGGAGGTTTGATGCTCTTCTATTGGTATTGGCTAGGGTGGTAGGAGGGGTATTAGTTCCTAATCGGAGATCCTAAGGGTTTCCCATTGGTTGGGGGAGGGTGTTGGAGTGAATGCTCAGTGATGGAGTGGCATACACTTGGGGACCATGTATTCTTGCACACCTGTATCATGACATTCATAAGACGGTGTACATGTACAAAGCAAATGTTTCATTTGGGGTCACATTGCTTCATATTTGGGCTTGGGAGAATATCACAATGACATGAACAATTGGATGGAGGGTTCATGGGAGTAGTTTGCCTTATGTTTTTGTATATGATAGTATTTTGACACATTGGTGGCTTGACAATCTCACATACAAGAGACATTTTTTATGAGCTTGATACTATTGATTGGATACCATGGTGATTATGCAAGGGGTGGGTATATGATTCTTAGTTCGCCTAGTATATTGCATGAAGCCCAAGTATTTGATTAGTTGGACCATATATTACTAAATAGTATTTTCTAGAGTGGGTTCAATGATAGTTCAGTGAGGTTCAAGGTCTACCAGGTGGTGAAGCCATTTTTACGTGTACTTAGAGGGAGATTAAAGATTGAGGACCTGTGATATCCTCAGATACTACCATTTTAGATTTTCATGCCTTAGTTCCAATTCAGTGGGTATGGGGAGTATCCATTGTGGATGCATGGACTACTATGAAGTATGACACATGGTGGGCAACACACAGGCCTATCAAATTGACTCATCTAGGTATTGGAAGAGTTGGTATGGAAATACATGATGCAAAGCTAGTTTTGGCTTGTTAACAAAGGTAGAGGGTGATGGAATCCATTGGGGGTGATGGAGAAGATGGATGTGGTGTTGAGGCTAGAGGAGGGGATGGGGGTCAGGGATGAGATGGGGGATAGGGAGAAGGATATGGGAGCCAAACAAGAGATGGGGGCTAAGGAGGAGATGGTGGTAGAGATGGAGATGATGGATGGGGGGAGGAGGTTATTATGGGTAGGTAGGGTATGAAGGTAGAGTGATGATGGAGGAGACATGACCTACAGGTATGATTGGCTACTGCCATGTCCAAGCATGATCAGGCTCAATAGTGGAGGGATGCATTATGAGTGGAGCGATACTTGGACCAAGTATAGAGGGATATCTTATCTATATTGCTTCTTTAGAGGGCAACAAAGAGATGTCTAGACAACTAGGAGACAACAAGCAAAGGCAACAGGCGGTATGCCGATAATGTAGGTTATGAGTGAGTTTTGTTGGATTACTTAGGAGGCTACTTACTATAGGACCCTTAACGAGAGGGAGTTACCTGCAAATCGTTGAGCTACTAGTTTCTTGGCTCAGATTCAATCATGGGCTTCTCAATCAATAAGATTAGAGGGGAGATCAGTCATGGGGGACCATCGAGACAACCACTAGTACCTACAACACAAGCCCCAACAATATAGTCAACAATAGGTCTCCCTCCTTGTGCACCATTACCTAGTCACTCAAAGGGTGGGAGCTCTTCCTAGAGAGGGCATTTTGTATACTTGTATCATTTGATATAGACATGTATGAATTTTCTTGTGGGCTATTATATTTATGTATATTTATGGCTCATGCAACCCATTGTACAAACACTTATTTATGGATGTATAATGACACTTTTTGATATATATATATATATATATAAGATGAGATTTTTGTTTGGTGATCATGATGTGCATGATGATGTATGTATGCAATGATGATTCTATATGTGATGTATATGTTGGATGTATGTGTAACGATTTTATTTGATGACACTATATGTGATGTATGATGGATGTATGCATGTGATGGATATTATTAACACTATGATGATTTTGATTAATGCAATAGATTATGATGCATTCGATTATGGTGATGATGAATTATGATAATGATACTATGATTTATATGATGTGATTTTATGATTTTCCTTTTGATGCTATGATGATCTATGTAATGTTTATACTATGCTGCTATGATTGATGATGTTATGTGTTCATGATTATGTATGCAAGATATGTATGATGTTATGACCTAAACTAGTGATTGTGTATGAAGGGATTGTATGGATGCAATGAGATATTTTTATGTGTCATGATACATGGATATAATGATTAGTAGGATGGGGATAAGTTAGTAAATTAGAAGAAGCAATATAGGATGTCGGATTATGATGAATAAATGAATTATTTTGATCAAATATCAAATAGTGAAATCTATAGTTAGGAAATGGGGTGGGTAGTGAATATGAGATGTATTGGGTAAATATTTTGTAATCCCTTTACAAATTACAAAATAGTGATTTCAGCCATGGTTATTGTGAGATAAATCTCTCATCTCAGAAAGGGGAAGGTCCCTTCTTACTGCTTATTGGAACAAAAAGCAACCTATGCTAAACTTCACAATATATACATTATTTTAACCATGTAGGAGGTGTGTTACATTCACCATTTTCTCTTATTTCAGAAAATGTGTCTACAATGTTCCACGGTGTTACTTTGTAATGCCTTACGTTTTTAAGTAAAAACCTAGGCAGTAATTCCCAATATTCTCAATTAAACATAAGCATATCCCAAGAATACCAGTATAACCAAAAGATATGTAACCAGAAAACAAACGAAAGCAAAAAGCCTTTTCGTTGTTCCCAATGAAAGCTCTTCAATAACTAGTGATGCAAATTGGAGCACAAAGTCTTTCAATCCATGCCACAAAAAGATCCACGAACCAAATGAACACTTTCAAGCTCAAAGTCTTGACAATCCTTCACCAAAAGATAATAATAGCACACACAGTTCCAAGAGATCAATATAACAGTTTATAAAGTTGATTTTGAAAGCCCTTCCAATCACAATAGAGAAACGCCACTTATTCCACTAACAATAAGAGAGATCAAGCAAAAATGACATAAGAACACTCTTGCTCTAACAATCTTGATTCAACAAAGTCTGATATCAAAATCTGCTTTCTTTTATTAATAGATTGGTATTTTCAATTCAAACTTAAAGTCTCAAAGTTGAGAAATAATTTTAGCAACACTTCGTTCCAATTGATAAAAGGTGAAAAATGCAAATGAGCTCTCATATTTATAGGTGAGAGCCAAGAGCTAATCTAGGAAAAAGTCTAACTACTTTGACTTATTCAATGATGGAGTGCAAAATTATTGGAGGACTTCAAAGTTGAATAAGTCAAAGTAGTTAGACTTTTTCCTAGACTAGGTCTTGGCTCTCACCTATAAATATGAGAGAGCTCATTTGTATTTTTCACCTTTTATCTATTAGAACGAACTGTTGCTGAAATTATTTCGAGACTTCGAGACTTTGAGCTTGAATTGAAAATACCAATCTATTAATCAAAGAAATCAGATTTTGATATTAGACTTTGTGTTGAATCAAGATTGTTAGAGCAAGAGTGTTTTTTTGTCATTTTTTCTTGATCTTTCTTATTGTTAGTGGAATAAGTGGTTTGTCTCTATTGTGATTGGAAGGGCTTTCAAGATCAACTTTATAAACTTTGTGTTATATTGATCTCTTGGAATTGTGTGTGCTATTATTATCTTTTGGTGAAGAATTGTCAAGACTTTGAGCTTGAAATTGTTCATTTGGTTTGTGGATCTTTTCGTGGCGTGGATTGAAAGACTTTGTGCTCCAATTTACATCACTGGTTATTGAAGAGCTTTCATTGGGAACAACTAAAAACTTTTTGCTTTTATGTGTTTTTTGGTTACATATCTTTTGGTTATACTGGTATATTATCGGGTTATGCTTATGTTTAATTGAGAATATTGGGAATTACTACTTAGGTTTTTACTTAAAATCGTAAGGCATTGCAAAGTAACATCGTGGAACATTGTAAACACAAATTTTCAAAAATAAGAGAAAATGATGAATGTAACACCCCCCTACATGGTTAAAATAGTGTATATATTGTGTAGTTTAACATAGGTTGTTTTTTGTCCTAGTAAGCAGTAAGAAGAGAGCCTCTCCTTTCTGAGAGGAGAGATTTATTTCACAATAAGCTGAAATCACTATTTTGTAATCTATAAAGGGATTACAAAATATTCACCCTACAATTTTTTTGCGACTCTACTGTGGAGCTTCCTTCAGTCGTTCTTTGAAACGACTGAAGGGAGAAGAATTCCAGTCTCTAAATGCCTTCATCCATCCATTGGGCGTAGAGTCAAGTGACAAAAATAAAAAGACAAAAAAAAGATGTAAAGACTACAATTATTTGCAAACACATATGTCACCTCATTGAGTAAAGTGTTTCAGATATTGCCCACTGTGGAAGTGAGAACAGAGTGCCATCTTTGTATGCAAAAAGAAAATTGTTTTCATTGCAGAGTGATGAATCTTGAACGAACCTATCCATAGTGAATCAAATTTCTTGTGCATGCCTTTTGGTTCTCTTCTCTTGTCCCACAAGAGAACTAGATCTCCAACTTGGAAATCTTGAGACTTTGCCTCCTTGTCAAAAAGCTTCTTCACCTGTTCTTGGTGTTCTGTGATACGGTTTGCCACTTGAACACGCTTCTCCTCCAATTTAGAGAGATACATAATACACTTATTAATTGAGTTGTCAAAAATCTCATCTTCAATGGCCTTAGCCAACTTGAGGGCGGGAAATTCCAATGTGATCGGAATCTCTACATTCAACTCATAAAGGAGTTGAAACAATGATATACCTATCACTCACTTGGGGGTAATTTTGTCAGCCCATAAAGAATCATGCAACGCCTTGTGCCATAACCATTGATTCTCATCAACGAACTTGTGAATGATCGTAACCAGGTTCTTGTTGTTGGATTCAACTTGACCATTACTTTGAGGGAAATAGTCTGATGAACATGACAATATGATCCCATGGTCAAAACAAAATTTTGTAATCTCACTTGATGAGAACGCAACAACATTGTCTATTACAATTTTGTTTGCAACACCAAACCTGGAAATTTTCTCCTTCAAGAAATTACAAACTACACTTGAAGTAGCACGTTTCACCAGTATTGCCTCCACCCACTTGGTGAAGTAATCAGTTGTCGTTAGAACATAGACATGCCCAACACTTGAAGGTGGATTTATTGCGCCAATGAAATCAATGCCCCATTGTTGAAAGGGCTCTTCAATAACAATTGGCTTGAGTGGAAGAGTAGCCAACTTAGGCTTTCCTATGAACTGTTGAAATAGTTCGCATCTACGCACCCAATTGTATGCATCTTGAAATAAGGTAGGCCAATAGTACTTAGCTCAATTTTGTGCGTTGTGATTGGTGTTTAAAAATTTCCTCCACATGCCAAGTTATGGAAAGATTCCAATAACTTGCTTTGTTGTGCCTTGTCAACACAACATAAAAAGGTTCCATCCAAGCTTCTTTTGTACAAGCCATTGCCCCATAAGACAAAATTTGTTGTCTTAAGCTTGACTATTCTTTTCTCTTTATGTGTCAAGTACTTGAGACATTCTCCATAAGTTATAAATTAAGTGATATTTGAATACCATTCATCAGTTGTACTAATGAACAAAACCGTTGGAATATCTTTAGAACTTACCTCCTCAAAATTTGACCAGGATTGTTGTTGCTAATAAGCTGGCACAAACCTCTACCACACACCAACTTGGTGGGTTTTATGTCCATGCCATACTCTTGTATTTTCACAATCCAATTGCCCCTTTTCGTACTAAATTCTTGTTGCGTCAAGATTGACTTGATAGTAGAATCGGGCACTAGTGCAGTGACATGACTATTAAGGATGTAGAGTCGAAAGTGCTTTACTGCCTTACCCACAACGAAAGCATGCTTTTCCATCTGGGAATATTTCAATTCATGAGTCTTCATGAATGCAATAGGGGGCTCAAACCCCTCGTTATTCTGTTGCACCAAAAGTGCTGAAAGTGTATGCTCATAAACATAACTGTTCATAATGAAATCCTAGTGTAGTTTGGGCAGACTAACATTGGTGCATACACGACAACTTCTTTAATATCATTGAACACAACTTTTCCTTTTGTAGACCAATGAAAAGTAGTATATTCCCTTCATCATATTTACAATATGACGTGTCTTTTCCGTGAAGTCAGGGAAAAACCTTTGCAAGAAATTCACCTTACCGAAGAAAGAGTGAACTGCCTTCTTACTCATTGGTAGAGTAAGAGCTTCGACCTTGACCCATTCAGGATCAATTTTGATACCCTCCTTGGACATAATGTGACCAAATAGTTTACCCTCTGTAACCCCAAAAATTGACTTCTTGGGATTCAAAGAAATTCCATGTTGTCGACACCTCTTCAAGACTTGTCTCAAATGATTAAAATGCCCATGACATCTTTTAGAAAAGATTGTAAGATCATCAAGATAAACAACAATGAACTTACCTATGACATGACAGAAAGCTAAGTCCATTGCTTGTTGGAATGTGGCACCTGCATTGATTAATCCAAAAGGCATTCTGCAATACACAAAAGTACCCCATGGTGTTTTAAAGTAGGCTTATGTTGATCATCTGGGCCGACCTCCACTTGGTTGTATCTGGAGAAACCATCCAACATAGAAAGCATCTCAGATCCAATTACTTTTTGCAAGACTTGATCCATCACTAGTAAAGGATAATTGTCCTTCAATGATAATTGATTCAAATTTCTAAAATCCACACATGTGAATTTCTTCATTCTTTTTACGAACTGGAACGATATTGGCTATCCACATTGAAACGTGAATAGGAAATATGATCCCCGCATTCAACATTTTCTAGATTTCTGAAAGAATGGTTCCAAAAATCTTTGGATTGTATTGCCTTTGCTTCTGCTTGTAAGGCAATTCTCTCGCTTTGAATGAAATCTCATGTTGAACTTCCTTTGGATGAAAAGACTTCAAATCTTCATATGAATATGCAAGTACATCAATTTATTTCCATAACAATTCAACAAACTAACTTTTCTCTTCGTGAGTACAACACTTTCAGATATTCACCATTTTAGGATCTGCTTCGGTTCCCAAGTTGATTTGCTCAACTTCATTAGATGAATCATAATTTGATTGTTGTTGCTTCTTGGCATAATGGTCATGTTTGTCAAAAAATCTTTCTAGGGATACTAACCCCTTGGGAATCTTATTCCCTTTGAGCTATAGAAACTCTTCACCAGTAACTAGATCAATTTCAGAGATAGACTCTCGGGGTGGAGAATCACTACCTTCAAAATACAATTCATCAAAATTTTTTGCCTTTTTTAGAAAGGCTACGATTTGATGATCATCATTAAAAATTTTCCAATTGTTCGAATTGTCTGGAACACTTGGACGAAAAACTAGCTCAATGGTATAGGCAGAACCATGGAAATCTTTATGTGGGATCAGGAGCGTAGTTGAAACTGCCAACAAATCAACTCTGTCATTATATTCTCTTGGGACAATAGAAATATCAAAAGCTTCAAAATCTGCCATACCATCCCAAACCAAGTTATGGTAACTCCTTAGTCATTCATTCTTTGTTTGATATAAGTTTCTTACTTTGAAAACAACTAATTCAACATCACCTTAAACATGTAAATTCTTTTTCCCTTTCCTTCGGGGAACTTCCATTCCCAACAACAGTGCTTCATACTCTACAATATTGTTAGTGTTGTCAAACTGAAGTTTAAAAGAAAAAGGAAAGAACTTTCCTTGAGGAGAAATAAAAAAAACTCCTCTAGAACTTGTGGAAGAACAACTTCCATCAAACTCAATCATCCAAATATCATTTGGATCACCAAGATCGATAGTTTCAAAATCAACAACTTCATCATCTGATGAAGTTTCACTATCTGAAAGAGGAATCATCCGAAGATGATTCATTTTTTGGTGAAGATGAGCCATTACTTTTAGATTCTTGTTTCGTATTTCTAGATGAAGACTCAACATCCTCATCAATCTACAAATAATAAGTTCCCATACCCGACAAATCAAATAAAATTTGAGCTCTTGGATCACCTGACTTAGTGACAAAAACTTAGATTCCCTTTCAAGAAGCAGCTTTTGCATAACACCCTTTACGAGTATTCTAGCCTTAGACATGCCCATATTCAGCTCTCCTCCAACATCCTTATAGAAATTTCATCCAAGAAAAATACCATAGGACACATGAACATCATCAACCAAGATCGTCATCTTAATTTTCTTCTCTGGATATGTAGCAAATACAAACTGTGCATCCTTGATTTGCCCGATCAAAGGTACTTGTTTGTTCTCCATAGAGAAGCAACAACCAAAAGTTTTTGTGAGATTCACACCCAAAGCAGTAGCTACCTTGGTAGGCATAACATTATTAGATGCACCAGAATCTATTACACAATTGCTCAACTTGAAACCTTTAATAAGCAAAGAAATATAGAACGGGTCTATTTTTCCAAGAACAAATGAAGGGATGGAAACTAAGTTACTTTGTGGAAACTTAGATCTAGGAACAATAGGGATATCCAAGATGAATCACTAATAGGATTGGTTCCCTTATCTTTGAAAAACTTGACAAGTCTATCAAATTGATTGAGATTCACCTTGAGGTATTCGGCTTCAGACATTTGTATTTTTGTTCTCTTCACATGATCAATAATATCAAAGGCTTGAAAAGAAATTTGCAAAGAGGATGGGGTAATCTCCTTGATAGGTTTTGAGAATGGAACACTAGTCTTTGGAACCTAAATATTGGCTTTTAGTGTTGAAGGAATTACCGGAGGACGAGGAGCACTTGTTTATTCACTATATCTTTAGGTTGTTAAGGCAAAGGAGATCCCCTTTTTGCAATAGTTACTGGTGGTTTGTCCTTTTCTTTCGTAGTATCAACTTGATTATGATCAAGTTGATTTTGTTGTGACCGTGTAAAAATAGCATATGCATGAGTAACTAGGTTCTCATCATCGGATTCATTCTCAACATGCAAATAACCAATGTTTGAGTCGCCAGCTGGATCCACTTCCTCTTCCTGGAATAGATCAACATTTTCCTCCATAGGATATTCCGGTTGTGCACAATCATCTTGCTCTGCTTCATAATATCCCACAACTACGTTGGTAGGTAGAGCCTCTAGAGCAATTCTTCCTTTAGGTGCATGAAGGCAGAATTGATTTATGTTATCAGAATAGTTGGAAGAATTTGAGAAAGTCCTCTTGGGAACATCCTTGTAGGAAGTATTAGATGATCCTTGAGAAAATTGCTTCTTCAATGCTAACAACTCATTTGCTAGCCTTGTACTACAAGATCCATAGTGTTGGAGTTGGCATGAGAAGATAAAGTTGTAGATGCTTGCCCTCTATTTGTATTTGTATTCGTCCTTATTTTTCCGGCAAGTATCAAATCATGTTCGAAGCTAGTAGCTTGTTGTTGAGTAACTTCAAGATCAGGTAGGACTGCCCTACGCAACAAGAAGCTTACCTCTAGAAGTTGCCTATTGATGAAAAAGAACAAGATTATGGGCTATTGTTTAGCCTCAATAGGAATCCTTGTTACCAACTTGTTGAATTTGGCCACAAACTCACACACGGGTTCATGTGCCTCTTTCCTCATAGTTGTGAGCTACAATAACAAGGCATGTGCATCTTCAACAGGATTAAAGCATTCCTCAAACTTAGTACAAAGAGTAGTCCAATTGGTAACAACACTAGGAGCAAGAGTGTAAAACCATTCCGCAACTACTCCTCATAAGGTCTCAACAAACAACCTTACAAAAACATCCTCGTGCTCAACGCCAAGAAAACCACATACAATATAGAAAGCATCAATATGTTCATCAAGATGTTGCTTACCATCACCATAGAACTTGGGGATATTCTTGTGAGAAACATGAGGAAGTTCATGCAAAGGGGCTACCAAATTTAAAGGGCCAAAAGCATTACCCCAAGGTCTAGGAGGTGGAGGTTGAGCCATAGCGCCTTGAACAACAGTTACTTGAATTGGTGTGATAGGAAGAATTCCCACAAAATTAGAAGATTCTCTTGGAAGCGGTGATCTAATTCTTTGAGATGGATAACTTCTAGTATGTTGTAATGGTGACCTTGTTCCCAAAGAAGGGATAATATTATGGCATTGCAACAACTCAAAAAATGGATCAACTTGACCTTCTGCCCTTTGACTGCGAGTGTATCTTTTGTTTTCCAGAATGTAGTCCTTGAAGCCAAATGAAAACCAGCAATAAAAGATAATCACAAACTTCACAATAAGACACTGGAATACTTGTCTACTTCAACTGAAAGCATGGGGCTTTGGTTGCATATTCATATCCCCAACGGAGTTGCCTAAAAACTGTTGGGTGAATATTTTGTAATCCCTTTACAAATTACAAATTAGTGATTTTAGCCACAGTTATTGTGAGATAAATCTTTCTTCTTAGAAAGGGGAGACTCCCTTCTTAATACTTACTGGAACAAAAAGCAACCTATGCTAAACTTCACAATATATACACTATTTTAACCATGTAGGGGGTGTGTTACATTCATCATTTTCTCTTATTTTAGAAAATGTGTTTACAATGTTCCACGGTGTTACTTTGCAATGCCTTACAATTCTAAGTAAAAACCTAAGCAGTAATTCCCAATATTCTCAATTAAACATAAGCATAACCTGGGAATACTAGTATAACCAAAAGATGTGTAACCAAAATACACACGAAAGCACAAAGTCTTTTTCGTTGTTCCCAATGGAAGCTCTTCAATGACTAGTTATGTAAATTGGAGCACATAGTCTTTCAATCCATGCCACGAAAAGATCCACGAACCAAATGAACAATTTCAAGCTCAAAGTCTTGACAATTCTTCACCAAAAGATAATAATACCACACACACAGTTCCAAGAGATCAATATAACAGTTTATAAAGTTGATCTTGAAAGCCCTTCCAATCACAATAGAGAAACACAACTTATTCCACTAACGATAAGAAAGATCAAGCAAGAATGACATAAGAACACTCTTTCTCTAACAATCTTCATTCAACACAACCAGATATCAAAATCTGATTTCTTTTATTAATAGATTGGTATTTTCAATTCAAGCTCAAAGTCTCAAAGTTGAGAAATAATTTCAACAATACTTTGTTCTAATAGATAAAAGGTGAAAAATACAAATGAGCTCTTTCATATTTATAGGCGAGAGCCAAGAGCCAACCTAGGAAAAAGTCAAAGTAGTTAGACTTTTTCCTAGATTAGTTCTTGGCTCCCACCTATAAATATGATAGAGCTCATTTGTATTTTTCACCTTTTATCTATTGGAACGAAGTGCTGCTGAAATTATTTCTCAACTTTGAGACTTTGAGCTTGAATTAAAAATACCAATCTATTAATAAAAGAAAGCAGATTTTGATTTTAGACTTTGTGTTGAATCAAGATTGTTAGAGCAAGAGTGTTGTTATGCCATTTTTGCTCAATCTTTCTTATTGTTAGTGGAATAAGTGGCATTTCTCTATTGTGATTGGAAAGGCTTTCAAGATCAACTTTATAAACTTTGTGTTATATTAATATCTTGGAACTGCGTGCGTGCTATTATTATCTTTTGGTGAAGAATTGTCAAGACTTTGAGCTTGAAATTGTTCATTTGGTTCATGGATCTTTTCGTGGCATAGATTGAAATACTTTGTGCTCCAATTTACATCACTGGTTATTGAAGAGCTTCCATAGGGAACAACGAAAAATACTTTGTGCTTTTGTGTGTTTTTGGTTACATATCTTTTGGTTATACTAGTATTCTCAGCTTATGCTTATGTTTAATTGAGAATATTGGGAATTACTGCTTAGGTTTTTACTTAGAATTGTAAGGCATTGCAAAGTAACACTGTGGAACATTGTAAACATTTTCTAAAAGAAGAGAAAATGATGAATGTAACACACCCCCTACATGGTTAAAATAGTGTATATATTGTGAAGTTTAGCATAGGTTGCTTTTTGTTCCAGTAAGCAGTATGAATGGAGTCTCCCCTTTCTGAGAGGAGAGATTTATCTCACAATAACTATGACTGAAATCACTATTTTGTAATACGTAAAGGGATTACAAAATATTCACCCAACAAGATGCACAAGTAATAATGAAATGAAAAGGTGATCTTTCTTTGCTTTTGGTTATGCTAAAAAAATGTAAAAAACAATCCTTATTTTGATATAGTAAATGGACACTATGCACCAAGGTACGAGGAACTAGGGTGACGTATCCCTTGCATGAAATTTGAATTTGTAAACAAAAAGGATTATCCTTATTTATGCCAGACATATGGAAACCTTGTTTGAATGCATGAGAGAATAAGACTTAAAACATGTAGTAGAAGTGCACAAAAGGTATGAATGACCTAATATGCAAATGAAATTTGTTTATGCAAGAAGCTACCTCAACACACACAAGGGAAGTATTTTCCATGGTTATATTATAAGAACATCCCACAAACATGACATATGAAATCAATGACCATAACCCATTTTATGCTCCTCTAGAAACACCAAGATATTGAAAGATCGAGGTGGCTTTGATTAAGCATTGGAAGGAGGCAAAAAAGATAAATCACAAGACCAATTGACAAAACATGTCAACAACCATCATATCTTTGACAAAGAGGGTGTGTTTGTTGTCTTGGATTATGCCTATTATAAGTAAGGTTTATTCATTAATATATAGATTGGGATTATGAATCAAATTACTAGGCTATATGTATGTAGGTAGTAGGTTGATTTGGTAGTTATCTTAGCTTGTGATTTGTCATGAAAGCTCTATGTTTCAACTAATGTGTAAGTTTCTTTTTCTTGAGTTTCAAAGATTATTTATGGTGATGGAGTTATTATGAGTGATTATTTTATTATGTATGGGTGAATTTGTGTAGGTGTTGATTTATTTTTGGACTCTTTCTTCTTTTTTTTTTTGGATTTTTGGAATATGGTATTTTTTTGGATTTTTTAGTTTGAGGCAATAACAAATATCTAATCCAATGACTAGGTCAAATAAAATTTGTCTTGGTTAAGTTAGGATAATTTATTATGGGATGGGTGGACTAAATTTATTATGGTATTAGGTGGGATGGATAATGCTACACGCTAGTAATTACCAAGCCATGCTAGGTTGGTAAGTGAAATTAGATGTTGAATTTATTATGAGTGAAATGGATAAGGACGTAATAGATGGTATATGGTGCTTACTGCACATGACATATTTAAAGAGGTTTTCACCATAGAATTTGTCCAAAGTGCCACCGACATGGTTTTCACTAGAGGATGATTTTTATCTTTACTTTTATTTATTTATTTATTTTCTTTTTTGTTACACATGGTGCTGCAAATAGGTTTTCATCATGGTACTTTCCCAAGGTGCCACCAAAGTGGTTTTCACCATTGGATGTATTATTTATCTTTTCTTTCTTATTTTTAATTGGGATACCCCAAGGGTCAAACATAAAATTTATTGAGATGGTTGTTGTTGATGGGCTCTTGTAGAGACTCACCTTAAAGTGTTGCAAGCTAGTAGTCTCCTAATCTATAGCTTATTGTGATAACAAATGGTCCCAACTAGCTAGGCTCAAACTTTCCTTTATTGTCTTGGTCTTGCTGATTTTTCTGATTTTCTTGTAGGACTAGATCACCTACTTTAAATCTTCAGGTTTTGATCTTATTGTAACTATGATAAAAATGATTTTGATAGGCTTGCAAATGACTCAATGAATTGAGAAATATTTCATCTAGTGAATTTAACTCATGTAGTCTAGATACCCATTACTCTTCATTATCAATGGGATATTGCAAGGGCACCCTTAAAGAAGGGTGTTCAACCTCGATAGGAAAAATAGCTTCGATGCCAAAAACTAGTGAATATGGGATAGCACTTGTAGGTGTTTGAATGCTAGTAAGGTAGGCTCATAAGGCGAACTTGAGTTGAAGGCGCCAGTCACAACCAATATCATTGATTGTATTCTTTAGGATTTTAAATATGGTTCTATTAGAAGTCTCAACTTGACCATTGCCTTGCGGGTAATATGGAGTGGACAAGCAGTGTTGTATATAGAATTGGGTACAAAGGCTACTGCAGACACCTAAAAATGTCTAACACATTCTTTAAATTTATCATTTCTTGTCATCATCACTTATCACCCCTTTCATCACTATTAATTAAATATTTTTCAATTATTTGATTAAACTAACCCATTTCCCACTTTAATTAAATATTTTTTTTTTATTTACTTATTTCATCATTTTCCCTCATCAACCTTAATCATTTTCCCTCATCAACCTTAATATTTTTTTATTATTTAATTAATTAATCATTTTCCATCATCAACCTTAACTAAATAGTTTTAATTATTTAATTAATTAATCATTTTTCATCATCCACTTTAATTAATTATTTTTTGATTATTCTTCTATTTACATATTAAATATTTTTTAATTATTTAATTAAATCTTGCATTACCCTCTTATCTACATAATTGAATAATTTTTATTTATTTAACTAAATCATGCATTCCTCTCATCTCTCATAATTAAATAATGCTAATTATTCCTCCAAAATTAAACAAATTATTTAGCTTATTTAGTTTGCACATTCCTCTAAAAATATCATTATTTTATTTGATTACTAATTATATTATTTTCTATCTTTATTCTTCCAAAACCTAAATTTAGAGACCAAAGCTAAGTTTAGTGACCTTTGCTAAATTTATTTAGTGGACTAAACTTCAATCCTAGTTCATTGTCACTCACTCCACTTCATCTATCATCGATCCTCATCCATCGATCTCATTTTACATCGCACATTATTGATGCAATATCTTGAAATCTATAAAACATTCATCTTTCGATCATTCAATCCCTCCTCAAATTTGTAACCAAACTATACTCAATTTTCATTACACCTTTTTTTAACAAGGTTATGATAATTTTATGAGCAATCCACATATTATACTTAAAAACTATAATCTTATACTTTACAATGGAGTAAGGCTAGGCATTTTCATTAGAGATAATGTATATTAGATTTGATTTGATTTACGTTCTCTTTGATTTCTTTCATTTGGATATTGCACATGCTCTATATTGAGATTAGGAGCTTTTGATCACTTGAATTATGGTTTTGAATTTATTTCCTATTTTTTGAGTTCATTTGATCACCTTATCCCAAGTTCCCTATTCATTGTGTCTTGATAGTGACAATTTATTATAAGGATTCTAATGGCACTCTATCACGGTGTGTGTATTTGAATAAAGCCAACTTTAGTATTATCAAGGATCACAAGGACATCTATGGGCTATATACAAGTGCCCTTATCTTGGTAAAGCAACTCCTTAAGGAAAAATATTATTGGCACATTATGATAGCAACATCAATATCAACACCACCAGGTGATCCCACATAGTTGATGATCATTCAAAAAAAGAAAAAAGAAAAAAGAAAAAATGAGAACAAAAGTAAAGATAAAAATTGTCCTTTGGTGAAAACCATTTCGGTGGCACCTTGTCCAAGTACCATGGTGAAATCCTGACAAATAGGCACTATGTGTAGCAAAAATTAACAAATAGTCCTCTAGTGAAAACAATTCTTATGGTGCTTTGGGCAAGTACCATGATGAAAACCCATATGTGGGTGTCATGTATAAAATTTACTATCTATTTGTACCATTCAAATTTGGAGCATCTTATCTTATATATCATGCTATTTTATCCTAACACCATTATCCATTCAATCTATTCCATTTTCATTCATCTTCCTTATCCACCTTGATCTTGACAAAGACTAGGGGCATATACTTCAAAAAATTATTTTGGCAAAATCTTGACATGGTCATTTCCTTGGACCATATACTATCCCATGGCATACCATCACTTACATAGAACTATCCAAATATGTTATCCTATTACAAGATAGTCCTTCGAAGTAAAATCACTTATCCTAGATGTATTTGCATAATGTTTATCCTCCCCATCCTCCACATATCAATTTGCATCACACTAGTCCATTCATCCACTCATAGTGCCCCATGCATTGCTAGACATTGGGAGAATGTGCTTACATCCCGCTTTGGAATAAATCTTGATATATGCCTTCTAGCTCACTTAGTTATTTGGATACCTTTTGAAAATCCAAAAAAATTAAATATCCCAAAAATGCAAAAAACATTCAAACATTCAAATATTCCAAAAATCCATAAATATTTAGATATTTCAAAAATCTAAAAATATTCAAATATTAAACTCCAAAAACATTCACATATTCCAAAAATCCAAAAAAATCAAATATCCTAAAAATAAACAAAAAAAACTTTCGAGCATTTTCAACCATCCCATGAATAATTTTTCCATCAAACTATCCTCCATCACACATAATCCAAACAACCCCCATCAATCTCATCTCACCTACATTCCAACGTGATATCAAATCATCTAACAAAATTTGTTCCTAGCCTTGCTACAAATCTTGATCCATCTATCCAACCAATCATCATCAAGATGTTTCATTCTCAATCATTGTGTTGTTCTTATCGTTAACAACATAATTATTGTGTTGTTCTTATCATCAACAAATGTATCATTATCATCAACCAATCAATAAAGTCAATCAACTTTAGCTTGGCTAGCAACAAGATCTCAAAAGGTCTTTGATATCCACACATTCATATCCCTTCATATCCACAAACATACATAGCACCATCCATCCCATTCATAATAAAGCATCGTCACCCTTAACTTGACTGACAAACAAAACTAAGCTATGCATCATGAAAAAATGTGAGCTTTCATGATAAATCACAAGCTAAGACCATTGTTAAAACAACCCACTACCTGCATTCCAATTTCCTAAATCATCTAAATTAACATCCAAATCACTTTTAGAATGGGGGATAGTCATTTCTTTCATTTGTTGTGTTTGTGGTACATTCTTGTAATACTACCATGGTAAATACTTTCCTTGTGTGTGTTGAGGTAGCTTCAGGCATCACAAATGACACTTGCATATCAAGATTTTCATACCTTTTGTGCATTGGCCTATCTTTCTCTAAGTTTTATTCTCTCACTCATAGAAAAGGGATCAATATGTCTAGTGTGAATACTTGGATACTCTTATTTTTTTGTAGAGTCAAATTTCATGCATTAGATATGATGCCACCCTGGTTCTTCATACCTTGGTGAATAGTGTCTACTTGCTATATCAAAATAAGGATTCTTCTTTACATTTTTTAAAATAATCAAAAGAAAAAGAAAAATCACTTTCCCATCCCATCATTACTTGTCCATCCCATATCCATCATCCACCACATTACCTACTCATATCTTTCACTATTCAATATTTGATCAACAAAATTCATTCATTCTTCATTATCCTACATTCTATCTCATTTATTCTTCTATACTAACTCATCTCTATCCCAAAAATCCAAATTATTACTCTTAACATTAATCTTATCCCTTTTCTTCATTTCATACACCCTTATCCCCCATTTTTGAATCATACCCTACCTTACACAATTTGTTTCTTCACCAACCTAAATATGTTTTTATCCTCATCTTCAATAATCCTATCTCATTTACTCATCGTGAGCCCAACCCAAAAATTATTATTTTTGACTGATCTCTTGAGGGAGCGACCTACAATCCAATGATCATTACTTCATCTTTTGGGGCATAGTGGGGTATCATTATCACCAATTTCTTCCATATCATCAACATGTCTTTGAAACAATTCAACAAGGTACATTGTCTCAAAGAGGGGAACAATGTAGACACCTAGAAATGTCTAATGCATTCTTCAATATCATCATTTCCCATCATCATCACTTATCACCATTGTCATCACTATTAATTAAATAATTTTCAATTATTTGTTTAAACAAACCCATTTTAAGTATTTCATCATTTTTTTGTATTAATAATAGTAAGAACTCAAAATAGATACAAAGAAGATTACTTTTTTTGGTGTATTATAGCATCATGCCATTATGCCTTTACAACCGAAGTCTACAGTCTATACAATACTAGGAAAACAAGATATATGCGATTTAATAAGCATAAACAAAATTGACCATATTGTGCTTGGACTGAGATTGGTGTGCATTTACAATGTTGCACATGTATAGAGTATGTTGTATGGACAAAATTTAATGTATCTAAGACCAAGAAGAATATACCACTGACTATGCAAGGTATAGAGTAATGATGAAAAAATTGAGTTTGCAACTATGTATATAATTGTGCCTATAGTTGTGTAATGATAATAAAAAATGTGCATATAACTATTTATATAGTTGTGTATGATGGAGCAACGTAGCTTAGGATTTCCTACTTTGGCTACCATCCTCCACTGTATCCCATCCTGACTCTATTTTTGAAAGCTCTTCATTAGATCTCACTTCTTCTATTATTGGGTTATCTCCATTTACATAAAGTTTGGGGCCATGCATTCCTTTATCTCCATTTGGTTTTCCAACTATTTCTACTTCGTTGAAGGCCTTTTGGAATTCACTGAGAGCTCTGAGAAAGGTTGTGGGGTCTTCATGTTGATAATGCCAAGTATGCACACACTTGATTTCCTCTTTGTTGACTCAAACAATACCATCTCCCAATAGTTTCATGAACTTGAACATGGATATCTCCATGGTTATGTTTACCTACAATGCAACATTAAACATTATGAGCCTTTTTTGAAGACTCAGTAAGTGTCTTCGGACGCTCACTACATTTATCCTCATTTCTTGCTTTCCAGAGTTTCCATAGAATTTTAGTAGTCAAACAATACCAAAATAGGTTAAATTAATTATTTAATTTTGGTCATTTCAAATTAAGATTTCTTTCCAATTTACTTTTCCATTTTCCTTCTAGATCAATTGATTATTGCAAAACAATTTCCAGATTTCATTGGCATAGAAACATTCAAAAATATATGTTCAATAGTTTTAGGAGTTCTACAAATATTACAAATATCTATATTAGAGTGGTTCATTTTATAAGGGACCATTTGAAGAAAAATTAACCACCTAAAACATGCCTCTTTGGGCTCCACAACATTGGACTAGATCGCCTTAAAGATTTTTTGCCATTTCTTGTTTTCAAGATTTACCTTCCAAGTTCTATGCAAATGACCAGTTAAAGGACCAAAGTTAATTAGTTGTTTATATATTGTTTTGGTTTTTAGTTTAGATAGAGGAATGTTGCCTTGCCAACAAAAGTCTTTATGCAGATCAAGATTAGGCTTACAGTTTGAGTAGGGCAGAATGTCTTTACAATCATCTTTAAGGACATAATAGGTTCTCAAATTTGAAAGGGTCAGACCAAACTCTTCTCTCAAAAGGTCCCAATACTTTAAGGCAACATTACTCATGACACTACCAAAGGTTTGCACACCAACTTGATCCTACATTCTAGTAGAATAACCTTGAAGGAGAGCAAGAGGTTTCCCATTATGCTCCAAGTTCCACCAAATTGACCTACTAGGGTGGATTAATTTGCAATTGTTTTCAGTTAGTTGAGGATTTTTTATATTGTCCTTGATTAGTTCCCAAGATCTCCATATGCTTCTAAACACCATTGAACTAGTAGGTACTATTGAGTGCTTGTTAAAGAGCAAATCATCGAAAGGTGGCATTTTCCAAGTTTTTGCTTTCTTAGGAACTACAAGTTGGATATTATTTCTTTCCAAGATTTTCCAAGGTTCATTTCCATCTAGAACCTTAATGATCCATTTGGTAGTTAAGGTTGTACCATGTTTTTTTGTATTTTAACCCAATCCCCCCATGTGCCTTCTCTAGGCAACACCATTCCCATTTGAGTGTTTTTTCCTTTTCCCCTTCCCATATAACCATAGAAAGATTTTGATCTACTTTTGAATCTCATCAACTTTATAGCTACTAAAGAACTAGACATATGTGAATTAGATAGTGTAAGAGGACAAAATATTTTGACATACTTGGATCCTACAAGCAATGGATAGGTACTACATGTTCCAACCATCTAATTCCTTTTCAATTTTTACCTTAACTCATAGCCGCATTTCCTTTAAATTGGGGATAACTGCAAAAGGGATCCCCATATACCTAACTTGTTTGTATGGCCCCCCATTGAAAGTCAATTTTTTTGTAACAAATCGGGGGGGTCTCTATCCATCCCATCATGATGGAATTTTCTCTAGAAATTCTTGCCTTGAATGCCTTGCAGAAAAGAATACGCTTGTTCATTAGATTCTCTAGATTCCTTTCTTCAAGCTCCACAAAAATTGTAAATTTTTACCTTAACTCATAGCCGCATTTCCTTTAAATTGGGGCTGACTACAAAAGGGATCCCCAAATACCTAACTTGTTTGTATGGGCCCCCCATTGAAAGTCAAAATTTTTGTAGCAAATCAAGGGGGTCTCTATCCATCCCATCATGATAGAATTTTCTCTAGAAATTCTTTCCTTAGATGCCTTACAAAAAAGAATAAGCTTGTTCATTAGATTCTCTAGATTCCTTTCTTCAAGCTCCACAAAAATTGTAGTATCACCTACAAATTGAATGTTTAGGATCCCATTATGGTCGGGAAGTATTAAACCTTTGACTCTAGGGGAGGTATATGATTCTCTCAGTAGGTAATGCACTGCATTAGAGGCAATGACAAAAAGGGTTGGGGCTAGGGGGAACCCCTGCCTAATAAACCTTCCTAGATTGAACACCTTGGAGAAGGCCTCATTTACATCCACTTGAGCATTTATATCCTTCAACAAAGTATTCACCATGTGTTACACCTCAATTGTGTATTTACTATTTACTATTACCATGTAGGGTAAATGTGAATGTAATTTGGATTTTGTTGATGAATAAATTGTGATTGCACTTTTTTATCCAAGATTTAGGAATGAATGTTGGTTCATTTAAATGATATGTGAAGAAATGCATAAATGTGAAATGAATGTTCTAACTATGGAGATATGTTATATGTAATGCATATTTTGTTGAACATATGACTATCGTGGGAATGTGTTAGTTGATGCAGGAATATGTTCAATCCTCTAGGCGGAGGGGAAGTATCACTTAGGAGAAGATCTTGGTCGGGTAACCAGTAACATAACCTATCTGAGCTTACACATGCTCACAGTAGTATGGTTGAGTCAAGTTATTATGTTGGAAATTGGTAAGTCATCCTTAGTTTGATGTGTTTGCATTAATAGGGGTCTTGATTACTATTAAGGGCATTATTGGGTGATGTTTATCTGTTTGAGCTTGTGAGTTCTTCACTTTATTACTATTCTTGTATTGATGAGTTAAACACACATGGAATGTATGTATATGTATATGTATATATATATATATATCTCACGTTGATAACTCTCAATACAATAGTAATTGTGTATGAATGTGGTTTGCAATCAAATGTGTATATACATATGTATATAGGATATATACATATATCCATATAGATACATGTATCAATACACATGTATGTTTGGAAAATAGACATGCCCATACAAATGTATTGATATATGTACACATGTACATAGAGGAATACATATATATTATTTGGAGTGGAAATGGTAAAATTGAGTGCAAAGAAGTTCTAATTGGTAACGGTATAAGGTTAGATAAAGAGTTGAAATTGTTTTGGCATTGCTTGGCTAATGAAATATTTTGACATATTTGGAAGGAAAGGAATGAGGATAAATTCAATGGGCAACAAAGGACGCTTAATGAGTCTTCAAAAAGACTCATTATATTTAATGTTGCAATGCAGGTTATTATGATAATGGAGATCTCCGAAGGCAAGTTCTTGAAGTCGCTAAAAGATGGTGTTGTGCTTGCCAACCAAAGTAAGATCAAGTATGGGCATATGTGTGTGTGTGTGTGTGTACAAAATCGATGTAGCTGGTATTACTATAAGAATGTTAACTTCGTTGTATTCATTTGTATATTGAATGTATACATACTCTATTTGCATGATATATATATATGTGTGTGTGTGTGTGTGTGTGTGCATACACACACACACACATATATATATGTATATGTAAATATATGAATATGTAATTAAATATGATTATATGTTTGGAGGTCGATTAGCATACATAATACTTAGAATCCGAATTATTACTTAAACATAGGCCAATTGTGTATGACATATACAAAGCATTGAAAAGGCTGAAAATAATAAAAATTGGCAAATGAATAAAGGTTGAGCTATATGTAATATATAGTGCAGCAAATAAGTCGTTATGATGAATATGACTTAGTCGATGCTTGAGGTAGAATACATTTGACTTAGTAAACAACAAATACTATTTGGACATCCTGTCATATGGCGATGGATTTATAACAACAACAAAGTAAATGTAAATGCATGTTAGTAGGAAAATATTACAACCAAGTAAGGAATTGGTCAAAGCTGATTTATGAGATAAAACGACTCATCATTCCTTTATTTCCTACTATGCATAGACTTAGTCGACTTATGCAATGTGTTAAATTTTAAATATAGACTGATTCAAAAGAGTTAAGCCACACTTGAATTATAGAGAGATGGTTGCTTGCTTGGCACCATAATATGAAGTTCAAAATACTATAGAAGTCCATTCTAGGAAGAAATAAATTGTAACCTTTTGATCATGTGTTTATTGAAATAGTCATAAGTTGTTGTCAAGACTAAAAGGTCGACTTGTAGCTTAGTATGCTGATTAAACTCTTTATTTGCTGCCACCTTTTTTCCAGTGAAGTGAGTCGACTAGCATGGATATTGCTATCAATTTACATGCCTTTTTTGTAGGCTATAAAGTCTCCTTCTTGCTGTATAAATAGAGAAGCATACTCTCTCATTTGTTACTCATTCTATTTCCACTTCATTACGCACTTCTAATCTGCAATTTCACAGTGTTGTATTTTGTGAGAGCATTGAGTATATTGTGAGAGCATTGAGTATTTTATGAGAGCATTGGGTATTTTGTGAGAAGTGTATTATCAACTTGTGAGAGAGAGGTTGATTGAGGCATTGTTTGAGAGATCAAAGTAAAGCTAGTTTCTATTTTGGAGAGTTGTGCAACAATCAGTCGTTTGGTTAAGCATATTACAAGCATGAGGAAAAATCTTCCTTTGATTGTCTTTGTTTATAAAAGATTGTGTGTTTTGCATAATTTGTTTGGAATACTTGCATTAAGAAAATATAGTATTTTCTTTTGAAAGGAATGAGAAGCTATATTACTCTTTTCTATGAAGTTCTTGTATTTACCCCAGGGGAGATTGTTTTTCATAGGTATATGTTTACTAGATATAATTAAGCAAGGATAGCTTAAGAGTTGTCCATAGATAGTTATTGGTATAATTGTTAGTTTTGAAGTTACACCTAGGGTTTGATTATCCGTAAAGGGAGGGTAACTTGTATTTATGCTTTATGAGTAGATATATCATTAAGTTATGGGAATAGGTTGTCTCTAGGGTTCAGGACTACTTGTTGAAGGATAAGCCTATCCATAGCATATAGTGGCCTAAAGTCAAATCGAGCTTGAGTAGTGTACGTGAGTAGGATGACTATCACTCAAAGTACTGGGTGAGAACACTTTGGCCAAAGTAGTATGAATGCCTTTGGCTCCGCTATCAATTCAATGTGATCCATTTATATGCATGCTAGTTCTAGATTGTGGGTTTACAAGTTCTAGTCATGTAGGACACAACACTAAGTTCAGTTGGTTGCCATTGCGAGGTTACTCCACCAATCTCTTCGTCGAAGGGTAGGGCTATCTATCAAATGATATATGTGTGGGGGACCACATATGAGTTTGTGGTTGGCAGAAAAGTGCTTGAGTGATGCTTCTACTCCTCAACAGGCGACAAGAAGACCAAGATTTGAAAGTAGGTTCCTGGACTATCTGTATCTATTGCTTGAAGCTTGGTAAAGCTATGTATGTACTTTGTACACATTCTTGGAAATATTATAATCATGAATTTGTTGTATTGGAATGAAATTGTCAATGTTCATTGTTATGACATCTATGTTCATTTTCTCTCAATAAAGAAAATAATTTTTTTATTGCAATGGCTTGTTACATAGTTTATTTACTCGTAAAGTGAAAACTTAGGAAAATTTTACTTTAGTGAACGGTTGACATGTTACATGTGGTATCAGAGCTACCAGGTTTATCTCTAGAACCTATGAGATCATCATTATTTCCATCCAACATTTTCTAATGTTTGGAAATTCTTGTGCCAGGATGGTGTGTCTCAGGTTAACAATTAGAAAGTTAGTAATCAGAAATGAGCGCTACCTCAAAGCCAAGAAGGAAAGAGAGGCCATCACTAGGAGAATTGAGGGTACTAACTACAACAATGCTATCTGGTTAAGTGACATTGAAACCTTCAGTCACATGCTTTCTTGAATCAATGATGTGAAGAGAAAGATGAAGATGGAGGCTAAATACAACTACCTACCTTCCGTCTCACCAGAAAAGTCCGAGTCTTTATCACTTTCTAGGGATATACCCTTGGAAGGGATCGTTAGTCTAACATTCATCTTTAGGGACCCTAGAATTCTTCCAATTGCGAAAGTAATTATATTTTCCTTGAGTAATGAGTCTGAGGGATATGTACCTTGCAACTATGTATCAGATGAAAAATCCAGAGGCTATTATCCATTTTCGGATAGGTATGAACAAATGAGAGATGAACAATCTCAATCTATAGGGTATAATCCATTAAGTTATGTTTCAGAGAGTGAATCTGAGGGACACTCTCCACTCGACTATATGAATAGTCACTCCATGTAATCAAGAGGATATTTAGATCCTTGTGAATTAATAAAATCATGTGTTTATAAAAAAATCTTGTGCTTAAAGTCTTATGTGGAATTCCTTATGTGTGATTTATAGCTCATTTTAATATTTTCCATAGGATAATTGATAATATGATTAAATATAACATGGAAAAACCTTTAGGTAGAATCCATTTTTGCAAGGATGGTGAGGACACAAACCAATCCTGGTGGAAGCCAAGAAGTTGGGAAAGGACCAGTAAGAGTTGAAGCTAGACTAATCAAATCTTAGCAAGGTTGGAAAACCTTGAACATGAAAGGGTAAAGGGTATGGTTGAGAAAGAAGTTCCAAACAACGAGAATGAGGGAGAGAACTCCTCTCACAAGAATGATCAAACCATGATCATGAAAAAGAGAAATCCCCTTCTTTATCTGAGAAGACTAATAGGAAGCGAATGACTTCAAAACTCTCTAGAGATATGAAGAAAATTACCCCACCCAAGTTTGAAGGAAGTGCCAGCGGAGATGAAGCTGAGGCTTGGTTAGTCCAAATGGAGAAGTATTTCGAGATTCAAAATTATACCGAGGTCACCAAATTCGCTTGGGGAGCATACCAGTTAGTAGGAGAAGCCTCTAATTGGTGGATGAATAAAAAGATGGAACTCAATCTTAACTCATGGAAACTGACTTGGAGTGAATTTGTTGAAATATTTCATAAGAGATGGTTGCCCCAACTTCATTTTGACTAGAAACTCATGGATTTTCATAATATGAGACAAGGGGAGATGACGATTAATGAATATTGAGAGAAGTTTACCTGTCTTCTACATTATATTCCTATGTACCAAAAGGATGAACACTTTTGTATAAGAAATTTTATCATGGGACTTAATAATCAGATCAGAGGAGAGGTGGATGTGCACAGTCTAGCAACTATGGATCTTGTGTATGAGAAAGCGATTAAACAAGAGTAGAAGCTTAGAGCTATCTCCATTCGTCAAGAAAATCAGAATCGTAAGAAGATTGTGGGAGTTCAAGACAAACCAACCCAAAGGAAAGTTGAAGTTGTCCAAAATGTACCCAAGCAAGGAGAAAAAGGATCCCCTAATAGTGGGAAAGAGTCAAGAAGGGAACATAGGAAGAATGGTTCCAATAGGGGAAACACCAATAATGTTGGTGAGAATGCTAATAAATCTGGAGAATCTACGAAGAGTAAAGGACCGACTACTAGATGTTTCACTTGTGGAAACCACTTTGTGAGTCAATGTCCTAATAAAGCTTAGGGGACACGATCGTATGGTAATCCACTGCCTACTCAACAAGCGATGTTTCAACAAAAGATTCATGTAGCTATGGATGATCGCTAGGCAGAGTATCAAGTGACTCCAATTGAGACACCAAGTATTTTGTTTGTCTTACCCATTTCTATACTTATAGATACGAGTGCAACTAAGAATTTTATTTCACCTAGAGTAACTAAGGAAATATCTAGAAAGGTTGGACACATAGAAAAGTATTGGGATGTAGAGTATGCAAACCAGACAAGAGCAAAGGTGGAACAATGTTTTTTCAAAGCTAGGATAGAGCTACCTTGTTTTTCTACAGAAGTGAACCTTTATGTCACACCTTTAGGATCATATGACGTTATCCTAGGTATGAACTGGTTATGGAGACATAGGGCTAAGGTATATTTCCATACCAAAACCATAGAATGCCTAGATGATCTTGGTAATCAAGTGAAGTTTCAAGGGATACCTAGGGAGGTCAAGATTCATCAAATCTCTGCAATGCAACTATTAAGGGCTAAGAAGAAAGGGTGAAAACTCTTTGCAATCAAGATCGAATAACTTTAAGAGAATCTTAATAACTTAGAGTCACAAAAAATCTAAGAGATGAAAGACAGAGAAATGGATGAAACCGGAATGTTAGATATGAAGAAATATCCTATAACGAGAAATTTTTTGGATGTGTTTCCAGATGAGTTACCTAGGTTGCCATCAAAAAGGATATTTGATTTAACTATATATATAGTTTTAGGGTCTACACCTATTTCCAAGGTACCTTATAAAATGACGACAACTAAACTAATGGAGCTTGAGGCACAATTGGATGAATTGTTGTCTAAGGGGTTGATAAAACTAAGTGTATCACCCTGGGGAGCACCATTCATCTTTGTGAAAAATAAGGATGGGTCTTTGCATTTATGCATCAATTATTATATGCTTAACAAAGCTACAACAAAGAATAAGTGTATGTTGCCATGCATTGATGGTCTATTTGATTAAATGAGGGGAGCTGATGTATTTTCCCAGATTGATATGAGATCTGGATACCATCAGTTGAGGATTAAGGATGAAGATATCTTTAAAACTGCATTCATAACTCGATACAGACGTTATGAGTTCACAGTTCTACCTTTCGGTTTAACAAATGCACTTGTAGCATTCATGAACCTTATGAATAACGTATTTAGGGATTGTCTAGATAAATTTGTCTTGGTATTCCTAGATGATATTTTGATATATTTGAAGAATGAGGAGGAACATTGTAGACATTTAGAGATAGTGCTACAAAGACTTAGAGAACACAAGTTGTATGGAAAACTCTCTAAGTGTACCTTCTTTTAGAAGAGAGTACATTATCTTGGACATGGGATTTTTGTTAGAAACCCTAGATCAGACATGCAAACCTAAACACCTTCCACAGAAGAGAAAACATCAAAAAAGCAAAGCTTTGCATGTCAATGTGCAAATTATATTATTCAAGAATTAAGAAATTACAATAAGAGAATTGCTTTATAAAAGCAATGTATGCAACCCTAATGTTGACCTAAAAAAAGCTCAACTAAATAAAGCTTACTTATTAATTAAGTAAACTAATTATTACCTAAGCGAAACCTAAGTAAAGTTATGCAAGTGCAATTAAATATTAATTACACTAACACCCCCCCATAAGTGCAACTTAGGGAGACTAAATAAGCATGCACCTAAAACTAAGATGAATGCAAGAAAGCATGAATGGGTCCCGACAACAAGGCCTGATCAGGTACCCAATTTTTATGATCCCCTTGTAGAGTCCTTACTAATGCCTAGTAGAGTTGGTGTCAGACACACAATTCAAGGAAAAACCTTATCTAAACAGTCCACTAAACCCTTGGAAATACCTTCATTAAATTATCAACTAGGGCTATTGTAAGCTTGTGATGATGTTGGCATTGTATGTTCTTCTAGAGTCTCAAGACTACCTATATCATCCTAGCATAGGTGTTTACACATGTTGAAAAATCATAAACTAACTAATAGTAAAATAAGTAATGTTGGCACTATTGCAATGGGTACCTAAAATGAAAGATTGTGACTAGTTCATTGTCAAGAAATGAATCCTATAATTAACCAATACTGTTAATTAAACCTACATTCTAGAGTACAACAGATTGAACCAAACTAAAGCATGAATGTAAGACAAGGTTTGTTCATGAATTCATTCATAATTGTAACATAAGGAATCTAATTAAGAGAACATGCATTCTTGGAGTAACTACTACAATAGAAATAAATTTACAAAAGATAAAGTGGGGAACAATTACCTTGAGTGGCACTTGCTAAAGTGACTATCTCCACAAGTTTAACCCAAATCTAGTTCCTCAGATTAATGTAATCATGGCAATAATGAAAAACCATTCATTGCATAACTCATAATATTACAATCTAAAATTCTATTGAAATATTGTATTCATAAGATCATGAACATTGTTTGTTGTAAAAACAAGAACTTAATTGAAAGTATCTTATTGCTAAATACTTTATTGAATAATTAACCAACTTAACTAATGTGTCAACCACCGAACCATACATATAGGTGCACATGGGAGTTTATTAAAATAAGGACTCTAAATTGAAATCGTAAATTACCACTCCCTACATAACAGATTGTGATAAAGTCTGAATAACTAAACTATAACTGAAAAAGGAAGAAGAGTCCAAATGGAACTATAACTCTACTACAACAAGAACTAGAACATGGATTGTTGAAACAGTCACGTTAGACTCCCAATTGTAATATAGGTCTTATCCTTTAGTTTCTTTATTAAATTTCATGATGATTCACAATCATCCTCAATAAGTGCCTCCATTTCTGCATTTGCTACACTCATCTTATTCTAGAACCTCCCCTACATCACTGTCTAGAAATTCCTTTAGTTGCAGGTTGTGCCTCCTAGTTGTTGCGTGCTACAATCTACCTCCTCTGGCTCCTTGGCTGCAAAGAGTTAGTTCATACAACATCTACACAATACTAATAATCATAGCTTAAGCACATATATTCATTGTAATTCATACATATCCACACATTAATTATACAATAACTATCACATTATAACCATATTTCCATATACTTCAAATCAGGTTTAGGTTTACATAATGAGCATAAAAGGTAGTAAATTTTAGGAATATGTATGAGATAAATGTCTAGAAATGTCTATGAGTATGCATAAAAACATCAGAAAACTAACTAATAACTAGACTCATCACCTTTTATTTATGTTTTTCCTCGGTGAACCTTTATCAAGGGCTTCCAAGTACACCTGATGTAGGTCATCACAAATCCATTCAATAAAGGTTTTATATAATTCAACATACAACTCATCTATCCTAGGGGACTTGTCATATGACATAGAGTTAATGACTTTCCTGATCTCTTCTTTGGAGATAGGTTTAGCTAATCTAATTGCACCCTCCTTGGAGATTTTTTTTGGGATCATTTGCTTGATGTGAGCTCTTGCATTGTGACACTCCTCATTGTTTCCTTTAGAGGTGAATAAATCCTTGTATAATATAAAGAACTGGTGTAGGATCTCTTCTTTATTTGAGAGGAGGGTTCCATTGTGCCAAATCTGGTCAATTTTCCCTTTCATCCCTTTCTCTTTTATGTATCTAAAGAATAATTATGTGCCTTTATCCACGTTACTCGGCCAATTCAGCTTGGCTCTGGTTTGTAGACCTTGGATCTTATTAACTTGCAACCTTCTGAAAGAGTTTTTTGCCATGTTAAGTTCTTCACATAGTTTTTCATTTGAGAGTTCACTTTGGACTTTAAATTCAGCCTTTAGTAGTCCATCTTGAAGATAGATTTCCTCCCTCCTATCCATGGCCCATTTTTTGACAATAGTTTGGAAGAGGATATTCCAACCGTTTACATTATGTTCCCACCTCTCAATTGCACCTAGGTCCTTTTACATCCACTTATTGATTTCCCTTAAGGTAGTTATGGCTGCCTTGCAGTCATTATCCTTTAGCAAATTTGTATTTAGGATGAAATTATCCCTTTTCTTTGAATCCTTCTTCCTTCCATTGTTTAATATTATGTTGGCTTTAATTAGGTGGTGGTTTGATAGATTATATGGATATACCATCACTCTAGGACCATTCTTAATAGGATCAACATTGAAAAATCTATGTTGGCATAGAATATGTCTAAACTACAATAAATCCTCTTTCCACCTTTTTGTGCATTGCACCAGGTTTACCATATCACATTATTTCAACTCTTCATCTCTTCCAAGATCAAATAGAATAAGCTTGGAATTCAACCTTTTCCAATAGTACTTTTCAATGCCCTTCCAATCCATGTCGAGTCCCCCTTTCTTGTCTTCTTTGCTTTCTACCATATTGAAGTCACCCCTAGGATCCAGGGGATATTGGGTAGATTGAAAAGCCATTTCCATTATTCAATTCTTTCTCTATGTTCATTATATATATAGATTGAGCATATTCCAAACCTAGAGTCCCCTTTCTCAAAGGTGTCCCACATAGCTTTGTTGCATGGGGAGGTCCCAAAGTTTATTAAATGTTGATTTCGGCTATTGGAAATGAGAATGGAAGCCCCCCTTCCCTTATCATGGTTAGTGACAAGGTGGGAGGATTTGTTCCAAATGAACCTCATATTGGTTTCAAGAGTGAAACCGATTTCTTTAATCTCTTGAAGGAGGAAAAAGTCCTCATTTTCTCCAAGTTGAGGAATATTCTTACTATGTATTTCCTATCTGAGGATCCCAATCCCCTTACATTCCACAAGATGCAATTAGTATTCATTATTAACAAAATTTGGAGGGGGGTATTTTCACTACTAAATAGCTCAAAGTATTTAGGATATTTTTCTTCAACTTCCAGCCTTTTGTAAGTGGGTATGGGAAGGATAATACTTTATTTCTTTCTTTTGTTTTTTCTAATGTTAATACTGCCTCTGCTAAGTGCAACACCCTTACCGTTCTTTCTTCCTCTTTTATTTGGCCTAGTAGGGGGGCATGGGCTTGGGCTCTACTTACTTTCAATGGTCTTCTCCTCAGGAAGAAACCCAATAGAAACTACAAGTTCAATGGTGTTGCAAGCCTCTTCCTTAGAAATTTTCTCGATTATATATTTTTTTAGTGTCCATTTACTGATCATTTTAGTTATTATTTCCATTTTTTCCTTCAGCAATTGATCCTTACTATGCCTAGGGTTAGGTGTGGAGTCTAATCCATTCGGGTAAGAGGGGCTCATCTATTTGATTATAGGGAACCTTGCATTTTTACTTGTTATTTGTGTCCCTTTCAGAAGCCATTTCATCAATAGAGTTTGGGTTAATGCCATTAATGGCATCTTGGAAGGTTATTGAAGTGTCATTTATTATTGCATTCTCTATCTCTTCTAAGAGTTTATCAATAGCCCACTGTAGTAACAAAAAAAGTATCCCTTTTTCCTTAGTTTGGGAATAATTAAAATGAACCTAATGTTGCCTTGATTTAGTGTTGTAATGTGTTTTACACATTCACATTAAGTTTAGGGCCCCTTTCTAAACTAAATGGACTTAATGGTGCCTTATTTAGGGTGTTGTAAAGTGTATCTTCACACTTTCACACTAATCTAGGGCTTTATTAATTAATTGAGCTTAATTGGCCCCTTTAATTCAAATCCAAGCCTAATTAATTACAGATTCTGAGGGATAAAGCCCAACATTCATAAATAATATTACACAACACTTAATTTTACAAGGTTTGTGTCCTAGGCTAGTGACCTAGGACCCATTCACCACATGGCGAATGGGTCCTCACTTAACCTTAGGACCCCACCTTGAAATATTTTTTGGCAATATTTTAATGATTTGAAATCCTAGATTTGATGTCGACTTGTGTTATTTGAATTTCGGGAATTTATGATAAGTTGTGTATAAATATAAGGTTATTTCACATAGTTTCATCTAACCAATCTAGAATTTTAAGAGTAATCAAGAGTACTTTTACAAGATCATTTAAGAAGACATTCAAAGGCAGATTTATAGAAGTTTATTGCAGTAATCAAGATATTAATCATCATGTCAAAGTCATGCATGTTGTTGAGCTAATGTGATGATGTAGCATTGAAGATCCAATTCAAGCAATGTTCCATATCAAATTTCATGATCAAGATCTACACTCATTGAAGCCATTTCATGCTAAGTTTCAGATTTGTACTCCAAGGTTCAATTAAGGATTGGTGAGTAGTGGCATTTCTTTGTTCATTCATCTCTCCTTTTATGCATTGTTTCATTCCAAGGCTTGATTACCAAAATGAGGTTTGACCAAGGCAAACCCCTATTCCATAACAAAACAACATTTTTCTTCTCTCTTGATGTGTGATTTCAGGCTTTAGGTTGAAGATCAATTGGAAAGCAAAAGTTGTCAAAGTTGCAAAGTTGTCAAAGTTATCATCTTTCTTGCAAGATCATGGAAACTGAGCTACAAAATTTGTTTCCGGGTTTCCGAAAGTGTCCCACCAGTATTTGGAAGTGAAATATTTAAAGAACAAAACCCAGAAAACATCTTTCCAAAACCCTAGCCAAGACCCATTCGCCATTGGGCGAATGAGTCCTCAGTGAGGCCAAAAAAAGCACTTTTTGCAATAGGTACACAACATTTTACCATCTTAAAACCTACCTTTTTATTGTTATATCAGTTAGGTTTATTTTCTGATATTCATTTGTGCTTAATTGAATGAAATAACTAGTGAAAAGAGAGGTTAACCATCTTATTATATTTTAGTTCAACCCCCCCTCTCCTTTTCCTACATTTCACCCATAAGGTACTATTCATCTGGTTTACACACTCCCAGTTATTATGTTTATCCTTTGGACCATTTTCTCTGTTAGGGTTGAGTATCCCCACATGAATGTTAGTACCTTGTAGGCTACTCATACTCTATTTTTTAAGTTCAAACTCAGAGATAATGTGTTTCACTCTTGAGGATTTACCACTAAACTCCTTAGCATTATCTTCAATTATTAGATTTTCTCTAGATTTATTATTAAAAATACCTCTTTTATGCAAATTTCAACCTCTTCAAGTTCCCCAATGTTTTCATTGCTATTTACATTATTTGACTTTTTATTTAATTCAATGTTATTCCTAAATTTTTCAAGCACTAATTGTTGTGCATTTTTTCCCACAACCACCTCGATTTTTATATTTGGGGTGCATTGTTTAATAGTGTTTCCTATAGGTACAACTAGGTTATCCAATCTTTTTTTTGTACATACAAAAAGGTTCAGGGAACTTTTCTCTTTTAATAGAGGATCAAAAGAATTAGTCATGATTATTCCATCATTATTTTTAGCAACAGGGGGACTTTTCCTTTGTGTGCTCTCAAGTGAGGAATCATCAGATTTATATGATTCAATATTATTTTGGTCTGGATCTAGATCTACAGATGCTTTTATGGGAGAAGAACACCAAGTTCTAGATTCAGTGCCTTCCCCATTTGGGTCTACTGAGTTAGAGTTGCAATTTTCATGATCAAGGTTTTTGGGACTAGCCTTTCAAGAAGCATTTTCCCATCAAAATCTGGTTTAGATTTCTACTTGTTGGGATTTCTACAAATGATGGGGCAGTTTTTCGAATAGCCCTTCCCTTCTATAAAAATAGTAGTAATTAATGTCACCCAAAATTTATATTTGACATGTGTAAAGAGTCATCTAGGTTAATTTCTAGGGTTTCTAAGATTTCAACCCTTAGGGTTAGAGAAACCAACACCCTTGCATTCATTTTGAGGAGAGATACCTCTAGTTTGTCCACCCTAATAACATTACCCATAGGTTCCATAATTTGAGGGATAAAATACCAAAGATCCAGGGGTACATATTTTTACCAGCACTCACCTAGGGCATGACAGTGCCATAATTTATTCATTGTTGGCCTCGAGAGACCAAGCTAGAGCTCTAAATAAACATTTCCTACACTCCAATAAGTTTTTTTAATATTGTTTCTTGCATTTTATGGTTTTTAGAAAGATTATTTAAATAGGCCGCATTGGAGAATTCTGCAAAATGTAACCTGAACCCCTAAATTTTTTCCAAACATTTACAAGTTAGCCATCAAGATACTTTTTAGAAGGAATTTTTGAAGAATCCACAACTACCATGAAAATGGAAACTCCAGATAACCTAACCCTTTCATTGTATATAGCCTCCATTTCATTATTAGGAGCAATGACAATTTTTTTGGGTTGGTCAAAGGAGAAACCCTCACCTTCACCACTTGACAAAGTGATAAGTTTAGTACCCACTGAGTAGGTAGGAACTTCACCCATCACAATGTCACCAAAAGACTTAGGTTTCTCATTAACCCCATTCAAATCTTTCGACTTATTATCGGGGGAGGGGGCGAGCGGGGGGCAATGTACCCCCTCCATTAAATTTCACAAAGAAATGAAATAGCACCAGAATAGTAATACATAAATGCAATTACAGATAAATAACCTTCAAGCATGCAAAACGTAGGAGAAACCACACAATCAACAAATGCAAAAAATAAGGGTAAATTGAACAGGGGTACGAGGGACCTATAGATATGCAAACTTTTGTGGGGGGAGGGCCTTGCCTCCCCCACCATTAACACCTGGAGAGAAACCTTGGCTAGGTTTCATGCATGCCCTCCTTCCTCACTCTACTAACTAGAAGCAGTTCCTATGTGAATAAAGTTTTAAATTATCTATTTCATCATTTTCCCTGATCAACCTTAATTAAATAATTTTAATTATTGAATTAATTAATCATTTTCCATCATCAACCTTAATTAAATAGTTTTAATTATTTTATTAATTAATCATTTTTCCTCATCCACTTTTTTGGAAATGTGTTGTGATTGATGTCAACTCAAGATGTGTTGCCAATGATGTCTATTATATGTGTCGAAGACTATATAGTACTCTGGAGATAGTTGATGTACACAAATATTAATTAGTGCAAGACAACAGTGCAATATGAGGTACAATGGTATCAATTTGATGTTTATGTGATACAAAGGTGGGTACACTTGTTCCAATATGTTTCTTGATTGGTGTACCACACATTATGATAAGTTGTAGAATATTTGCTAAGGCATTCACAATGTATACTCTAAGACAATGTCCTGGTATTTTGGTCTGCATCCTTCCCATAAAGCAAGCTTTTGTTTTGCAATTCAGAAGATAAGATGGTTGACATGTGAAGGTGTTATATCCAAGAATTCAAGTCATTACACCTTCTATAGCAAAATTTATAAGTGACAGTTCTGGTATGTACTTTGACAGAGTAAAGTATTGATGAAGGCATGTTGGAATATTCACATTCCTCTAAAAGTGGATTATTGGAATTGTGGTTTCATGGACATTCTATTCATATTATATTACTATATCATGTGATTTGGTGGTCTACAAGTGCAGTTTTCAAAGGACAATGTTGTACAATTGGTTCCAGATGCTTAATTATTCTATACAACAAATGTTTATCTTCTTGCACCAACACTTAATGATTAGATACTTTAGAAAATGGTTGAAGAGGTATTGTACATAGTCTACAATGCTCACATCTTGGTCTGCATGATGTTTCTGGTTTCTTCCCGATGGTGTAATGCTGAGTAGTTGGTAGTTTTGGTGGTGTTGTTATTGTTTGGACCGACAGTCTTGTTTCCTTCTTTTGTGATTGATCTTGATTATTAATTTTGCTTTGGAGGATGTGTTGAGATATATTTGGGCCCTATTATGCCATGTGTTGATCTGTAACTCATTTTCTCTTTATAATGTATATCTTTGGAGCCAACCTATGTAGTATCATATGTTTCATCTAAAGGTCATCTTAGAGTTGACCTAATTGATTTTTTGAGTTGTTACAAAGAGTATTTATAGAAGAACTAATTATTTTGTGAAGGAAATCAAGTATAGGAATTGAGTTTGAGTAGTATGTTTTTGATAAGCAGCATTTACAAGGTGGTGTACCCTTTACAAAAAAACCACTAGGGCCAAAAAAGATCAAGTCCAAAAAACTAAAACAACATAGCCAAAAATCAAAACATACAGATTAACAACCGACAAATGCACCACACAACAACAATAGACTAACGAGCATTCTCCCAATTTTGGGAGAGGGTGTTGATAACATCATCACCAACCCATTTAGGGCCTTCTTCAATAGTATTCATGTCCAACTCATCCTTCATAACAACAAAGAGAGTTCTAGTGTCACAATGAACCAACTTGACAGTGAACCGGGTCAAGCCTTTGAACTTCTTCTCCATCTTATCCATCCTCTCATGTAGCACACGAAGATCCTCCCCTTTATCCATAGTCTTCACAATATTAGTGCGCTCCACATCCAGAGGGTTAGAAGACTAGGAAATCAAGTTCTCATTATGCACTTTTTTGAAATGCAGGAGGGTGAGAGGCCCTTCAAAAAACTCCTCCTCAACATCCCCTGACTCCTCCACATCTCTAAAACCTTTGTTGTCAAAGCGCTCCTCATCATAATCCAACTCATTAATCTTCATTTTCATATTATTTTTCTCCAATTTTCCAGATCTCTTGATGTTGGTCATCTCAACCCTAGTCTCCACTATAGCAACAACCATAGTATCACCCTTGGAATCCTTCCCCGCCACATTCTTTCCTGTGTTGTTCATGGTCGGTAGCTCCATCAAACCCTTCCCCTCATCTTTCGCTTTCTTTTTGGTGGTAGGTTTGTTGATCATCTTGGTAGGGCCAGACTTTAGCTCATAGAGACTAGCCACAACACTCGACTGGGCTATCCCAATATTTCCCTTAATCTTCTTGGGGGCCGGTTTAGGTTTAGGGGTTTCAACAATAATCATAGGGGTTTTTCTTTTGGGACCCTTAGACTCGGTCGAAGAAATAGTTTGTGCAATGGGTTCAATTTCCTCAATTCAGACATCAGAGATGGGTTTGGGCGGGTAGAGAGTGAGATGAAAATTTTAGAGCCTCAAAATGAGGCCTTGGTGGAGTGGCGGAGGAGGAGGATCCTCTAGGTTTTGGGTAGCAGATTCCATACATTTCTCAACAGAGTTTTCCAAGTCCGTAGGAAAGAAAAATGGGAAGCTTGACATAATTTTATGGTGAAGGTGATTCAGAAGAGGAAAATGATAGAAATAGTGGGTTTTATATCTACCTTCCAGGGTGATGTACTTCATTAGGGCAATGAAAACCTAATCCCAAGGCCGCGACAGAGCCTCTCTTTCAAATCCTGACTGGTTGTGAACAAGTTCTTCATTACCAACAAAGAAAGCCTTCAAGCTTTCGTTGTCCCATGCCTTAGTGTGTTTTGGGTACTTCTTTCTGGTGCACTGTAGCCCTGTCACTTGAGCAATCACCTCCTCGTTAACTTCAAAGGAGATACCACCCATGGCAACCCTTTGTTCTTTCTACGAGTTCGCAAACTACATAGATAACTTAGGATCATAACCCACCATGCTTTCCATTAAAGGTGCTATCCCACCTTCCACGTATATGTGCCATACTAGAGGGTCCTTACAAAACTCCCTGCAGTTATCAGGCTCCGTTCACACCCTATCACCATCCATGTCGCCGCTCTGCACACAGAAAAACCAAAAAGCCTATGAGAGTAAAAGGTTTGATATTTTGATAAATTGAGTAGTCTCCCACATACATAAACTTTTAAGCCAAACAATCCGGCCTTGGGCAATCAAAACCATGTATAGAATACACGCTTGAAAAGTACCATCCCAAAAGGCAATCTTGCCTATCACATTAATGCAAATATTCAAACACTTGCAGCCATGTAAGTAAGAAATGATGGAACGAGAAGGTTTGCCATCCATTTTTCTTTTGCACAATTTCCAATGAAAGTTGTCCACAGAGCCAAATTTAGCTAAACCCAAAATCCTACCCTTTAGTGGTAGAATCAAATTAAAGGAAAGATAGAAAGGACCAATCAAGAGCTTCACCCCATAAAAGCTAGTCACATCAAATTTAAATTCAAAAATTTGCACCGTTAAATAGGTGCAAAGATCAAACCCCAATAATAGATTATGTAAGGCCATATCCAACTTGGCTGTAATCATAAAGTACTCCCCATCACTCCTCATAAATTCCTTTCTAAAAATTATCTCCACCTCATTATTCCAAATTTTCCACTTGTAAGACACCTCAATTTTTAAACCTGTCCACATGACCCATAAGACAAGAATGTGGACCCCCCTATAAGGTCAAATTCATCGCATAATTAATCATCATCATGGATTATATATGTGCCTTTCTCTTTAAGGATTAAACCTTGAAGACTAGGCAGAATGTTCCCCAAATATCATCAAAACTTAGAAATTTTACAATGGGTGCCAAAATTAGCCAAAGCATCCACCACTTGATTACCCTCCCGATAAATGTGGGTAGAAACCTTCAAATTCAGCTTAGACATAAGATGTTTTATGTCTATTAAAATGTTTTAGTACTCCATCCCAGTAATCTACCCAAGTTTACTGCATCAATTAAAGACTTATAATCTCCTTCAATATGTAGATTCCCAATCCCCATAGTGGCATCCAATTGAACTCCCTTTAGCAACGCTCTAGCTTCTACAATCATAGAGGATTGAATCCTAATCCCCCCTGAGTAACCGGCCACAAAATTTACCTTGCAGTCCCTTATTATACCTCCTATACTTGCCCTTCCCGAGTTGCCTTTGGCAGCTCCATCAAAATTGAGTTTATGCCAACCACTATTAGGAGGTTTCCAAATAGTGTCTTGTTGAGCCTGAGATCTGAAGTTGTCAAAGGAATTGGCCTCCACATTTTGATGCCAAGATTTAGCCATTTTTATTTCCCACTTAGTCGGGGCCTTGTTTGAGATTTTCCCTTTGAAGAGCGAAATGTTTTCCGCGATAAGCCTTGCCCCTATGCCAAAAACCTCCTTTGGGATCATCTCAATATTCCTGAATATCCTATTGTTCCTTTCTTTCCATAAACAACAACATATAATGGGGGGGACCTGGTTCCAGATCTCATGAGGAACGGGGTGAAGGAAAGGCCTAGATCATCCCAACACAAAAGAATTAATGTCCTTGTTCATAGCCCACTGAGTACCCAACCTCTCTAAAGCCATTTCCCACACACTAACAGAAAATAGATAGTGCAGAAGCAAGTGGTCCACATATTCTTCATTGCACTTGCATAACAAGCATCTGTTGGGGATATGGAATCCCTTTTTTCTCAAATTATCCTGAGTAAGAATTCTATTATGGCAAGTAGTCCACCAAAAAAAGTTTATCTTTGGGATCATGTGTCTGTTCCAAACCTATTTCCAAAGTCCGAGGGCGACACCCTGGTTCAACAGCATATTATAATCCATTTTAATAGAAAGCTCCCCTTGCTTATCAAGAGTTCAAAAATATTCATCCTTCATGTTGTTTAACGGTAATCTGGTAAGGGAAAGCAGGTCCTGTAAGGACTTGGCGAGGAGACACAACTCAAGAGACAAAGGGAAGCAAACGGCCAGGTCATTCCACCTCTAGGCCCCTTGCAGGCCAAGGAGATAATCTCTAATGTAAAAGCCAAATAAAATTTGTGCATGTCTCATCAAGTTTCTAAATTTAGAATGGGCCAAAGGGGTTTCAAGTAACCAAGAATCTTCCCAAAATCTGATATTGCAACCATTCCCAATTTTACATTTTATCCCTATCCTAAGAAACCCCTACAGACTGCAATTGTTCTTCCAAGCCAAGGACCCCGAAGGGTGATTTTCAGAAAGGTAAATTAATCAAAGGTCTATTTTGAAGATACTTAGCGTTCATAATTTTGCACCAATATTTTTTGTTTTTTAGCTGATCCCAACCCACATTGGCAATCAAAGCCTTATTGATGTAGGGGATATTCCTTATCCCAAGCCCACCACAAGGTTTAGGTTTACAGACTTTGTCCCATTTAACCAGAGAAAACTTTCTTTTTTCCTTAGTTCCCGACCAAAGGAAATTCCTTTGATTTTTTTTGAATTTCTCAACAATATATCTAGGGATCTTGAAAATGGAGAGGAAGTAAATAGGGATCCCTTGAAGAGCAGCAGATAGGAGTTGCAGTTTGCCAACATGACTGAAGATGGAACCTTTCCACCTGGCTAAATTCCTTTGTATCCTTTCAAGGAAAAAATTCTAGAAGTCATGGGTTACTTCCTTAATAGTAGGAGGTAAATCAAGATACACCGAAGGGAGAGAGCCACTCAAAAAACCAAGAACAACAGTCACACAAGCTTGAAGAGTAGGAGTTTTGTTGAAGAAATAGATCATGCTTTTATTATAGTTAATACATTGCCTAGAGCAAGCAACATAGTTATTGAGACAATTTTTCTATTTCCTAGCTTCAATCACTGAGGCTTTCCCAAAGAGAAAGGTATCATCCACAAATTATTGGATAACAATAGGATCTAAAGAAGAGGTAGTCTTAACACCTTTAATGGCCCCCTCCGATAGCAAATTAGAAATGTTCCTACTCAAGACATCCACGACCATGATAGAAAGATAGGGTGAGAGGGGATCCCCCTGCCTGATGCCTCTCCCTGTATTAAAAAAGCCTCAAGGAGTCCCATTAACCAACACAAAGTACTTCACCATGGATATGAATTCCATTAAAAGGTTGACCATATGTTGACCAAAACAAAACTTAGCTAGAAATTTAGGAATGAAGTCCCATAACACCTTGTCATAAGCTTTTGAAATATCCAGTTTGAGGGACATAGTGGCATTGTTGCTTCTATCCATTGAGTGGAGTAATTCATGTGTAGTTATAGTAGAATCCAGAATATGTCGACTAGGAACAAAGCCTTTCAGAGTGGGGATAATAATTTTGTCTAGGAGGGGTTTAAGATGATTCACCAAGATTTTAGAGGATTTTATAAAAAGTATTGCATAGATTGATGGGCCTAAAATCGGTCACAGACTAGGGATCAATTTTTTTCAAAATTAAGGCAATAAAAGTATGGTTTAGTTGTTTGAGAATCTTACTAGATTTGAAGAAATTCCTAGTAGCCAAAATAAGGTCCCCACCAACAATCTCCCAAAAAATCTAAAAAACGGCCCAGGGGAAACCATTCGGGCCAAGCGCCATGTAAGCCCCCATGCTGAAAGTGGCCAATCGAACTTCCTCAGGAGTGACAACACTTAGGATGTTGAGGTTATCATCTTGAGTAATGGTGGTCGAGAGAGGGCCCAACATCAGATTGTTCAAATCCGGATTGGGAGCCTCAGTAGGGGCCAAATAAGCCTTCTAAAAATAGTCTGTCGCCAGCAGACCGATCTGGGTGGGCTTCTTGACCATATTTCCCCGCTCATCATGCAAATTAGTTATCTAATTTTTTTTCTTGTGTTTCAAGGAAGAAACATGAAAAAGGGAGGTATTTCTATCCCCTTCTTGTACCATTAAACTCTGGATTTTTGTTTCCAGAAAATTTCCTCTAAATCTTTAAAATTTGCTCCCACCTTCGACTTTCTCTTTCCTGATTGTAGGTTGGTAAGCTAACATCCCCATCTTCCATCCTTTTTTGGATAGTCTTCAACTTATCCCCTAAAACTCTTTTCTTCTAAAAGAAATCTCCAAAAACTCTTTTGTTCCAACCTTTCACCATACATTTGATATGTTTAAGTTTATAAAAGATCTTGTACATGGGTGAACCACGAACAAGAATATTCCACCATTCAACAATTTTATTCTTAAAATCAGGATGAGAGTTCCACATAATCTCAAACCTAAAGGGGGAGGGTCCAACAGTCGAAAGATCATTCATGACCAATAATAGAGGGTTATGGTTAGAAATAGTCCTGGGCAGAGCAATGGCATTAGCGCTAAGCAAGGTCGGTCAATTGCAAGAGAAGAGGAACCTATCTAGTCATACTTGAATCAAACCTTCCCCAAGACGTTTGTTGGTCCAAGTAAAGGATTGACTTGATAGGTTAATGTCAATCAAGCCAGCTGAACTTAGGAAATTCATCAGATTAGTCATGTTGTCAGAATAATCCACCAGACCACTTTTCTCATAAGGAAATAATGGGGAGTTGCAGTCCCCCGCCACAAACCAACGAGACCCCCTATTTTTTTTAACCTATCAAATAGATCTTTCCACAGGGCATTCCTAACATTCCTCTGGTTAGGAGCATAAACATTAATAAGCGACCAAGAGCCACCCAGGTAAGAAAATAAGACTCCCACAGTACTCCAATAGTGGAATAGTTCAATACCATTGATCCTGGATGGGCTCCATAACACAACAAGCCCACCAAACATCCCCTCAGCATCATTACAAGAGTAAAGAGCACCCAACCATATATGCTTAGCAATATTATCAAAATTTATTTTTTTCATTTTAGTTTCCTGTAACAGTAAAAATTCTATCATATGTTCTAAAACATAGTTTTTCAATGCAAGTTATTTATGAGAACTATTCAACCCTCACACATTCCAAGAAAAAACCTTCATTTTTGACTCTTCTTTGAGGACACTTCCAATGTCCTCTATTTACCAATTGCTATCTCATTCGTTGTCTCCCTCTGCCTGGATTGTCGTTAGCTAAGGCTACTCGGTTTAGAGTCACCACCCACATCCGCCTTCTTCTTTTTCCCTTTTTCTTTGGGTTGAATAGGACTCCTCTTTGAAAATTTTCTCCTAGTTTAAATCCACTAAATCCAGAACACCTTTCTCAACTTTAACTTTGGTAACCACTTCCTCCAATATTTTTCTTTCTTCTCCTTTGGTCATATTAGGTCCGGTAGAAAGGTCAGACCCAACATTCTTTAGGGAGGCACCGAAGTCTGTAGGTCCCCAAAAATTCTAGACTGGGGAGACAAACCCAACCACTGAGTCCTCCCTAATAGACAAACTCATAGCCAAAATAGAAGCAACGGTACCAACCACCAAGTTCGCACCGACAACCGCACTCACAACCAAAATAGGAGCAAAAGGGACCAGAGCTAGGCTTGAATTGGAAACATCCTCCCCAAAAGAATGAACCCCAAGGACCGGGGGGTCATCCAAGGCAAGAGAGCCATACTTAACCGGAGAGTCAACAATCTTCAAGATGTATTTTTCGAAGGGATAGTGATCATCAATAGTAGAATCACCAGGGTTAGACAAACGATTAAAAGAGGATTTACAGTCAAAAATAAGGTGGCCAGGTTTAGCACACTTCTAACAGTAGACCACTACATTCTCATAATAGACTGGTTGGACCCAAGAACCAAACTTAGAGCATAGCTTCATAGAGGTAGGAAGCATCTTGTGCACACCAATATTGACACAAAAACAGGCAAAAACTAACTTAGATTTGGAATGGGTAATGGAGTCTGAAGTAAGAAACTGTCCCAATAAATCCCCTCTTCTTTTGAAAATGGATTCATCCCAATATTCTAGAGGCAGACCAGGAAGACGAATCTAAACCGGCGCCACCTTATTAAGATCCACTGTAGGGTCGAAACCCGGCTTCCAGCGACATAAGGCTAAACTGTGCTTTCCATACACCCGAGGCCTAGAAGAGAGGATCACGACCAAATCATCTGAAGTCACGAAATTGAACAGGAATAGCCCTCCTGTCATAGCACATATGTTCACACTTCCCCTGAGGCATCATTTAGCATTAGCCCATCTCCAGACCATATCCACAGAAGGTCGAAAGGAGAGAAAATGACCCACCACCGCATTTTCCATTAAGGAAAGAATCATATCGCTGACTGAATCAGAGATAGAAAAATCCATGCCTGTGAAAATGACCTCCTCTTCTGGGCGAGGAGTGGTGACCTTATTACTCAGACTACCATTAGTCAGTACATCCTTCCAACCTTGAACCTCCGAAAGGACCATGATTGTCGACACTTCCACACTAGAAAGGACCAAAATCACGGGTGACCTGGGATCATGGGGACCTTAGACTCAGACAAGCTAGGAGTGGCTCCTGAGGGACATGAGTCCGCATGCGAAAAGGTGAGGCTCAGGTCAAGAGGGGAAAAAGGGGGACTGTGGGGTACCCCCAAAGAAGAATCCACCATGCGCGCAGGCTGTTATGTTGAATATAACGTGTGTGAAGTTAGTATGATGGAGTGATTGTGTGAAAAAGGGACTGCAACATCAACATATGTTGGATGCATCTTTATAGGAGTTCATGTTCATGTTTCTTATTATAATTTTCATGTATCTTGCACTGAGATAGTGAGACTCAACAAGTCCTTGTATCTTTCCCTAAGGTTGTGTTCATTAGTCTACAAGTTCTTAGGCAATGAAATAACATTGTAATTTTTGTAAGTAGTGAACTTCATATATTGCGAGTTAACTCTCACTGTGATTTTTCCCTCATTGGGTTTTCCACATAAAAACTCTTAGTGTCCTTGTGTGGTGCATGTTTTCATTTCTACTCTTCTTTTAGTTAATGTGATTTGATGTTTAATATACAAAATGGAACTGTTTAAGTTTTACTATATGCTGATTCACCCCCTCTCAACATTTTAGTGTGTTCAACAATTGGTATCAGAGCTAGAGAAGCTTAACAATTGAGGTAGATCCTGCACTTGAACACATGGGGTCTATAGCAAATATCAATTATATGTTTATTCCAGAACCGAATCTAGAGACAATGGAACTTGAAGGTTGTGACATCAATGTAGAAGATTGTGAGGTAGATTTTGAAGGATAACTCTAGTCTTCTCTTGAAGAGCTAGATGAAGCAAGAACACTAAACATTAAATATGAGTGCATGCTTGAAAAATCAAAGGAGACAATTGTCAAATTCAAGGCACAAGCTAAAGAATCAAAAGTAGAAATTGAAAAACTGAAAACTCAAGTGGAAGGAGGTAAAGGATGTGAGACTGAACTCAAGGAGGAAAAAGTTGTGATCTCTAATTTGAAAGTTAAGATTGAAAAAGGTAAGAGGATTGAATATTTTTTAAATACCAAGCTCAATATAAAATTGTTGAATTCTCAAAGCTTGAAGAAGATATTGTCACTCTAAGAAAAGAACTTGAAAAATCAAAAGAGAAGATTGACAAGGGTCTAAAATTGAGAGGAGGTTTTGAAATTCTTGATGAGTAGATTAACTCTTAAAAGCCATCAAAAGAGAAATTTGCTCTTGGTTTTGAAAAAGGGAAAAATCCTATGACCAATGCATCTGCAAACCTGTATGATAACTTCAAAGCAAAAGGAAATTCTGAAACAAGGGACTGCACTGAAAAATCTAAGGAGACATCCTCTGAAGATGTAAAGACAAATCAAGATAGCAAGAAAGGAGTATTCATTCCTGTATGGAACAAGAAGAAGAACTTCAAAAATCTCGCCCCTAAACAAATTACACCTACCAGGTTTAATGGTAACTACTATAATTGTAATAAGATTGGTCATAAGGTTGTTGAATGTAGAAGCAAGATGACTCAAAATTCATTTAGGCCTCCAAGGTACAATGTTATGAGCTCTCAATCATTTCATGGTTAGTTTGGTCATAAGGCTAATGAACACAAAAGTAAAGTGATAAGGAATAGAAATGCTATGAATTCTCAATCCTTTTATGGTTACTACAACACATGCAACAAGTTTGGTCATAGGTCTATTGATTGTAGATCTAATGTGAGAAGAAGTAATTATGCTATGTAAACTAATATCACTTGATACAATTGTAATAAACCTAGACACATTGCAAAGTTTTACAAGGGAAAGAATATAAGACTTTCTACTCCTCAAAAGAAGATTGACTCTAATCGGCAAAAGAAGATAATGAACAAAGTATGGTAGAAAAAGAAATAAAGTGAAGAAAAGAATGAATCTATACCTCAGCCTAGTGCAAATGGATCTTCTAGTAATTGAAAAGAAAGTATTGGCTCAGGGGGAGTTGCAATTGCAAAAAAAATTCAAACCCCTGTAAATCACATGATGTTGAAGTCTTCAACATAATGGTTAATGGTGATATGGATTTTTTTTCTCAAGGTTCCAAAGAAAATACACTATCTGCGGAAGTTTGTTGAATGATCATGGAACATTGTGATATCTCAAACAGTACAATTTGCTTATGTAAAGAACTAAGAAATGCATTTAATGTAGAGAGACTAGGGTTGGTTTGAAGCATATTTAGTCCCTATTTGATCAAGATTGATTTCATTTGAAATATATCGTGTATGCAAGTGATAAGGAAGAGAAGGTTTTAGCATGTTGCGTGCAAACCCTAATGACAATATTCATCATTATTTCTCTGGTTTTCTTGTAAAACCATAGAATTCAAAAAGTTCTATCATGGCTACACCAATTTCCATTGATGTTTTTAAGAAGCCAAGACCAAAATTTAAGAAATATCCATACATATCCACTATGACTAACAAGGATGGAGTGTTCTCTCACATTCCTATCAATGTGTTGCATTCACAAGATGTCTGCATCTACATTCACTCATAGCTAAATGAGTACAACCATCTAAAGATTGAAGAGTTCAAATACAATCATCTCTTGGGTGATGATGTTTAGCTCAAGCTAGAGTATGCAAATGTGGAAGTAAAAGGTTTAGATGTGAAGAAGGGTTTCCCCAGCCTTTTCTTCAAAGATGAATGGGTCAGAATTGACTTAAGCCAAATTCATGAATATATCTTTTGGCTTGATCAACCTCACCTAATAAAAAAGGAATCTATCAGGGTTGTGACTGGATTGTGCTCCACCGAACTTGTGTCAGCATTGAAGGCCATGAAGAATGAAGAAGTTATGAAGCTTATCGAAGCTAAATTTGACAAAAGAACCCTAACTGTGGATGAAATATTTGACTTAGGGGTCTGGTATGCCATAATGGGTATTTCATACAAGGTTTACTGCACAAACATGGAAGGGTTTGCTACCGCCACCACCATCTACACTGCTCATTAGATGGTGAAGGAAGGAAAGGATTATGATATTTGTGAGCTCTTGCGGCAATAGTTAAAGAATCTACAGAGAACTACATATTCATGCAACAATTTCCCATATGCCACTTTGATTATTTTCCTTATGTTCTATTTCATGAAAGAAATGTCTAGTTTGAAGAATGTGTTTTGGATAAGGGATATTTCTATTGTACAATAAATTAGGGATTACGTGCATAGCTTATTTTCTGGGGTTTCTTCAAAACATTTCAAAATAAAACGAAGAAGAGGGATAGGATACCCTTGCAAGTTGTGGAGGGATATAAGAATGAAATCACTTTTATGGTGGATAAAGACAATTGTTATATGAAGGCAGTTGAACCAAGAACTTCATGGATAACAAAGTTTCCCTGAGGTCTCCAGATCTGAATAGATTGCATATGTTGATATTTTACTCAACAAACCTAGGGATCCCTTTGTTGAAATTTTTGGCACATATGATGAGATAACCAATAAGCAAGTCAAGAAGAAGGTAGAAGAAAAGGTGGAGATGATGTCAAATGCAGGGAAGATGATGTCTGAGTTGAAAAAGGTTTTTGGCACTCTCGAGGGTCCTGCGGAAGGATCACAAGCTCCTAGAAGGACATGTAGATTTACCTTTGTCTCTGCTACAAATTTCAGACTAGCTCAAACACCTCGTAGTAGAAGAAGGGTTGCTACTGTAGCACTAATGTAAACTAAGACTGCTGAAAGGAACAAGCCTAGACCTAAGCAGTAGGAAAAAAGGGAAAATATTAATCTTGTGAATGTGGATGATGAAGAAGAGGATGAAGAAGTACAATATTTTATTTTGAGAAGAAAGAAAAGAACAAGGTAGGGAGAAGATGAAGAAATCCCCTTGCTAAAGAAGAAAGGAAAGGAGATTGTCGATAAGAAGACCGAGAAAACTCCTCTGATCAAAATTGACCCTCTCGATTATGGTGAAATATTTAATGGGATTGTCAAATATGGTCTATTGAATGATACAATGGAGTTGCATCTGGATGTCCCTCCATAGGACAAGAAGAAAATTGAAAATATTATCATTAAATACATGTTGAAGAAAAACATTCTCTTCAGTGACATTATAGACAAAGATTTGATAGTTGATGACAACCAACCATGAATAGAAGCAAATTCAATAGTAACTATAGACAAACAATTAAATGGAATGATTGTAGCTAGTTCTTTATTATGGACATCAAACAAAGTTCACCAGTGCACAAAAAACAGAGTTTGACTTCCCACCAAAGAAAATGAATACTCAATCAGAAATTGTAGCCAAAATAGTATTTTAAAATTTATTCAATATTCATCGGTTGCACAAGCTTCAACATTAGATGTATTTCTCAAATAAGATTAGTAGCAATTCGAACAAAAAAATTGATCCTTCACTCCTAAACAGGGATGGGCTCTTCTCATGAGTTTTCACTGCACATATGCCATCGACAGTCAAAATTACACAATGAAGGAAACAACAATAGATATGCTTCAAACAACTATATTGCACGATGAGGATCAATGATCCCTCTCTTCCAAACTTCCAACTGTTTCAACTCCCAACCTCAAGCCAAATTTTGGATGTTTTTCTCCCAAGAAACAATTATCTCAATCAATCTCCTCCCCTATTCCAACTGTCTCTTTTCACCAAAGGAAAGACCTTGGGTTTAAACCAAAATCATTCCCCAAAGATAGAGCAATAGAGAGTGATCATCATTATTAAAAACAAAAGACATTAAAAAATAATACAAATCAAACAATGAAACACAAAGGTGACAGGAATGTGAAATGCAAAGGTGACAAGAATGTAAAATGCCCCTACATCAGGCTCCCCCACCAAGTAGGATTCATGAGCTCTTGGGCATGAGGTTAATCATAGAATAACCTAGGTCAGAGACATTAGATGCAAAAAAACATGAAGCATCCTCCACCAGATAGCCTTTCCATTTGACCAAATATTGAAAATAATCTTTTCCTTTGGTCTTTCGTACCAACTATGTGTCCAAGATGCATTCAATTTTTAGCAGAGAAGGTATGGTACTTTACTTCTCCTCCACAATTCGAAGCTCCATCTCCGCTATGTCGGCACCTATAGGATCTTGATAAGGAAACAAGTCCACGACATTGAAAGTGGGTGAAATTTCCTCTCCAAAGGGAAGGCTAAGTTCATAAGCATTCACTAAGAATTTTCAAAGGATCCTACAAGGCCCAATCTTTTTCATTTTTAGTTTGTTATAGGTACCGGTAGGAAATCTTTCCCTTTGAGATTCATTACAAGACCCCCTTCTTGAAAGTGCACCTCTCTTCGTTTCTGATCAGTAAATTGTTTGTATTTCTGATTGCTTCCCTCAATTTTTCTTTTAACCTCCTCATGAAGGTCATGGATGGTCTTATCAAATTCTTCATCATTTGCACTCTGTTTCTCCATATCACCCAGATTTCAAAGTTTAAACACACCTCTAGGATGCATGCCATATACAATGTAAAATGGGTTGAAACCTATAATTTGATTTGGAGAATCATTATATGCAAACTCTTCTTGTGCCAATGCCATATTCCAATTGTTGGGTGTGTCTCCAACAAGGTATTGTAACATATCACCAAGACTTTGATTGACAACCTCAATTTGGCCATCCGTCAGGGGGTGATAGGCTAAACTAAAATTGAGGTGTGTGCCCAACTTTTTCCAAAGAGTTTTTCAAAAATGCCCAACAAACTTAGTGTCATGATCATATAGGATACTTATTGGAATACCATGTAACTGTACCACTTCCTTGAAAAACAAGCTAGCAATATTGGTAGCATCACTAGTTCTCTTACATGGAATAAAATGAATCATTTTAGAAAATCTATCCACAACTATAAAAATGGAATCATTGCCCCTTTAGGTATGAGGCATATGATACTTATTGGAATACCATGCAACTATACCACTTCCTTGAAAAACAAGCTAGCAATATTGGTAGCATCACTAGTTCTCTTACATGGAATAAAATGAATCATTTTTGAAAATCTATCCACAACTATAAAAATGGAATCATTGCCCCTTTAGGTATGAGGCAAACCAAAAATGAAATGTATACTTATAGAGTCCCATGGTCTAGATGGAATTGGTAATGGCTGATACAAACCAGAATTTTGACTCTTCCATTTTGCCAATTGATAAATTTTGCACCTCTCCACATACTTCTTAACATTTTCTTGCATCTTTGGCCAATAATAATGGGTGCTCAACTACAAATATGTTTTGGCTTGCCCAAAGTGTCCTACTAGGCTACCACAATGTTTCTCCTTCAATAAATTGTCCCTCATTAATCCTCTAAAGATGCACAATTTGTTCCCTTTGAATAGAAAACCTTCTTTTAGCATAAAGTCCATCCATGTCTCTCTATCTTCATTGATAAGACTGATACAAGCTTCAAATTCTTCCTTGAAATCTGCATCATCAACATACAACTCCTTCAAACTATTGAATCCCACAATGTTAGCTTGAATTTCTTGAAATAATAAATTTTCCCACTTATTGCATCAACAACCTTATTCATTTGTCCACTCTTATGTTTCAACATAATTAAAACTTTGAAGATACTCTACCCATTTAGCATGCCTTTAGTTCAACTTATGTTGGTTGTTTATAAATTGCAATGAATGATTATCTGTATAGACAATGAACTCCTTAGGAAGAAAATAATGCCTCCACTTCTTCAATTATTGAACTAATGAATAAAACTCAAGATCATAGGCTGAATATTTCTTCTTAGCATCATTTAACTTTTCACTAAAATAAGCCACAAGTTTTCCTTCTTGACTAAGAACACACCCTATTGCTAATCCACTAAGATCACATTCAAGTTGGAATACTTTATTGAAATCAGGTAAAGTAAGAATAGGCTATTCACTCACCCTTTGTTTGAGAAATTGGAAACTTCTTTCAACCTCTTGTGTCCATCCAAACTACTTTTTGTTCCCCTTAATTGTCTCAAGAATTGGAGCAACTACATGACTGAAATTATTAATAAACTTCCCATAAAAACTAGCAAGGCCATGAAAAATTCTTACCTCCATTGCACTCTTAGGTGTTGGCCAATCAATGATAGCTTGAACCCTCTCCTTATCTATCTTCAATCCATGCTTGCACACCACAAAGCCAAAATAAACCAGTTCGGTCTACATAAACACACACTTCTTAAGGTTAATTTGCAACTTCTCCTCATGTAACCTTGTCATAACCATTCCCAAATTCTCCAAGTGCTCCTCTTTTGACCTGATAAACACCAAAATGTCATCAAAATACACAATAATAAACTTCCCAAGAAACGGTTTCAAGACCTCATTCATAAGCCTCACAAAAGTAATAGAGGCATTAGAAAGCACAAAAGGCATAACCAACCATTCATAAAGACCATCATTAGTTTTAAATGTTGTTTGTCCATTCATCCCTAGGTCTGATTCTAATATGATGGTACCCACTTTTTAGATCTATCTTAGAAAAATACTTTGAGCCACTCAAACAATCCATTAAATCTTCAATTCTAGGAATAGGAAATCCATATCTAATAGTTATCTTATTGATGGCTCTAGAATCAGTCCACATTCTCCATTCAACTCCTTTTTTTGGCACTAGAATTGTAGGAATAGCACAAGGGCTAATTCTCTCTCTTATCAAACCTTTCTTGAGTAATTCCTCAACTTGCTTTCGAATCTCCTCATTCTCTTTAGGAGTCAACCTATAGGTAGCCTTGTTTGGAAGGATAGCCCCCGAAATCAAATCCATATGATGATTTATACTCCTCATGGGTGGCAACTTATCAAGAAGATCCATTGCTACAATATCCATATGTTCCTTCAAAATATCTTGCACTTCATAAGGCAAATCATCTAATCTTGTAGAGGTAAACACAGTAGAAAATTTAGAAACCAAAGCAACTCCTAATTCTTCCTTCTTCATCTCATGCAAAAACTCTTTTCCACTTACCTACATTACCTTGCTATTGTTTCCACAATGGTTGTCCTCTTCTCGTTCTTGCATAGGAAAGAGGGTATGCTTGAACCCATTATTATCAATAGTGTAGTTATTATCTCTCCCACTATGCATCACTTTCCTATCAAACTTCCAAGGTCTACCAAGCAACACATGACACATATCCATGGGCATGGTATCACAAACAATATTATCATTATAACTACCAATTTGGAATTCAACCATAGCATGTTCATTAACTAGAAATTGATATCCTTTTTGTAACCAATAAACTCTATACGGTGTGGGATGTTTGGTTCTTTCAAGACCTAATTTCTCTACCATTTTAGTAGAAACTATGTTATCCGTACTTCCACTATCTATAATCAACTTACAACATTTAAATTTTTCCTTACATTTTGTTTTGAATAAGGCTCTCCTTTGTACTGGTTCTTGATTCTCCTTGGGTGGCTTCAACAACACCCTTTTGAGTAGCAATGAGTCTCTCGATTCAAGTTCTTCTTGGTGATGTGTTGGTGATTGAACACTCTCTAGATCCATATGTATAATCTAATTGCTTCTTTTGTTTCTTGTATAACCTCCTTGTGAAGATTCTGGACACTCCCAACTCTTGTGACCAACATATTGATTACATTTCTAACATTTCGCAATAAAGCCTCTTCCAATTGATCTACCTCCTTTTTTTGGTATCCACCTCTTTCTTGATTGTTGTCCCACTTGAACTTCCAACCCCTTCTTCTTCTTCTTGTTTTTGTCCTCTTCCAATCTGTTATCCCTTTCCTCAATAACCTTTTCCTCAATTTCTCCCTTGTTGATTTTGTTGTCTTTGAAGCTTTTTTTCAGCCTTGATGGCAAGTTGATATGCCTCTTCAAGAGTCCTAGGTGATACTAGACTCAACTCATCTTGTAAACTATAATTCAATCCATTCAAGTATCTTGCCACCTTCTCAAGATCTTCCTGACAATGTCTTGGTCGAATCACCAACTTGTAAAACTCCTCTATGTATTCTTTGATTGACATGTCTTTTTTCTTGAGATTTTGCAATCTTTTAAAGAGATTTGTTTGATAATCTCCCAGAAGGAACTTGGACTTCAAGTTAGCAACCATTCGATCTCATGAGGTAATTGTTTCCTTGTTCTTCTTATGTCTCTTAGATTAGACATAGTCCCACCACATAGTAGTGTGGCCCTTGAGCCTTATGCGAGAAAACTTGACTCTTCTTTCTTTTGCAACACTTTCATACTCAAAATACTTGTCTAAATCATTGATCCAATCAATGAGTTCTTCACTATTTAAACTTTTAGAATATGTAGTGACTTCAATCTTTGGTTTGGCTCCCATACTCAATACTGTCCTCAACAACTTCTCTTCAAATCCCTCATGCTCTTTCTAATTTTCTTCAACCTCTCTTAATTATTCTTCCTTTTCAACTTCATTGGCATCATCCACTGGTGTTCCTCTTTGTTGTGCCCTCTCCATGGCATCCATTCATGCAGTCAAGTTCTACAACAATTCAAGGACTCCATCATCATGTCCTCTTATGCCTCTTCCCCAAGCCCCTCTACCTCTCAACACTCTTGGTGGTATTCTTCCCACTCCTCAATAGCCCTGAATCTTCAAACTTTGATACCAAATTGATGACAACCAGCCACAAATAGAAGAAAATTCAATAGTAACTACATACAAACAATTAAATAGAATGATTGCAGGTAGTTCTTTATTATGGACATCAAACAAAATTCACCAGTGCACAAACAATGGAGTTCAACTTCCCAACAAAGTAGATGAATACTCAATCAACAATTGCAACCAGAATAGTATTTTAAAATTCATTCAATGTTCACCACTTGCACAACCTTCAACATTCAATGCATTTCTCAATAAAGATTAGTAGCAATTCAAACAAAAAAAACTGATCCTTCACTCCTGAGCAAGGATGGGCTCTTCTCATGAGTTTTCATTACACATATCCATCGATAGTCAACATTACACGATGAAGGAAATAATAATAGATTTTCTTCAAACAACTATATTGCATGATGAGGAACAATGCTCCCTCTCTTCCAAAGTTCCAGTTGTTTCAACTCCTAGGCTCAAGCCAAATTTTGGACATTTTTTTCTCCCATGCTATAGTTCTTTCAACCAATCTCCTCCCTTGTTCTAACCATCTCTTTTCATCAATGGAATGAACTCAAGATTAAACCAAAATTGGTCCCCAACAACAGAGCAACAGAGAGCACTCATCATTATTAAAAACAAAATACATCAACAAACAACACAAATCAAACAAGGAAACACAAAGGCGATAGGAATATGAAATGCAAAGGCAACAAGAATGTAAAATGCTCCTGCATAAATAGCCTTGTTAAAGCTTTAAGACAAAGAAGAGAAGATGCCATCAAGGCTGGTGAAGAGCTAAAATTGTAAGCAATTGATAAAGTTGAGATTCATGTTTCGAAGGAAGAAAAATAGATGATTGTCCAAAGAATATATCTGTTGATGAGCATGGATGAAGATGTCAAGAGGAAGATTTAGAGTGAAACTGAAGAAGCTACATAGAAAATCATTAATGAATTACAAAGTGAAGTTGATGTTGATTCACAAATGTATGATGCTAATGTTGAAATAAATGCACAAGTGCCTCCGAATGAACAAGAAACTGAAAATATGCCTCCTTTGGAAGATACAAATGAGAAAAATATATCTAGTCAGCAAGAAGTACAAGGAAACTCCAAATTTAAAGAAGGAGAAGGTGTCTCTGGTGTGCATAAGATACAAGAAGTCTCTGTCATAGAGATGAAAAAAGAAGAAATGGAAGAAGAGGAAAACGAGAAGGAGAATGTTGAGCAAAAGAAAGAAGATAATCCTAAGAAATTTTAGGATGCTGCAGTGGAGACAATTGAGAAGCAAAATGCTTCCATGGATAGAGGTCAGGGTTCTTCATCATCAGATTATTTTAATGACCCTTTGACTTTGTAATTTTAGTTTTAACCTATGGTGACACCTCAACTTCTGCAAATTCCTACTCATGAGGTACAAGTTGACTTGTCAAAAATTTATCCTCTCCATAAGTTACAACTTGGTGATATTCTACTTGCTTCTACAAGGAAGGAGATTCTATAGGAACATGTGAAGAAGAGTGGATTAATTGATGATGCTATGAAGATCATTCAAGAAGGTTTACCAAAGGTAAACATAGATTCTTCCTTGTCTCTGAAACATAAATTGAAACTTTTGATGGATTATTTTAGGGATCATTCTTCACACATTGAGGAGAAGAAAGAGAAAGATGCCTTGAGGAAGATAACTGATAAGAGAATGGTTGAAGCATGTAATCGGTGTGCTAGTGCACATAATAAACTGCAGGAAAACATAAAGATGTTTAAGGATTGTGTTGATGAAGTCACTACATTTTATCAATTTTGTTTGAAATGGTCTATTTCTACCAAGAACATCAAAGACTAGATTGACTCCATTGAGTCACAGATCACACAAATAGTTGGGATATATGATCAATAAAAGGATTAGGATGGATCCACTAGAGCACAAATAGATAATATTCATGTGTGGTTGTCTCTGCTTCAAGATCGAAGAGAAAAATAAAGAAACAATTTGGTTAGTTAATGGAAGTAGCCAATTTCATACTTGCTTCATTATCTGGGTTGCTTATTGAAGCAAAAAAAGTTGATCAGAAAATGAAGACTCCAAGTAGTGTGGATGATGTTGAGGATTTATGCATGTAGTTTGAATGTCAAAATCATATTCTCACCTCAGAAAAAGAAAATTGGGGTGCAACTCTGGCAAACCTCAAGGTAATTTACAAGAATATTCTACCTTCTAAAGAAGTTGCAAATGTGTAGATAAGACAATTTTGTCTTTGTATAGTTTTGCAAACAATTACAATATCTCTTTGGGTTTTTGTTGAAATTATTTTGTACATAGCATCAATTTTAGGGTATCTTCATCTCAGGGGGAGATTTTTTTATATAAGTCATACAGTAAGGGGGAGATCATACAGTTTTTGGGTTGATATAAGTAGAAGATATTATGCCCTTTTCCCTTGATGTCAAAGGGGGAGATAAATATTGTAGATATATGTGTGTTGACATCAATGAAAAAGGGGGAGATTTTTGGAATATGTGTTGTCGTTGATGTCAACTCAAGATGTGTTGACATTGATGTCTATTATATGTGTTGTATAATACTCCAGAGATAGTTGATGTACAAAGATATTAGCTAGTGCAAGACAATAGTGCAGTATGAGGTAGAATGGTGATTAGTATGATGTCTATGTGTGATACAAAGGTGTGTACACTTGTTCCAATATGTTTTATGATTGGTCTACCACACATTGAGATAAGTTGTAGAAGATTTTCTATGGAATTCATAGTGTATACTCTAGGACAGAGTCCTGGTATTTTGGTTTGCACCCTTCCATAGAGCAAGATTTTGTCTTGCAATTTAGAAGATAAGATGGTCAACATATTAAGGTGCTATATCCAAGAATTCACCATTACACCTTCTATAGAGAAAGTTATAAGTGATAGAGTTTCATTTTTTGCTCTAATAGAGTAAAGTATTGATGAAGGCATGTTGGAATGCTCCACATTCCTCTAGAAGTGAAGTTTTGGCCTTGCAATTTTTTGGACATGTTCAGTGATGTTCAATACATACTATATTACGGTATCATGTGATTTGGTGGTCTACAAGTGCAGTTTTCAAAGGATAGTGTTGTATCTAGTTGGTTCTAGATGCTTAATTGTTCTATAGAGCATATGTTTCTCTTCTTGCACCGGCACTTAATGATAAAATACTTAAGAAGTTGGTTGAAGAGGTATTGTGCATAGTCTACAATGCTCACATCTTGGGTTCACATGATGTTTTTGGTTTCTCCCCGATGGTGTAATATTTTTATAGTTGGTAGTTTTGGTGGTGTTGTCATTGTTTGGGTTGATTGTCTTGTTTCCTTATTTTGTGGTTGATCCTGATTAATTAATTTCTTTGGAGGATGTGTTGAAATATATTTGGGCCATGTTATTCCATGTGTTGATCCACAACTCATTTTCTCTTCATAATGTATATGTTTGAAGCCGACCTATGTAGTATCATACATTTCATCTAAAGGTCATCTTGGAGCCGACCTAATTAAGTTTTTGAGTTGTTGTAGAGGGTATTTATAGAAGAAAAAATTCATTTGTGAAGGAAACTGACTACAGTGAATTGAGTTTGAGCATTATGTTGAATATGAAGTGTGTGAAGTCAATATGCTAAAGTGATTGTGCAAAAAAGGGACTGCAACATCAACATATGTTGGATGCTTCTTTATAGTAGTTCATGTTCATGTTTTTCATTATAATTTTCATGTTGTAGACCCCTGAAAATGTCTTGAGTATATTACACACCTGATTTCACTTACTAACATCGTTTCTGACATAATTCACCTAATTCCTCTATTTGATTAAATAATATCTAATTATTCAATAAAATTCATTTTATTCTCCTATTAATTAAATGTAACTAAGGCTTTTTGATTAATTCCTCGTAATTTATCATTTTCCCTCTTTTTGATTAAATAATTCTAAGTATTTAATTAAAACTCTTGATTCTTCTAGCTTGCACAATTAAATTATTTTCATGAATTATTTAATTGGTTGATTTTCCTCCAATTCTCCAACTTGCACAAAGAATATTCCCCATGGAACATTTCCTTTTCAAATTTGAATTCTTCCCTCCAACTCAAAATGTCTCCAACATAATTCCTAAAATTATGGGATATTGTTGAGTGTCTCATGGATTGTGAATCATTGATCTAATCCTGGATCCATGTCTCATGGATTATTAACCACTTGATCAATCCTTGATCCACGTCTTTCTCTCTCATTCGATTTCATCCATTGATCACCATTTTCCATCTTGACCATTGATAATAATTCAAGAAATCTATAAATACTTCACCATTTACATGATAATTCATTCAAAATCTTCATAACACCCTTATTCTCTTGAATTGAGCACTCACTTTGAACAATTTGAGAAAATTTTGAGAGCATTTATGAATCAATCATCTTTAAATCACTTGGAATTGAGATTTTACATAATGGATTAAGCAAGTTTGAGCAATCTACATCACATTACATAAATTTTATTCAGCTTTGTAATGGAATGGGGAGGTTTGCACATTAGTTTTGGTTTAAATGCTTTGAATCATGTTTCATATTTTTAATTTGAATCATTTGGTGTTGTTAATCGAATTTCATTGGAGTATTAATTTTAGTTTATCAATTGCGTGTTTAATTGTTTCATCTCAGTTATTAGCTCAATTAGATTAATATACTTATGCATGTATCCTACTCAGAGATAGTGAGTCTCAGCAGGTCCTTGTATCTTGTCCTAAGGTTGTGCACCTTAGTCTGCAAGTCCTTAGGTAGTCAAACAACATTGTAATTTTTGCAAGCAATGAGCTTCATATATTGTGAGTTAACTCTCACCATGGTTTTTCCCTCATTGGTTTTTCCACGTAAAAATATTGGTGTCCTTGTGTGGTGGATGTTTTTATTTCTACTCTTCTTTCAATTAATGTGATTTGATGTTTAATCTACAAAATGGAATTGTTTTCGTTTTATTATATGTTGACTGACCACCCTCTCAATATTTTGGTGTGTTCAAAACACTTTAATTAAATGATTTTTTGTAATGCCTAATTTTTAACACTCAAAATACAGTTAAGGGCAAAACACAACTATCAAATTTCGCTCGAGAATGCTTGCAAAACTCACCAAGATGTTACCAAAGAAGGCACTACAAGGGAGCATCCAACATTTGACCAGTTAAAGATTAATATATTTAGTTAGACAACTAAAATGGCTTACGCAAATATTAGGAGGGTTTTCAAATGGGGACATGGAAATTAATCATCAATATATACTTAAATAGCTCAACCAACACATTCATAAAATGAAGGCACAATCAAGTCATAAGCTAGGAAAATACATTATATCAATACTAACTCAAAGTAATAATAATACATAAAAAAAAGAGCAAACCTTAGGGGCCAGACCTAATTCATCGGGGGCTCATCTCTGACAGCCTTCCCTATGTATATAATTCACAAAGGAACCGTAGTTTGACGATTGGACTTCAACCATCTCACTCATGGTTGGATAACAAAGGGATATAACCCTTAGGCTCAAAATGTGTATTGATTTCAATTTCAACCATAGGCATAAATACATAACCAAATATATGCATTTTAATAATTAAGAGTATAATAACCATACATAAGTACTTTCATAATGCTATGAGATTACACCATAATAAGATAGTCGTTTAGTCAAATAATAATCTAGTAAGACAATGCTAAGTCTAGAAAAGAGGAACTAAGTATTCTAACCAGTCTATAATGTTTACTTTTAATACAAGGTCTCTCTAAAAATAAATAACACTTCTCGAGGTGACTATTAATATTAACAAAAACAAATCATAGGATAAGGGTTATTATCAAGTACACATACAAGATTATATAAAATTGACTATTAAATTTGCAAGACTTAATTGGTCTAAGAGAGTAAAATATCATAATGCTAAAGACTTGACCAAGAGTATTATCTTACAAATAATAATAGGGAAATGAAGTCAATTGCACTTATCGACTCTTATCCCATAACCTATTCTATCATTGGATAAACTAGAATTATTATTTCTAATAAATTCTTACATCACTTTAAAAAAAATAGAATATCCAGATTAAGAATGGAGAGGTGGGTAGAACCACCATTAACACCTACATTCTTATGTATCCAATTTCACCGAGAAAGAGTGCACATGATCTCATTTAAAAAAAAAACCAGGTAGATAAGATCTAACGACACCTAGTGATACGCGAACATAATATTAGATAGGAATAATGTCTTAATATAATACTTTCACAAATAATAATAATAATACTTAATTATTTTGAAACATGGATATGAGGAAATCTCATATCATTTCTATAAAAAACATAAATATATATATGAGTAACACTTTACTTCTATGAGATAAATTTCATGAACAACAGAAATCATGTCCAATCAAAATAATAACTATTCGAATTATGGGTTTATATCGTTTTGCTATTCAATCCAAAGGATTGTTATTTATAGGATAATAATTAGATTCTTTGCTTGTTATCTAAAATGCTATTGATTAATCAAGTTAGATAAATACTTCGCTTTTCAAAAGAATAATAACCAACGAAATCAAATTATATCTTATAGATAAAAACAATACTCCCCAAATCAATTTTCCATTATTAGTTAATTAATCATCAACTATTGATTAACATTTCTAATTCATAAAATATATACTTCTTAGTGGTATTAAAATTTAAACTAACTGATTAAATATCTACCAGTAGTTAGATATCAAGAAAAGCAACTGGTTAGTCGCGACATCTTTCAACATATATGGAGTGGGTTAGAAACTTTGGAAGTAACGATGATTTGCAGGTGTAAAGCCGATTCTAGGTTGTTCCCAACGTCCCCTCTTCCACGCAGAGCCCAATGTGAAGCACTGCAGTGGTATCCTTAAAATGGTGATTTTGTCAGGAAGAATACTTCTCAAGATTACATTTGTGTTTTATTATCTTTTTATGTGGCGTATCTTCGCAGGGATGGAAAAGATAGATGATATCGACTTTAGAAAAATCCAAACAAATGCAAATAGGAAAGCGTAAGGACAAAATCCGAAACCTGTTTCAGCAGCCTCTCTACCTACGCCAAAATGGGAGCTTATGACATCCATCGAGCACAAAGGCAAAAGGGAATTTTGTCAGATGTTGTAGTTGCACATGCTTCGGTATTCATGTATGCAAAACTTAGGAGCATAGGCAGGTCACATGAACTATTTGACAGAAAGCCTCAAGGAACTGTGGTCTCAAGGACTGAACATCGCAGATTATGCGCAAAAATGGATTTGCTAAAAAGTCTTTAGAACTTTCAGCGCAGCATAGACATAGCACGTGGACTGATTGATAATATATTTCAAAGAAATGTGGTCTCATGGAGTGCATTAAATTGCAGGATGTGCACAAAATGGATTTATTGAGACGTCAATAATGTAATTGGCAGGTATAAAGCCAAATTCGACAACCTTCTCCCACTTTCCCCTTACTTGTGTCAAGACAGGAGCTTTGGAACAGGGTATTGGCATTCATCAAATAATGACCAATAGAGAAGTGTTGCAAATATTGTAGTTGCAACTTCCCCGGTAGACATACATGCAAAATGTGTAAACATAGACAATGCATGCAAGATGAGGAGGCATAGACAAGGCACGTGAATTATTTGGGAAAAGAAAACAACTGGTAAGTGCAACACAAAACATGCCATATATAAAAACAACAGAAGATAAAACTCATAACCCATGCCCATATTTATCAGATAACAGAATTGTTTGAAATGAAATATAGCAATACTCCAGAAAATTTCGTGCATACCATGAGGGATGTTTTATAAAGTCGTGAGATGCCTTTGTTTCAAATTGTTTTTGAATATCCTCTATTGAGAGAAGAAGGATCCTGGCACAGCACCCCACAACGATGTTAGCAAGGAAAGAAGGCTCTGAAATCTACTTTTTGCTAGGCGAGTGAGACTTCGATGGTGAGCCCTGATTTTCGTCATCATCCTCTGATTTCCTGCTACTGTTGAGGATGGTTTTAAACAAATTTTCCCTTGCGATTGAGGCCATTACACCCTTGACTTTGTTGCCCTTTCTCAACGCCCATCAAAAGAACCCATTAAGAAGTACACAAGAGGAAAGTTGAAAAAAAGTTTATTTCTGTGCAATGCCGAATGAAATTTATGCTGCCATTCGTGATCAAGTCTTTGTTTTTCCAGATCTCATTTTTGTGTATATCCTCCAAATCCATTCGCTTGAGATTTCCTTAACCTTTCCAGCTTCTGCGCCTTGCATGGCTTGTCAGAATGAAGGGAGGCGTGGGGTATATGTGTCTTCCAATTCCATCTTCCTGAGAATTTTACTCAAGTCTTTTCATCAAACTCCCCCAGAAGCATTTCATTCACTCATGATTCCCCCCGCTCCCCCCCACGCCACACGCTATACTCAGCGACCTTCTTTTAATGCATTTGCGTGTATGGTCACCTCTAAAAGCTGAGCATTGAGGGAAAATAAAGTATTGTGTTGATTAGTGGCTGTTGGTTCTGCCAAGGGCCAAGTACAGATTCCTAGGAATTCTTAGCCCATACCCATCTAGTAAATGAGCCAACTAACTCAATCTACCCCTCCATTTTTATTAAATACGATTAGAAGAGTTGTTATCATATGTGATGTTCTATGCAACTATTGTATTTAATTAGCATCATCAATTATTTGTTGATTTAGTAAAATAATATTATTAAGGATTAGTGATGAATAAATAATAATAATATTTATTATTTTAAGATATTGAATAATAATAATCTTATTAGTATTACGATATTGCTATCAGGATTTCAATCGTGTAGTTTTCGAGTCAAACTCATTGACCCATGAATCATGAGTAGTTGGAAGAAACCTCCTACTTATCAACCTATTAGTATTATTTAAAAACAAAGATTGATCAATGGTAATATTATTGTCATCAGATTCATGACAGTGCATATCACTATGGTTTAATTTCCCTATATGTGTTTATGTATAGGGACATCATTAATTTATTTAGATTCCTCTACCACAATTTAAATGCATAATATGTTAATTGCAATTTTTGGCCATTTCTATGGAAGCATAATTATTCAACCTATTGTCATTTAAAAAAAATATAGTTACCATATAAGTAAAGTATTTGCAATTGTAGGACAAAAGGATGGGGCCTTACATTTTTAATCATTTAACTAATTTTAATTATTATTCCATTTTTATAATTAAATATTTTTTAATTATTTAATTAAATCATGCATTCCTCTCATCTTCCATAATTAACTAGTTTTCAATTAACAAATTATTTAATTTATTCAGTTTGCACACTCCTCTAAAAAATAAATAAAGTCATTATTTTAGTTATTTACTATTTATATCATTATCTATCGGTATTCTTATAAAACCTAAATTTAGAGACCAAAGCTAAATTTAGCGACCTTTGCTAAATTTAGTGAGTGGACTTAACTTCAATCCTAGTTCACTTTCACTCACTCCACTTCATCTCTCCATGTAGCCTCATGCATTATCATCCCAATCTCTCATCTATCCTCATGTGTTAATCTCATTTTACATCTCAAATTGTTGATCCAATATCCTAAAATCTATAAAACATCCATCTTTTGATCATTCAATCCTTCCTCAAATTTGCAGTCAAACTATACCCAATTTTTATCATGATTTTGCTTAACAAGGTTATGTTAAGTTTATGAGACATCAACATATCATACTAAAAAGCATAACTTATACTTTAAAATGGAGTAAGGCTAGGAATTTTTGGTGGAGGTAAAGTAGATTAGATTAGATTGGATTAGATTTACGTTCTCTTTGATTGCTTTCATTTGGAAATTGCACATGTTCTATTGAGATTAGGATTTTTTTATCACTTGAGTTAGGGTTTTGAATTGATTTCCTATTGTTTTGAGTTCATTTGATCTCCTTATCCCAAGTTCCTTATTCATAGCTACAAACATCTTAGTTTTTGAAAGATGTGCCTAAGAATAAGAATATGTTGAACAATCAATGAATTCAATTAGAAATAGGAAATCAAATTGAAAAACAATCCAATCATCAAATATACCTATTACCAATGAAGCATGTGTATTATTCAAATGAAAGTAATCAAATAAGAATGTAAGTCAAATCATTAACCAACTTTACCTCCACTAGAAACGCCTAGCCTTACTCTATTACCAAAGTGTAAGAATTATGGTTTTTTAGTATTATATGTGGATTGCTCATAAACTTAGCATAACCTTGTTAAGAAAATGAAAAATGAAAAATGAGTATTGTTTGGATGCTAATTTGAGGAGGGATTTAATGATCAAAGGATGGTTGATTTATAGGTTTTCAGGACATAGGATCAATGGTGTGAGATGTGAGATGAGATCAATAGATGAGGACTGATGAGAGATCAGGAGGATCATGCATGAGTTTGCATGGAGAGATGAAGAGTGAAGTTCAATTCACTCACTAAATTTAGCTTTAGAAGAATAAAGATAGAAAATGCTATTATTAGAAAATAAATAAAATAATGATTTTCATATATTTTTTAAGAGGAATGTGCAAACTAAATAAATTAAATAATTTATTTAATTTTAGAGAAATAATTAGTAAGAATTATTTAATTATTTAATTATATCTTGCATTACCCTCGAATTATTTAGTTATGGAGATGGAAGAATATTTGGGAATTAATTAAATTAATAAAAAAAATCAAAGTGGATGAGGGAAAGTGATTAGTTATTCAAAAATTATTTAATTAAAGGTGATGAAGGAATGTGCAAACTAAATAAATTAAACAATTTATTCAATTGTGGAGGAATAATTAGTAATAATTATTTAATTATATCTTGCATTATCCTCAAATTATTTAATTATGGAGATGGAAGAATAATTGGGAATTAATTAAATTAATAAAAATAATAATTAAAGTGGATGAGGGAAAGTGATTAATTAATTAAAAATTATTTAATTAAAGGTGATGAAGGAATAATGATGAAATAATTAAATAAAAAATATTTAATTAATGTAGGAAATGGGTTAGTTTAATAAAAATAATTGAAACTTATTTAATTAATAGCGATGAAAGGGGTGATGAGTGACGATGACAAGAAATGATGAATTAGAATAATGTATTAAACATTTTTAGGTGTCTATATTTTGCCCTCTTTGAGACAATGTACCATGTTGCATTGTTTCAAAGACATGCTACTGATATGGAAAAATTTGGTGATAAGATGCCCCACTATTCCCTAGCATACAAAGGGATGAGGGTCAAATGTTATGTTGACCCATCAAGAGATCAACCGAAAAAAAATTGGGTTGGGATCACAAGAAGAAAATAGGGTAGGTTTGGTGAAGATAAGGATAAAAATCAAGTCAAGTTGGTGAATAAATTGATCAAAAAAGTTAGGTCATGATAAAAATGGGATGAGGGTGGGTGGGATGGGAGGAATCTAGGGTTTGATTGTCTATATATTGGCCCTAGTGTGTCATTTTCTATTCATTTGCACACTCCTAGTTTAGATATTTGAGGGCTTTGAGAGATATTCTAGCACAAAGATACTATAGAGATGACCGGTGTTCCACATGTGATTCACCATGGAGATTGAGTTTGTCGATACCAGAGGCTAGTCAGATCACCTCAGGAATTATGTTTCTAGCCCTTTAGTCTTTAGGTGTCAATTTAAATGCATTAATTACTAGGTCATGTTAGGTCTTCGAAAGCGTCAAACCATTATTGATGCATTTGAAACCCAATGTGACAATTTTGATGTGTGACATGATGCATTTGATCTTGTCGGCTCACATTTGCAAAAGTGCAACACTTTTGATTTTTGGTTTGCATCTGATTTGGTTATCATGATGCTTTTTAAAAATGGTTCACATTTGATTTTGCTAAAGTGATTCTTTTTTAAAAAGGTTCGCAAATGTTTAAGAAGTTCAATGCATTTGATTTTTTGGGTCACAAATGACTAGAATTGTCACTGTAAGCTCACATTTGAAATAGAGAGTTGTGAATTTTGGATTTTTTCTAATTTTTTCCAATTTGACATTATGTTTGGTATGTTTGTAGGTTTATCTACACCAGATTATGTTGAGGGAGCAACGTCCGACTATTTTACAACAAATAGACCACCTCAATAAGCTAGATCTTGAGTTTTTGAGTGTAATGGGATTATATCATATCACTTTCATGCACGAGATTAGATAGGAACGAGGCTTTACAACAATTGTTCCATGATGGTGATCTTGACATCGAGGATACCGAGAAAGATCTCATATGGGGGGTAGGGAGATATGACGATCTCCCCTTGATTCTTGAAAGGTTGAATTTTGGATTTATTATGCTTGATCGGAGATCATGAGGATTTTTAGTTGGATGGGGTTGCGTCCTTGAGAGGATGTTGACATATGGGGTTGTGTATGCTTAGGGTCCATGTGTATTCTCCCATTTGTATCATATGTACCAGGTCATCTATCGACATGCGACTAGTCTATCATCTGGAGTCACCCTGCCACACATATGGGTGTGGGAGCATATTTTTGTCACTCATCCATTGGGACATGTTACTTTTCAGGCTAGACATCCCTATGTATATTATTATAAGGTCGGATTGACACAATTCCACTTAGGTGATCTTGACTATTGGAGATAGTGCATCAATGATACATATGGATTAGTTTATCTAGAGGCCATGGATGTTGTGTGAGTTATGAGATGATGATTCTAGGCATCTTTTTTTTGTCGATAGGCATGATGGTTGATTTGGTGTACACCACAAATTATTGAGAGGTATCTTCCAAAGAGTGTTAGGAGGTAGTTTAGAGATATTTAGGGTGTTTCAAAAGGAGATGGTTATGTTTTCTTCCACTTAGAGAGATATTAGTAATTGGGGGCTATGATAGTCCCTCAAGTTGTTGTTGGTGATTTTGTTAGTCTGGCACCCGTTCACTAGGCCTAGACAACAGTTGTTGAGGATGTGGGGACTACCCACGATTATGATTTGTGGTGGGTAGTGTTGTGACCTTTGATATTTACACACCAAGATGATGAGGTAGTTAGGAGACCTAGACATGAGGTCAAGCCAGCTAGGCCTCATAATGTCAAGCAACAAGTAGAGGAAACTAGTGAAAGTGGTTGAGGTGGTGGAGGGGAGGATATAGGTGGACCTGATCAGGGAGAGGTGGGAGTTAAAGGAAATGATAGGAAGAGGAGCTCAGTGGCTTGAGGAGATGACAGACAAAGAGGTGAGGGGGAGAGAGGAGATGATGAGTAGAGGGGTGGGGATGATGAGGATATGGGTGTGTAGCTTGGAGTCATATTTTCAAAGTGATACCATTCCCATAGAGAGAATGATAGATATTAGGGGGAGATTGGATGGAGTATTGCTAGAGAATACACCATTGGTTCCACCGTAATCAACACAACTAATGACACAAGAACCAAGGGCTCAGCAGGCAGGTCAACAGGTTAATCCTCCCCATCTACCTTCTCTTGGTTAGGAGGAGGAGAGAGGGAGTTCCATGTACATATGTCTCTGTATATATGATGTACAAATATTTTTGATGTAGAAACACATTTTTGATATGTCTACAAGCGGATGTATATGTATATTTATGGCTCTTGGTTGTCCTTGTAGAAACATTTTGTATATATGGATGATGTATCATGTCACTTTTTTTGATTTGATGCATATGAGATGAGATTTTTATATGGCTATGATGTAATGCTATGTGATGTTATTTGCATGTGATGGATATCTATGCGATTTTATGTATGCATCTAATTATTTTTGTTTGATTCTATGATATATGATGGATGGATTATGATGATGCTTAGATTAGATGATGACATGATGTGATGCATTGATTTTATATTATTTTTGGTAATGAATATGTTGACTATATGATGATGATATGATCATGGATGCATGATGTATGATGTTATGATGGTACTAATGATTTGTGGATGTAGGGATGCAATCGATTTTTTTGTTTATGTCATGATACATGGATAGAATAGTTAATATGATGAGTAGGACAGAAGAAATGATTTTGGATAATGATGAATTGATAGATAGATGGATATATGGATGAATGAATTATGTTGATTGAATACCGATGAAAGATATAGTTATTAGGATGATTTTGGATTGTACTAGAAAATAGGATTGGAAAGTTGATTTTTATTTTTATTTTTGTTATGCTAAAAAATGTAGAGAGAAATCCTTATTTTGATATAGCAAGTAGACACTATGCACCAAGGTATGAAGAACTAGGGTGGCATCGTATCTATTGCATGGAATTTGACTCTACATACAAATAGTAGTATCCTTATTAATACCACACATATTAAAAACCTTGTTTTATTATGTGAGAGAATGAATCTCAAAGTAAGTTAGGCCTATGCACAGAAGGTATCAAGAACCTGATATGAAACAATTATTTTTTTATGCCTAAAACTACCTCTACACACACAAGGAATGTATTCACCATGGTAGTATTAAAAGAACATCCCACAAAAAATAATGGATGAAAGCAATGACCATGCCCCATTTTGTGCTTCTCTATACACACCAAGATGTTAAAGATCGGTGTGGCTTCTAGCAAGCAATGGAAAGAGATTAAAGATAAATAAAAAGAAAAGATCGACTAACAAAACATATGAAAATTCATCATATCTCTTGCTAGAGAGATTGTAATCGTTGATATGTGATGATGCCTATTATAGGAATGATATATCCATTAATATAGTGATTTGGATGTTGATTTAGATGATTTAGGTAATTGACATGTAGGTAATGGGTTTGTTTTTTCAATGATCGATGCTTGCAATTTTTCATGAATGTTCTAGGTTTTGATGATTGTCATATTTGCTTCTGCTTACTTTTGTAAAAGATGGGTGTGATGATATATTTATTTTTGGTGATGATTTTATTGTGGATGGGCGAGTTGTGTTGATATGTTTTTTATGATTTTGGAATTTTTTGATGTTTTTTAATCCTTTTTTGGGGTATTTGAGGCTATTTTTGAACATTTTTAGAATATTTGAATGTTTTTTTGGATTTTTTGGAATATCTAAACGTGTTTGGATTTCTTTAAATATTTAAGGTTATTTTTGGATTTTTGGAATGTCTAGATGTTTTTGGATTTTTGAAATATCTTGATTTTTTTTATTTTTGGACTATTTGGGTGTTTCTGAATTTTGGAAGGTGTTTAGATCACTAAGTGAGCTAGAAGACATATATCGAAAGTTATTCAAAATCAATATGTACCCATTTTCCCCTAGTGTCTAGAAATGTATGGGATACTATGAGTGGATAAATGAACTAGTGTGATGGAATTGGATATGTGAAGGATGGAGAGGATAGGCATTACACAAATAGATCTAGGATAAAATATTTTACTTCCAAGGACTATCTTGTAATAGGATAACATGTTTTACCTATGCTAACTATTTAGATAGTGCTAGATGTAGGTGATGGTATGACATGGGATAGTATATGGTCAAAGGAAATGACCATGTCAAGATTTTTCCAAAAGTATGTTTTGAAGTATATGCCCCTAATCCTTCTCAAGATCAAGCTAGATAAGGAAGATTAATGAAAATAGAATGGATTGGATGGATTGTGGTGTTAGGATAAAATAACATGATTTATGAGATAATATGCTCCCAACTAGAATGGTGTACACAAATAAACGATTTTACCCATGACACCCATGAATGGGTTTTCATCATGGTACTTGCCCAAAGTGCCATAAGATGGTTTTCACTAGAGGAAATTTTTTATCTTTACTTTTTTCCTTTTTTTTGGCATTTGATTTTTTTTTCTTCTTTTGATGATCATCAACTATGTCGAACCACCTAGTGGTGCTGATGTAGATATTGTTATCATAATGTGCCAATAATGTCCTACCTTGAGGAGTTTCTTTGCCAATATGAGGGCACTTGTATATAACCCATGGATGTTATTATGATCCTTGTTGATAATAGGGTTGGCCTTGTCTAAATATGTACATCATGATATAGTGCCATTAGAGTCCTTATGATAAATGTTGTTGTCAGGACATGGTGAATGTGGGATTTAGAATTTTTGGATTTTAAGAGGGATGTTGGATTTTGATGGGGAATTTGATATGTGGATGAATTATTTGGAAATTTGGATGTGGGATTTTTTATTTTATAAACTTGAGATGGTGAACAATGGAGTGTGGATGAGAGATTTTGAGTGTGTTTGGGATCAACGATTTTATACACTTTGTGTGTTTGTATTGAAGATTTTTTTAAAATAGGTGGACACTTATGATAGATGAAAGGTCTTGTCTAATGTGGCTCCATAGTTTCATTGATTATTAGATTTGAATTTGTATTGGACACTTTACATGATCCATTTTTTTTGGGATCCATTTTGACTTAATGTGTCCACTTTGAATTTTGGATTTATTAGCTTCAACAACTTGACTTTGATTTTTTTGTAAGAATTTTTCTTTTGTTGGTCTCAATTAGTGGGTAGAAGGATTTGGGAATGATGGATTATGATGTGGATGGTTGGAGTGTTGGAAACAACCTTATTATAAGGTCTATTCATGGCCCCTATTTTTATGTTTGTATTAGATAAAGTTGTCCTTGATATCATGGAAGTACCACTAACATTGTCAGATTTCTTGATCGACGAATAACCAAGACCTTGATATTTAGGATTGTTAAAAAACTATATTGGCTCCATAATACCTTGTTCACCTAGTCCTAATCCGGTTCCTTGATACTACATCCATTGACAAATTTGGTTGCCAATATGAGATAGTTGCATTGGAAACAAGGTGCTAACTCTTCTTTGTGTTGTTTAGAATCATCAATGGTGGTTGTCTTATCATCAATAAGAAATATTTCTATGACCAAATTGAATGATCTGATTGATAGGATACTAGTGCTTCATCATATTGTAGGATGTTGACCAAATCTATAGTAGTTTGTTGATCAATATCTTTGACATGAGTTTGAGGGCTAAGAAACTCTCATTGTTTTTTAAAATATGTTGTCTCCTCAAAGTTAATATAAAAACCCTCTTCATGATTATTTTTTGGAATATCATTATGGAGTCATGTGAGTTTATATATAGCTTCATCATTTTTAAATGTGTCTAAAGAGAAATACTCTTGTTCTAAATGAACAAGGGAGGGATAATCTGTGTTTCTAGTGTAAGCAAGTGTCTCATTTATGGAAGTGGAAGTTATTGGAATATGGATGGGGTCATGAATGTAATGGAAAGGGATGATGGGATCATTACGAAATTCTCGAGAGTTGGGATATTGATCAATGATAGGATGATATTGGAGGATTTTGTTAACTTGATCTTGATTAATCTTGGAGCTTTATTCTTTATGATTTGAATTCTTCTCTTGACATAGATATGATTCTAATAATGGGTTATGAATAAGAGACTCTTGGATGGCCTCAATGTGTTGGTATTGTGGTAATGGATTTTGAATAGGATTCACTGGAGTAGGCATGTCAACAATGGGATGCCTGGTTTTATTTGGTCTAGGATTTCTTGATCATGGATTGAACTTATGTCCAATTTTATATTACCTTGGATTTCATGATTATCTATCATGGATATCCCTTGGAGAAAATCCTGAAAGGTGTCATCATTGGGTGATTTTTTTGATGGGGATAGTGTGGATTGATATTGATAAGGTATCAAAGATGAGGTACTAGAAGAAGAGATGGAGGATTCTTGTGTGCAAGCTTCTTCAATACGACCTATCATGAAATCAAATGAGGTGGATATGTTATAGTTAGGGATGTTATTGTTGTCAATTAGGATTGCACCCTTAGCGAAGATAGACTTTACTATCCTGTTGAAATATGGAAACACTTTAAGATTGTGGGTAATCTATGGTGAGAGTGAATCTCTAGAGTGAGTTGGTTCCCCTAGAAAATCACCTAATCTAAAAGACTTCCAGAGGAAAGGGTTAGGAGGAAAAGTGTAAATGAAATCCTAAAACCTAAGGATGATCCACTGGAATTTTAACTTGACTTTGATGATTTTACTCACAAAACAACTTCTCAAAACCTTAGCCCTCACAAACTCACTTAACACATACAATCCAACAGTGATTTGTATAAAGGTTCACAAAACTGAACACAAAATACAACCTGAATTATATGAAATTTTGTATACAAACTCACAATAACAAGACATAAAAGGATTCAATATTTGAATCACAATGGCATCGGATTGATACTCCAAACTTGAGACAAAAATGTGAGAAGGAAAGTTGTGTTGTTTATTGAAACTAAAGGAGTATTAACATCAAAATCTAAGTGCAAAATGTTTACAAATCTCTCTGAAATGAGAAAGAGAGAAAGAAACAATATTTTTAATTGAGAAAAATATAATCTGATTATACTTCCAAACTATCTACAGGAGTAAGAATAGAAAAATACAGCTGAATTGCATCACAAAATAGCAACTTTGATCCATTTTCGAGCTCCAAAGAAAATCCTAAAAAATAGTGCCCTAAACTACCTCAAACTGCATGAGAAAGATAGAAACTTTCTATCTCTAGTAGATTGATCCAAAAGCTCCACAAAATCAGGTTCAAACTGATGAAAAATTGAAAATAGAGGTTCGGTTTGCTCATTCTTTTCCAATTTTGCCCAAGAACTCAACTCAAAAATAGAAAGATTCTAAGGAGACTAATTGCATTTTTTAAAACTAACAAACATTAAGGTAATTTATACAAATATTACCTTAATGATGCTTTACATCATTTGCAATTTCAGAATTACAATATAGAAAGCTCCAATTACACTTGACTTTTACAACTTGACTTTGATTACTTTGATTTTTGTAATAAAAATAAAATTTTGATACTTTGCAAAAATCAAAGTAATATACTAAGGCTCTCAAGATATTTGATTTTTCTATAAAAAATCATAAAAATGATTTCAGGCCCTTACCACATTATGCTCATTCAAAAATCAAAGGGAAACCTAGGGCATTTAAAACTTAAGTGAAATCACAAACTCAATATTATTGACTTGATTTTTTCCACAAAAGCATGAAATAAATCAAAGGCATAAAAAACCTAAATTTGGCACATATGCAAAGGTCGACACATTATTTCAAAGGTATTAGTGAAGGATTTATTTTTAAAACAATGTGATAAAAATGTCATTAGAATTAGGGAAAAAAGAAAAACCCTAAAATAAAACCACACGAACTCCCTATCTTTCAGCATCATTTTGCATTTCACATTTTGGGAAAAAAAATCGCTTTGCCAAGCTACCACCATGATGAGCTAGGGTTTGATTTTTTGAGCTCGATTTTTCACCATTTTACAACTGTTTGGTGGAATTTCTTGAAGATTTTGAAGGAAGAGACACAAAGGTAATTTTTTGACCTCAATCTCGGTATTGACCCTCACTTTTTTGGCGTATTTCGCCTTTATGGCCGCGACCATGGTATATTTTCTGATATGTTTCACTTGTCTCTTCTTCTGTTGACCTTGTCTCCACCTTGGGACGCCATGGACGAGCTTATTTGTGAATCTTTTGGAGGAAGAAAAATGGGAAAAATCCTTGGCCTTATGTGTATTCTCCTCTCAACAAAACCATGAAGGTAAGGCTCCACCATTCGAAACTTTGTATTCCCTTCATTTCTTATTGATGAAACTCAAGTCAAGCATAATAATGAATGCATTATTCTATGAAAACACTATAAACATTTTTGTATATTCTCCCCATTATAAGCCACAACCTCATCTTAAATTTCTCATATTTAGAGTAAAAGATAGCTCGATTTGAGCTCAACCCATGATAGAATAATAAAAAATCTTGTGAAAGGAGGGACTTCATGCATTTCGGTTTACTATTTTGGGTTTTGGTGTCTTTCATGGCCGCGGCCATTCACTACATTTCCCTTATTTTTTGAGTGCTTCAAAACCTTCATAAGCTTGAATCCTTTATATTTTCCTCTACATTTGTGATTTCTAGGCAAACCCCAAGTGGGTTTTGGTATTTGTGAAGAAAAATATGTTCTCAGGCCGCAGCCATTCATGCATTTTTGGGTGCTCTTTCTAAAAAATTAGAGATTTCTTCACTTTCTGTATATGTAATTTCCTCATGCAGACCCTTGTTCAAATAGAACCTTCATGGTTTGGCCAAACTCTACAAATGCACCATTCTATCCTCAAAAAAGTGACTCTATTCACTGCACTATAAATTATTTCAAAATGCTTTCATTTGGACAGCTTGATGCACCTACAGGCAATGACAAACTCACTACTGTTTGTTGTAATTCTTCTACATTCTAAAACATGAATGAGGCACTACTTCCCTTCACCATCTAGAAGCATCAAACACTCAATTACAAACCCCTCTTTGTGGATGTTTTCTTTGAAAAATAACAATATAGTGAAACAATGGTTCATGAGTACATGCTTTTATGATGTTGTTTATATATAAAACATTGTCTCCTTCAGAATTTACATACACAAACTCTTGATGATCATTATACACTACACAAATAGTCAATAATGGTTTTTTTCTCTTTATGTTGTTGCTCACTTCATTTGCAGCTACACACTTTGCATTTCAATGCTTGACAGAGATTGAAGTCTTTTGTACTCTTCATGCATTTTTATCTCCTATTGAGAGTAGCTACAGTCGATATGAATATGTTGGTCTTGATACCTTGCACAGCTCGAACTATGCTTAGCATGACTACTTGGTTTGTGAATAAGCACAGCTTGCACCTTGTTACTCCTCCACTTGCAATGATGAGTAGAAACAACATATTAAAGTGTGTTTATACCTTAGTTTTTAGTGCCTTGCAAGTGTTCCTCATGTTACTTTGATTATTGTCCCATTATTGTGATCTTTGGTTATGTATGCATGTTCACTATCACCTTCATGAAAATGCACTCCTTGTTGCCCCATCAATGTGAACACTTCAAACAACATAATTAGCATAAATAAAACATCACATGGCAGAAATAAGCGTTCAAACTTGATAGCAATGGAAATATTTCAATATGAAAATGATGCATTTTGTGATTTCTTGAATTTGGGCATTCAAATGAGCTCTTGTCCACTCATAATTTTCAATTCGTTGCACTTTGGATTAACTGTTATGGATGGTCAAAGATCTTAAAGCTCTTGTAGTTGCTCTATGATTTACTCCTTCAGTGAATGTTTCCTTTTGAGAAATTATGAACATGTTTCCTTTCTCAAACCCCTCTTGAAGTTAAGGGGCAGCATGCTAGGCTCAACCCTTGTGGGAGCCCATTTTTGCACCACATGCTATTATGTCTTCAGAAATAGATTAGAAACATGATTTCTCCTATAGTTGCATAGTGAACAAACATGTTAGATAAAAATAATAAAGCTCAATGTTCTTGTGATATTTTATTTTTCAGGATCTCTTGCATACTTTTGATGTTTATTCAACCGAATCAATACATTATAGGCAATGTACTATATTTATGTTGATACATAGTGAAATTCATATCTAGAGCTCTAACAACTTTTCTCATCATGATGCAGGTTCACTCAAGATCGGAAGCAAGCAGGAGCAACAGCAATGAAGACCAACACCAAAGACCAATAGGCAATGATGGATATGTTCTTTATTATGTGCTTCTTTTCTTTTTAATCTTCAGTTGTATAGTTCATTTCCTTGTGATTTTTTGGTTCAACTACTCCCATGACTTGTGTGGGACAATTGATCTCTCTTTTCTTTCCAATGAATGTGAAAACAATATTTTGCAATCTTGTACAATCTTGTATATATCTCTCTTGCAAAATGAATGAAATGTTGTAAAGTGTATAAATCATTTCAAGATGAATGAAAGCAATATTTTAATATCTCATGTAGTCTCTTTTATGTTGTAAAACAATGAATGGCAAACCAAAAGTTGTCTCTTATGAAATAAATTGCACAATATAACTAAACTCTTTCTCTTTTAAACTCCAATATATGCAATGGTTTAAGAAAAGAAAAAATAAATTGAAATATTTCACCTTAAAATGAACATAAACTGTTTCAGCTCTACCAATTTGAGCTATGGGTGAAAAATTGGTAACATTCTTGGCAATTTTCGTTGAATGCTTGTTTGTTAAGCATTAGAAAAGTTGCCTTAAACAAATTCATTGGGTGCGGAGTCAAATATGCCTCTTCTCAAACTCAAAAAATCATTAAACTCAATTGAAAAACACTCCAAATAGTAGTAGAAAACCAAAACCAAACCAAATCGAAAGCAGACTAAAAGGCCCTGGTGGCCAGAAACAATGTGCAGCAACACTTAGGGAAAGAAAATAACTAAAATGAAATGTGCTTCAAGCACTTATTAGCAGAAAAACTAATCTACTATAGTACAAAAGTAGAAATTATCTTTAGAAGCAATGCTTGAGGTGGATCCCATTAACTGGGATAGGCAGCATCTCTCCACTTAACTTGGAAAGATGAAAAGAGTTGTGTTCCTTGCACTCTGTAATTACATAAGGTCCATCCAAAATTGCATCAAAATTGGAATTTTTTCCAGGTTTACTTATGTGTTTATCCCATTTGAATAGTAAATCTCCAACAATGAAGTCTCTTGGCTTTGCTTAACAAAACTCCTCTATCATGTCGGTGCTCAATTCTCCATCCAACTAAATGTTAGCCTTCTAAAACAGAAGTTTGTGAAAATGTCTTTCATACAAAAAAAATTCATAACTTGGCATTGACCCCAACATGGACATACTTCTTTGAATCTCATCCACAAAATTAGGAAGTTCATTTGAAATATCAGCTAAGAACTGTGGTTCAACTCTGTTTCCTTCCACATTTTCAAAGTTTACAACAAAAAGCTTAAGATCTCTCAAAAAAAAATTCTCTTTATATTCTTCTTGGGTATTGGATGGAAAAGGACCATTTCTTACCTCATGACAACTCTCAACAAACTTTTTAGGTTCCTCAAAAGGCTCATTTTTGTAGTCCTCCTTTTGGTCCAAAGCTCTGTTATTAAACTGGTCATCGTTCAATAGAAATTCCCTCCATCTTTTGACAACTTCTCCATCTCCCAAAAGTATTGGGCCTTCATCTAAGTGTTGATTTTGGTCCTTGACTTTGGAATTATTGTATTAGGCTCATGAATCATATAAATGCCTAATCCTACCTTATTAGTGTGGCTGAAAGGGTCAAGATCATGATTCTCGACTGCCCACTCATCTAGATTCACATTTTCAATAGGTGTGTTGGGGTCTAGGGTCATGGATTGATCCTCTAGCCCATGAGTGATGTAGAGGTTGGCATTTATAGGGCTAAGGACATATGGCTTAATATGATCCTTGGATAAAGGTTCAAATTTAATGGTTACCTTTGTATCGTATCTTGTTCTAAAAAATAGAATAGACCAATTGGAAGATAAAAACCCACCCAACTTGGTAGTAAAGTCCCTTGAAAGGCATATAGAAAAATGAGGTGGTAAATCAATAACATTAATATCTTGAGAAACTGCAAAATTAGGGAATGCATGCAAAGTAAGAGGTGGATTTTTAATAATCCCAACTATTTGAACAACAGATCCATCTAGCTGCACTACACCTCTTGAAAGGGGCTCATAAACTAGTCCTAACTTATCAGCTAGACTCTTGGGCATGACTGAACTACTTGCATCGAAATCGATCATGCAGTTATGAACAAGCTTATCCCCAATGATTATAATTAAATAGAAAGATGGAGGCTTTACCTCTTGAGCTTCTTGCTCACTCTTAATTTTTGGGTTGTTTGCAAGCACAACCTATTCTTCTCTAAGTTAGCAACATTAGAAATTGAAATTTCATCCAAAGCATCTTGCAACAAATTCTTTTGACCCAAAATGTGTAGAGCATCCATCACTAACATGCTAACAATAGCTTTCTTAAGGTGCTCAACAATATTAAAAGAAATAGGGCTCATCTTTTGCTACCCTTTAGTAGCAACAACATCATTTACCTTTTGCAAAGGCTGCCATTATGCCTTAGATTGCTCCATCTCAGGTGTGTTTTTTCCTCCTTGCAGAATCTACACTTTTGGTTGTGTTGTGGGGACAACTTGAGGTGAAGCAGTGTGAATTATATCCTTAACAGCTTGTTGTTGAACATTTCCAGCTTGCTGCCCCTGATCAATGGCTCTCTTTTTTGCTCTGGTATTAGTTGAAATAGGCGAGTCTTATTGGTTTTGGCCTTGAGAATATTTCACCCCACAAAATTCAGTACCTTTCCAATTCATCAAGGCCACCTCAGTGTTACCTTGGTATTCTAGGCTCTTATTTACCACATTTTTTGAACCAACATAGTTGTTTTGCAACATAAGAGCTTGGTTCCTCATCACATTCGTGCATGTAGCTTGATTATGGGGCTAGTTGCATGCATAGCACCAGTCATATTCTTGAGCCATGTTATTTTGTGGTACAAGCTCCTTTGAAGAGCTAGCAATATTTGGGTTGTAAGGCTAAAAGGGCCTATGATTAAAATTTCTTCTTTGGCCTTGGAAATCAGATTGAAAAGGTGGCCTACTTGGTTGGTTTTGTTGATACAGGGCTTGATAAGGCTTATGTTCTTGGCCAACTTTCTTTTTAATACTCACTAGGTCATTCCCAAAAAATTTCAATATGTTCTTAATCTCTTGCAACTCTTGAGATTGGGCTGGAGTAGCAGTTTCTTGAGTTGTAGCTTGGCATCCTATTGTTGGAACTGGTGGGACAACAGTTAAAGGTGGTAAAGACATGGGAATAGGTGGTTGTACTTCAAGAAAAATGGGCATAGGAGGCCTTGGGGATATTTTACCAGCTTGTATAAGGCAATTTTCTACTCTAATAGCATTTTCTCAAAGGCATTAGGGAGTGTAAACCCACCCATAGATTGGATCATTATAGAAATTTCACTATTCAAAGCCTTGAGAAAGAAAAGAAAAGCATGCTGAGGGGAAGGCTTTACCATCAAAGGGATTCTATCCCAAGTCCTTTAAAATATGCCATGTGCTCGTCAGGAGCTCTTTTGATAGTGCTCAACTGCTCCAACAAAGATAGATGATCAGAATTATCTACAAACTATCGATGTAAGCCATCACCAATTTGATCCCATGTTGCAATAGAGTTTTTCAGAAGGCCTCTAAACCAATGCAAGGCTTTCCCCTTCAATGATGCAGCCAAAAGCCTTAGTGCTACATTCTCCTTGATAACATTATAAATGGAGCACAAGGTTGCTACATCTTGAATGTGCTCAACAAGAGTGGTTTGATCTTCTTTGGTGAAATACAAAAATCTCTTGAGGGCTGCAACTAGATTTTCATCATGTTGTGAAATAAACAATGGGTTGCCTCCATTAAATGGTGCAAAAGGTAACTCCCTTGCCATTGGGGGTGCTTTTTCTATAGGAACTAGACTTTTTTGCATTGAAATTGGAGGGATGTGAACTAGAGGTGTGGATTTTGACCTCCTTCATGAGTCAAAAATTCTTTTTGTTGTCATACCCTTCCTTCTTGGTGAAGATAGCTACAAATATTCAAATGGAGTGGGACTTGATCTGGTTTGTATTCTTCTCATACGTTGGCCACACAAGTTCTGCAAACAAAACCAAAAAATGGAGTCACTAGGTACAACTTTAAACCTCCAAAAGGCTAGAAAACTGTTGCATATACTAGAACAACAGCTTAAAATTTGAAAAACTACTCTGAAATCAAGTTTCAGAGTCCCATCAGGCATGCCAAAAACTGTTTTTAATCAGGATTGCGCCCTTAGCAAAGATAAACTTTACTATCCTGTTGAAACATGGAAACACTCTCAGATTGTGGGTAATCTATGGTGAGAGTGAATCTCCAGAGCGGGTTGGTTCCCCTGGAAAATCATCTAATCTAAAAGACTTCTAGAGAAAAGGGTTAGGAGGAAAACTGAAAATGAAATCCTAAAACCTAAGGATGATCCACTAAAATATTAACTTGACTTTGATGATTTTACTCACAAAAAAATTTCTCAAAACCTTAACCCTTATGAACTCACTTAACACATACAATCCAATAGTGATTTGTATAAAGGTTCACAAATCTAAACACAAAATACAACCTGAACTATATGAAATTTTGTATCCAAACTCACAATAACAAGACATAAAAGGATTCAATATTTGAATCACAATGACATCATATTGATACTGCAAACTTGAGACAAAAATGTGAGAAGGAAAAATTTGTTTATTGAAATTGAAGGAGTATTAACATCAAAATTTAAGTGCAAAATGTTTACAAAGCTCTCTGAAATGACCAAGAGAGGAAGAAACAATATTCTCAACTAAGAAAAACATAATTTTTTCTCCAATTATACTTCCAAACTGTCTCCAGGAGTGAGAATAGAAAAATCTAGATGAACTACATCACAAAATAGCAACTTTGATCCATTTTTCAAGCTCCAAAGAAAAGCTTGAAAAATAGTGCCCAAAACTGCGTCAAACTGCATGAGAAAGATAGAAACTGTCTATCTCTAGTAGATCGATCCAAAAGCTCCACAAAATCAGGTTCAAACTAGTGAAAATTTGAAAATAGAAGGTTCAATTTGCTCATTCTTTCCCAATTTTGCCCAAGAACTCAGCTCAGAAATGGAAAGATTCTAAGGAGACTAACTACATTTTTTTTTTAAATAACAAATATTAAGGTAATTTATATAAATATTACCTTAATGATGTTTTACATCATTTGCAGTTTCAAAATTACAATATAGAAAGCTCCAATTACACTTGACTTTTACAACTTGAATTTGATTTATCTAATTTTTGCAATAAAAATAAATTTTTGATACTTTGCAAAAATCAAAGTAATATACTAAGGCCCTCAAGATATTTGGATTTTCTATAAAAAAATCATAAAAATGATTTCAATCCCTTACCACATTATTGTTAGTCAAAAATCAAAGGGAAACCTAAGGCATTTAAAACTTAGGCAAAATAATAAACTCAAGATTATTGACTTGATTTTTTCCACAAAGGAGTGAAATAAATCAAAGACATAAAAAACCTAAGTTTGGCACATATGCAAAGGTCGATACATTGTTTCAAAGGTATTAGTGAAGGATTTATTTTTAAAACAATGTGATAAAAATGTCATTCGAATTAGGGAAAAAGGGAAAACCCTAAAACAATACCACTCGAATTCCCTATCTTTCAGCATCATTTTGCATTTCACATTTTGGGAAAAAAAATCGCTTTGTCAGGCTGCCACCATAATGAGCTAGGGTTTGATTTTATGAGCTTGATTCTTCACCATTTTGTAGATGTTTGGAGGAATTTCTTAAAGATTTCAAAGGAAGAGACATAGAGGTAAGTTTTAGACCTCAATTTGGGCATTGACCCTCATTTTTTTGGTGTATTTGGCCTTTATGGTCACAGTCATGGTATATTTTCTGATATGTTTCAGTTGTCTCTTCTTCTATTGACCTTGTCTCCACCTTGGGCTGCCATGGATGAGCTTGTTTTTGAATCTTTTGGAGGAAGAAAAAATGAGAAAAATCCTTAGCCTTATGTGTATTCTCCTCTCAACAAAACCATGAAGGTAAGGCTCCACCATTCAAATCTTTGTATTCCCTTCATTTCTTATTGATGAAACTCAAGTCGAGCATAATAATGAATCATTATTCTATGAAAACACTATAAATTTTTTTGTATATTATCCCCATTATAGGTCGTGGCCTCATCTTACATTTCCCATATTTAGTATAAAAGATAACTCAATTTGAGCTTGACCCATGATAGAATAATAATAAAAATTGTGAAAGGAGGGACTTCATGCATTTTGGTTTACTATTTTGGGTTTTGGTGCCTCTCATGGCTGCAGCCATTCACTACATTTCCCTTATTTTTTGAGTGTTTCAAAACTTGCATAAGATAAATCTGTTGGGGATACGGGAAGGGTCTGTCATCATAGAACGAATGTCTAAGATAGCAGTGCCTTAGTGATTTTCATTTTTATCACTTCAAAGACACAAACAACTATGCCACAAAGCGGAAATGGGCATAGTAAATCCCCCATTGATCCTCCAAGAAAAGTAAATGCTTAACATCAGAGCATATTCAACACAAGCACAGATTCAGAATACAGAATCAGACAACCATGAAAGACAAACATATGGACACACAGATTTACGTGGGGAAAACCTTTTCAGGTAAAAAACCCCACCCTCCAAAACACTTAGCTCACTTGTATTATTCAGTAACAAAAAATCGGTTACAATACAAACACAGAGCTATGCTCTTTAGGAGATTACATCTTTTCCATTTGGAGAAGGCAAGCGACACAAATACAGAATCTTCACACAGTTACAATGTCTTCACATGACATACTGTGTAGATTCACTTCAGGTCCACAGATGACTGTCTTAGCCGGCCTCATGGCCAGCCCAGCCTCTAGGCATATCAGGTTCACATCATCTTAGATCTGAAGGACTAAGTGTTCACGATAAAGACCACTCGAACACTCTCAGCCTCTCTCTCTCTTTGCTCATCATCCTAACTTACTGCACATGAGATTACATATAATATCTTACCGTGTGCCTACCTATTCTGCATGTCCAAGCAATCAACTATCATCAGGATATTCACTGACAGATCTTCTTGCATCGAGCCACCCAGGCATTCAATTCCTTGCCTAAATCGGGTCATGTCTTCAACTGAAAACTCGGCCTGCAATAATTGTCATAAACTATTTTGGCTTCTAGCCAATCAACATCTTGACATTGAGCCATGTGTTAGCTTCATATTCGTTCGTTGCTTTGACCTCTGGTCAAACTCGGTCAAGCTCAGTCGGTCAAGCTCTGAGCTCACCTCTATCTTCCACCGCGCTATCGCTCCGAGTCCAAACACCCACCGCGGTATGGCGGTGAGACCATGTTGACCCTCGGCCTCCAACCGTGCTACCACCAAGCATAGTCTACTTGGCCGCGGTATTGTGGTGAACTCACCTGAGCTCACCCAGACAATACCCGCGCTACTGCCGAGCTCACCAAGTCACCCTACGGTGTGGCAGTGAACACGCCTAAGCTCATTCTCTGTTTGCCCCATGCTATTGGGCCCAGACCGCCAGACAACCGCAACAAGGCAATGACTGCCAGCCCAGACTGCTAACAGTCAACCATGCTACCGCAGGGGCTGCCAGGCCACCCCACGGTAGGGCAATGATCGCCAGGCAAATCACCAACGGTCTTACCGTGGCCACCACGGTGAGACTTCTCACTTCCCATGGTAAGACGATAATCGCTATCGCTGACCACTAGCCGTCCACCGCAGCCATCGCGGCTTCTCTGAGCACCATTTGTGGTAAGGCGGTAACCATCACCAGACCGTCGCCCTTCAACTGCCAGTCGCCACTGTGCCACCAACGAGCAACCCCTGTGGTATGGCGGTAACCGCCATGCCAACTGTCACCACTCACTGCGCCACCGCCAGTCCAGAAGAAGACCGTTGTGGTAAGGTGGTAACACCGCCAGACCAAGCAAGGTGGCCCATAGTAAAGCGGTAAACCGCACAACCATGCCACCAAGGGAAGCTTGTAGTGGTAAGGCGATAAGGGCCAAAAACATGAAGAAATCGGCCAAGTCTTCAAGGGAAACCAGAATGTTGAGGCATAAATTTCCCAACAATCTCACACTTGACAAAGACATACTAGCTTCCTCCAAAATGTGAATAAGGACCACCACCATGCTTTCATGCTCCAACCAAGACAACTGCAATGACATCCGAAAAATTTCCACCATCTCAAGCTACAACTCCAAACATCCAACATAGGAAAAAGGAACAAGCCAAGGCGTATATGCACCAGTCTCAAGAACGCAAACATCTGATCCTTCAGGCGGCAAAGGCACCACATCAATAGCAACAAAGCACAACGTGAACACAGAATGAGAAAAAATTCTCCAAAACAAGAAAAAACTATCAGCTAGAAAAGAAACCACACAACTAATTGCCCTCATCCAACTGACCAAACCCACGCAGCTAAAAACCAGCATCCATAGCTCATGCTAATTCATCCAACCACCCATACCTCAAAAAGGTGTGCACATTAGTACAATCATGCCAGCAGCACAACCAACCCATCAACAGTAGAATACAAGCACCATGTGCCAACCAATCAAAATACCAAACACATCCAGGTACTCCCACTGCAAGGGTAATGCCAGATTTGAAAGATTAAAGGCATAACCAGTCTACAAATGTCTGCACATAGAAAAATGTAACCATGTAGTTCCAAGGAACATCCACATCGATATGCACAACCTGCAACCACCTGCTACAAGAAACATTTCTCTCAACAGTCTTCCACATTATTCCAAGTTTCCATATCTGACTGAAGAAGGAAACACCACGGCTCCACATACATCTAAAGTCATATGAACATTCAGGAAGAAAAAGACCAGAATAGAGAGAAATAGCAAATCATAACATGTAGCATCCTCTTACATACACTTCTAAATGCCAGCTATGTCAAGAATGATCTTCTTCACATCCCAAGGGGAAAAGCTTTAACAACATCCAACAAATTCCATGAATGTAAGCATCTCAAAAGAAGATCAGACTAACCCATATAAACATCTCCTATCAGTCCTCAAAAGTATAAGGAGATACACTATGTTGTCCAACTTCCATTATGAATCCTCCAGAATCTTAAAATAGCAACTCAAGATTCATATCCATGAAAGATAAAGCATATCACATATATGAAAGCTATAATGGAAAAATACCTTTCAAATAAATTTCACTTCCGAGTAGACCAAGAGGAAAGAGATGCTCCTCCAAGATATACAAGCCATCATGACTTACCCAAGAGCAATCTCCTCACTGGTCTCTATTGAACTCGTGTTCAACCAAGGTGTAGGCTACTCAGACTTTCAACTATAAACAACAACCTTCTCAAAAGAATTCCAGCCTCACCTTATTCTCCATGCATCCTTGAGCACCAACAAACTGTCATCTCATGCTAACTCCAATCTGCATTACTGCACTTAACATGAAGTCCTCCAGCATATGACCAAAGTACTCAAAACATAGAGAAACACCAGACCACTGTCAAAGCTCCAAACCTAGGAACAGGAACTTATCATGTCACCATGATTTACACATCCACCTTAGGAGATACCATGCTTCAGGTGAACAAGCTATGGTCTCAAGAGAAAAGCAACATGCCAAAACTCTAAGTAAGAGAAAATCATGACATAAAGAAAACAAACTCTAAACCAACATCACTTGTCAAGCACCACCAACATCTTAGCCAAAAATCTGACAATGTCCTCCATGGCTCCAAGATGTTGCACATCTTCAAATAGTGACCTTGCAAATGTGAGAGAACTCTTCTACAGCAACAAGATCTAAGAGTCCCCAAGAATCATCTGCAACACCAAAGAAGATCATTCATCACCAAGTGATGAATCCATAGTCACTGCTAAAGCTCCCACTGAAACATGACACCGAGCTCTCCAAGCATCATGACTGACCACACCATCACTGTCAAAAAGCTTACACTAGTCAATGTAACAATCTTTCCATGACATCATGATTCACATGTTTCAAGTCCCCATCAATGACTATTCAGGTACTCAAATGTTGTCCATCCTCTCATCTCAAAATAGCCACGCCAATGCACAGGTTACCACAGACAAGGTTAGCTAACATATTTGCACCACCACAGAAGCAACCTCATGGATAATGACAGTCCACTTCTGAGTTGACTCACGACAAACATGTAGGTAAAGACAACCCACAAAAATGCACAACTCGTAGATCCACTTCAATGAAAAACCCTGCAAATCTATCATCACACTGGAAACTGCAAAACTAAGATAATCAAAGGGAACAACCCACGTAGATAACTTGACTCAAACACCAGATCAGCAACAGATCCAATTTTCCAATCACGTCCACAACTCAAACACCATAGTCTAGGAAACTAGCAGGGCAAACGCCACAACAATGCTGAATGAAAAACACATACCAACATTCCCATGTAGAGAAGACATCACACCTCCTCAAACCATGTCGAACTGCAGCTATCTCATCTAGTCACACCCTAGAAGCTAGGGTCTAGAAAATAGTTGAACAGCAGCTCCACACACCACATGTTTTTTCTTGACCGTGTAAAACCTACAAAACCACAGCGTTTATAAAACACCCATGCATCTCCATATTCACAGCTCATCTGGACGACCCAAGAGTCTGGATATAACTAGCATGGTTAACCAGAACAATGAAAAGAAAATATGAAAATGCGTCATAGAATTTTTTGCAAAAATCTACAAAAAACCTCCAGAGCCAAAGACATGAATTGAACCATGTGAGTGCAAGAAACAAGTAAGCAGGAATAGCAGGTCCATTTTAGACCAGTTCCAAAATCTCAGTCATGCACAAGCATACAAGAGAGATAGGCTATACATAAGTTGCAGACCACCAGGATCACCTTCATAGCCTCCATGCAAACAAAGCTACAGAGAAACTGCCTTCAATGCTAAGTCAGAACACCCAACACAAGCACAATACTCCATGGCTAAACAACAACACAAGCAACTCCATACCACCAAGGATCCTCTCACACAGACACCCAGTATGAAACCATGCTTTGCTGCAACACAACCACAAGCACATCTCATGCCCTTTGCATTAGGAACATTTTCTGTGAGCCAGGAGCCTCAGACCATATTGCAACAATATGATCAACTCCAATCATCTCCAGTGTCTTTCAAACTTGTGTGTTAAATCAAAGAAGAAAGAACTTCCACTCATCGAATGATCAAACACCAACCGATTTCTCCGAATATCCTCAAGCTTGCTAGGCTATGAAAACATCAGAGGAGAAATACCCAGAACTTCAGTAACCAAGAGAATGCTTTGAAACCACTTGTTGGTATCATCAAGCCTTGACCTCCCTTAACCAGCTCTGATACCACTTGTTGGGGATACAGGAAGGGTCTATCATCATAGAACAGATGTCTAATACAGCAGTGCCTTAGTGATTTTCATTTTTATCACTTCAAAGACACAAACAACTATGCCATAAAGCGGAAATAGGCACACTAAATCCCCCATTGATCCTCTGAGAAAAGTAAATGCTTAACATAAGAGCAAATTCAACACAAACACAGATTTAGAATACAAAATCAAACAACCATGAAATACAAACATATGGACACATGGATTTACTTGGGGAAAACCTTTTCAGGGAAAAAACCCCACCCTCCAAAACACTCAGCTCACTTGTATTATTGAATAACAAAAAATTGGTTACAATACAAACACAGAGCTATGCTCTTTAGGAGATTACATCTTGTCCATCTGGAGAAGGCAAGCAAAACAAATACAGAATCTTCACATGACATACTGTGCAAATTCACTTCAGGTCCACAGATGACTCTCTCAGCCAGCCTCATGGCCAACCCAGCCTCTAGGCATATCAGGTTCACATCATCTCAGATCTAAGAGACTAAGTGTTAACGATAAAGATCGCTCGAACACTCTCAGCCTCTCTCTCTTCGCTCATCTTCCTAACTTACTGCACACGAGATTACATATAATCTCTTACCATGTTCCTACCTGTTCTATGTGTCCAAGCAATCAACTATCATCAGGATATTCATTGACAGATCTTCTTGCATCGGGTCGCCCAGGCATTCAATTCCTTGCCTAAATCAGGTCCTGTCTTCAGCTGAAAACTCGGCTTGCAATAACTGTCATAAACTATTTTGGCTTCTAGCCAATCAACATCTTGACATTGACCCACGTGTTGGCTTCATATTCGTTCGCTGCTTTGACCTCTGGTCAAACCCGGTCAAGCTCAACTGGTCGAGCTCCGACCTCACCTTTGTCTTCCTCCGTGCTACTGCTCCGAGTCCAAACACCCACCACGATATGGTGGTGAGACCATGTCGACCCTTAGCCTCCAACCATGCTACTACCGGTCTTAGTCTACCCAGTCACGGTATTGTGGTGAACTCACCCGAGCTCATCAAGACAATACCCGCACTACCGTCGAGCTAACCAAGTCACCCCGTGATGTGGCGGTGAACACTCCCGAGCTCATTCTTTGTCCGCCCCGCGCTACCGGGCCCTGACCGCCAGACAACCGTGGCAAGGTGGTGATCACCAACCCAGACCACTAATGGTCAACCGTGCTATCGTGGGGACCGCCAGGCCACCCCGTGGTAGGGCGGTGACCATCAGGCAGACCGCCAATGGTCTTACCATGGCCACCGCGGTGAGACTTCTCACCACCCACGGTAAGGCCATAACCGCTATCGCTGACCACCAGCCATCCACCGCAGCCACCATGGCTTCCCCGAGCACCATCTGTGGTAAGGTGGTAATCGTCACCAGACCATCGCCCTTCAATCGCCAACCACTACCGTGCCACCAACGAGCAACCCTTGCAGTATGGCGGTAACCACCACGCCAACTGTCGCCACTCACCATGCCACCGCCAGTCCATAAGAAGACCATCGCGGTAAGGCAGTATCACCGCCCAACCGCCAGACCAAGCAAGGTGGTCCGCGATAAAGCGGTAAACCACACCACCAAGGAAAGCTTGCAGCAGTAAGGCGGTAAGGGCCATAAACATGAAGAAATCGGCCAAATCTTCAAGGGAAACCAGAATGTTGAGGCATAAATTTCCCAACAAAATCCTTTCTATTTTCTTTTGTATTTGTGATTTCTAGGAAAACCCCAAGTGGGTTTTGATATTTGTGAAGAAAAATATGTTCTCAGGTTGTGGCTATTCATGCATTTTTGGGTGCTCATTCTAAAAAATTAGAGGTTTCTTCACTTTTTGTATATGTAATTTCCTCATGAGGACTCTTGTTCAAACAAAACCTTCATGGTTCAACCAAACTCTGCAAATGCACCATTCTATCCTCAGAAAAGTGACTCTATTCACTACACTGTATATTATTTCAAAATGCTTTCATTTGGACAACTTGATGCACCTACAAGCAATGAAAACTCACTACTATTTGTTGTAATTCTTCTACATTTTGAAACATGCATGAGGCACTACTTCCCTTCACCATCTAGAAGCATCAAACACATTGTTGCAAACCCGTCTTTGTGGATGTTTTCTTTGAACAATAAAAATGCAGTGAAACAATGGATCCTGAGTACATGCTTTTATGATGTTGTTTATATGTAAAACATTGTATCCTTCAGAATTTGCATACACAAAATTTTGATGATCATTATACACTACATAAACAGCCAATAATGGTTCTTTTTCTCTTTATGTTGTTGATCACTTCATTTGTAGCTATACACTTTGCATTTCAATGCTTGAAAAATATTGAAGTCTTTTGTACTCTTCATGCATTTTTATCTCCTATTGAGAGCAGCTACATCTGATATGAATATGCTGGTCTTGATACCTTGCACAGCTCTAACTATGTTTAGCATAACTACTTGGTTTGTGAATAATAATAGCTTGTACCTTGTTACTCCTCCACTTGCAATGATGACTAGAAATAGCATATTAAAGTGTGTTTATACCTTTGTCTTCAGTGACTTGCGAGTGTTCCTCATGTTACTTTGATTTTTGTCCCATTATTGTGAGCTTTGGTTATGTATGCTTGTTCACTATCACTTTCATGACAATGCACTCCTTGCTGCCCCATCAATGTGAACACTTCAAACAACACAATTAGCATAAATAAAACATCACATGGTAGAAATAAGCATTCAAACTTGATAGCAATGGAAATATTTCAATATGAAAATGATGCATTTTGTGATTTCTTGAATTTGGGCATTCAAATGAGCTCTTGTCCACTCATAATTTTCAATTGACTTTGGATTGACTGTTATGGATGGTCAATAATCTGAAAGCTCTTGCAATTTCTCTATGATTTACTCCTTCAATGAATGTTTCCTTTTGATAAATTATGAACATGTTTCCTTTCTCAAACCCCTCTTGAAGTTAAGGGGCAGCATGTTGGGCTCAACCCTTGTGGGAGCCCATTTTTGCACCACATGCTATTATGCCTTCAAAAAATAGATCAGCAACATGATTTCTCTTATACCTGCACAGTGAACAAACATGTTAGATAAAAAACAATAAAGCTCAATGTTCTTATGATATTTTATTTTTAGGCTCTTTTTCATACTTTTGATGTTTATTCAACTGATTCAATACATTATAGGTAATGCACTATATTTTTGTTTGTACTATATTTCTGTTGATAGAGCACATAGTGAAATTCATATCTGGAGCTCTAACAACTTTTCTCATCATGATGCAGGTTCACTCAAGATCGAGAGCAAGCAGGAGCAATAGCAATGAAGACCAACACCGAAGACCAATAGGCAATGATGGATATGTTATTTATTATGTGCTTCTTTTCTTTTTGATCTTTAGTTGTATAGTTTATTTCCTTGTGATGTGTTGGTTCAACTACTCCCATGGCTTGTGTGGGAAAATTGATCTCTCTTTTCTTTCCAATGAATGTGAAAATAACATTTTACAATCTTGTACCATTTTGTATATATCTCTCTTGCAAAATGAATGAAACATTGTAAATTGTATAAATCATTGCAAGATGAATGAAATCAATATTTTAATATCTCATGTAGTCTCTTTTATGTTGTACAGCACTGAATGGAAAACTAAAATCTTTCTCGTATGAAACACATTGCACAATATAAATGAACTTTTTCCCTTTTAAACTCCAATATATGCAATGGTTTAAGCAAAGAAGAAATAAATTGAAATCTTTCACCTTAAAATGAATATAAACTATTTCAGCTTTGCCAATTTGAGTTGTGGGTGAAAACTTGGTAACATTTATTAACACAATTATTTTGGGATGAGCCATTACTAGACATAGATGAATGATTTTGATCATCCCTGGGAAATTTGTCTTGGTGTATGTCAAATTTCTCATTATGTGATCTATGGATTTTAATGATGTGATTATTTTTGGATAGATTTTTAGGATGATCTTCAACATCAATTTCACCTTGATTAATGGAATCCTAAATGAGATTTTTCAATTGCATACAATTTGGTGTTTTTTTAAATAAAAACGGGTAAAAATTTATTAGATCATAAAAACATAAGTACACATCTCACCATTGCAATCCCCTCCAAGAGAGGCCCAACCAACCCAGGAAACTGAATCAAAAAATACCATACAAAAAAAATCCAAAGAAAAGTTCTACCAGACCAAAACTTACTAAGGCTTTTCCTCAAGAATCAAATATTTCAATTATTGGGAACACTTCAAAGGTAAGTGTTCACAGCTATCAACCCTCTAATATCCCATAAAATCATTTGCCCATTTAGCCAAATAATCTACGACTCTATTCCACTCTCTTGAGATGTGGACACAATGGACATAATCCAAAGAATTGTTCATCTAGTGAATCTGGTCTACCTTGACTCCAACTACCAATCAGCATCACCAAGCTCCCACCTATTTTTCATATTAATCAAGATCTGAGAATTTGAATGACAAATATGTTTTCTCTAGGCCAACACACATCCCTTCTCCAAAGCCATAAGGATGGCTTGGATTCCATAAGATTATTAGTTTGATGACCTTGAAAGAATGAGAAGAAGAATAGGGCATCACTTGAACAATCTCTTCCAACACCTCCAACTACGACAGGCCCAAGATTTCCCCTAGAGGAACCATCAGTGTTGATCTTGAAGACATCAACAAGAGGAGGGGACTATCTCTCCTCCTGCTGGGTTTTCCTTTGAGTTTGTTGAATCACCCTTGACAAGGTAGGGGCTTGACCACCCACTGAGATGCCAAGTCTAAGAATCAACTCCACCTCATCATGCTAAGAAGGGGTATCAATCACACATTTAGCTTGGATAGTTTCTTGGATCATTCCTAAAATTCTTTTTCATATTCTATACTCCTAGTTGTTTCCCTTGGAAGATCTTATGATTCCTTTCCATCCATATCTGTCAAATAATGCAAGAAGGCCCAATATTCCAAGCTACTCGAAGAAATAATCTCTTAGTTTTTGGTCTTCCTAGACCTCTCCAAAATCCACAAGATAAGAGGAATGCACACATGTATGCTTCCAAAGATCCCACTAAAGGTGCCATATGGTCCATAAGAAATAGCACTGGAGAAACAAATGTGAGACAATCTCCTTGTCATTTTCATAGAGAACGCATATAGATGGTCCTTGGAACCCTCTCTTGCGGAGATTGTCCCATATGAGGCATCCATTTTGAGCAACTAATCAAATGAAAAAATTCCATTTGGGCCAAGCATACTTACTCCACACCTGTTTGCACCAAGAGACTTCACCTCCTCCATATTTCTACCTATCCAGAACCTAGTAACCAAAGGCCACTGAGTAAACCCCTCTTTGCTCCAAGCCCCAAGCTAGAATATCACTAGTCACCAAAGAGCTACATTGTCTTCCAACAAGAATATGAGCCAACTCCTCTTGATCCTCCACAACCCCACTCGATAGAAAAACTGAGGGGTCCTTCCACTGAAACACTTCCACATTTCCCAAATTCCTACTCATCTTGAAATCCTCCACCCTAAACCATCCATCTTCCAAGAAAGCAAGACATAGAGATTGTAAGTGTGGATACATGGACATGATAGGAGGGCATCCATCCCATGATTCAAACCCGAATAAGGTCCTTAGACCCCCTATTACAAATTCAAAATAAACCATGTTGAATTAATTTAGCACCTCTCTTAAGAGTATCCCAAATCATAGATCCCTTCCTAGATAAGTTGATTCTAGGCACATCTTCAGTCACCACCCCTAGGTATTTATAAGTGAGGATCTTGGCCCAAGATTGGTCTTGAATAGAGCACTAATGCCAATACAATTTAGTATCCAAGGCTTGAACTTTGAGAGTAGCCTACCTTAGACCAAGACCACCCTCCCGCTTTGGTCTACATATAGTCTCCCACTTCACCAAAATCCACTTCGTGGACTCAAGATTACCTACCCAAATAAATTGTCTAGACAAGGCATCCAACTCCCTCACAAAACTTAAAGGATCCAAATGAACCATACACCTATAAATTGGAAGGACCTGTACCACAAATTTCAACAACAACACTCTATCTACAAAGGAAAGACTTTTGATAGTCCAATAATTGACTCTTCCATGGAACTTATCAAGAACAACTTGCTAGGTCCCCCTTGGTAGGGGCCCATAGATAGGTGAATTCTGAGATAAACAAAGGGCAACTCTCCAATTTTGAATATGAGGATCCAATCAATTCTAGACTAAATACCAGGAGGGGTGTTGAAGAAGAAAATAAAAGACTTATCTTTATAAAATATTTTCCCTGAATCTATGAGATAGATATACAAGACTCTTCTAAGATTAATAGCTTCTCTAATTTTGGCTACCCCAAGCAGCATTGTATCATCCAAAAATTGTAAGTGAGACTGGACAACCAAGTTATCATCCCACTTCCAACCATGAATCAACCCCTACCTAGCATTAGAATTTATAAACCTTCTCAGGCCCTCATCCATTAGAAAGAATAAATAAGGTGACAAAGGGTCCCCCTAAAGAAGGCCCCACAAAGCTCCAAAAAGACATGAAGGCTCATTGTTAATCAAAATAGAGTAAGAAGCCGAAGTAACATAGCTCATTACCCAATCAACCTAGTCAAAATGAAACCCAAATACCAGAAGGGTCTTCTATAGAAAGGACCACTTAACATATTCATAAGCTTTGGCCATATCCAATTTGATGAACATAGCCTTCTACTTGAACTTCTCCATAGATTGAATAGCCTCAGTTGTGATAACCACCCCATCCACAATTTTCTTACTAATAACAAAACCACCCAGCTCCTAAAAATAACTCTATTGAGCCATGGCTTGTGTCTCTCAAAAATTAACTTATTAATGATTTTGCACACCATGTTGTAAAGGGAAATAGGCCTAAACATATCCAATGAGTTATCCCCTTCTATCTTAGGGATGAGCATAAGAAACTTGGAGTTAATAGCTTTCAACATTTTCTTATTTCTTTGTGACTCCTAAACTACCTCCAATAAGTTATATTTGATGACCTCCCAAAAATCTTGATAGAATTCAATAGGAAATCCATCAAGACCTAGGGATTTCTCTTTTCTTATATGGAATTCCACCTTCTCTACTTCATCCAAAGTTATGGGACTAATAAGCATCTCATTCATCTCAATTGGAACACTTAAAGGAATGAAATATAATAAGGTTCTCTTCCCCCCCCCTGCATCAGGAGAGTCATCCTTAAATAGAGTTGAGAAATATTAAATAGCCTCATTGGAGATATTGTCAAAGGAAGATAGATGAACCCCATTAGGAATCACAAGTGAAGAGAGAAGATTCCCATGCCTCATGGCCTTAACTGAGTTGAAGAAGAAGGTCATATTTCATCCCCCTCTTGCAGCCAGTCAATACATGACTTCTATTTCTAAAAAATATTATCCATGCAGTTCCCATTCCATAACTCCTTCACAATTTATGCCTCTTCTTTAAAAGAACCCCCGGTAAAATTGGGATTTCTATTTTGGTTGGTGATTCTCTTAACTCTTTTTGGGGTTGTCAATTTTTCTAAAAAATAGTTATAAAGCTTCACCTATTCCACTTCTTTAGCTAATACTTCACATACTAAAGCCTTTCAATGAAGGAGTACATAGTCATTCCATGAGCAGGCATACCCTGACTCCACCAATCAGCCATAAGATCCTGCAAAGAAGGCTCACTGAGCCACATCAAATGAAATTTAAAAGAGGGGTTCTTAGAAATGACAACCCTCATTACTAAAAGAAATAGAGGCCAATGGTTTGATCCCCTCCAGCCCAAAGTTTCAGATCTGGTTATCAACTTGTAGTCAATCCAATAACTCAAAACTAGGAACCTTTTTTATCTTTCAGAGATAGAATTTTCACCCCACCTCCTATTGCTCCAAGTAAAAACTCCATTCCCTAGCTTGATATCAATCAAGTTTAAAGAAAGTATATTGTCCTTAAATAATGGAGACAAAGCCTCCAATCTATCAACTCCTCTTTTTTCCTCCATGCAAATAATAGCATTGAAATCACCTAGCATGACCTAAGGAAAATAAGGAGCTATAGATTACAGAAAATGAATGTGATCCCAAAGGCGAGCTTTACCCACATAATCAATCAAGGCATACATATTGGTGAGTAGGATAAATTCTCCATACTCCACACTAGAAACAATAAATGACATCGAATGACTAATAGAAATCCACCATAGCGGGCTAATTTTATGAGGATCCCACAAACAAGTAATCCCACCAGCACTACCTTGAGCACCAATGCATTGACACTGACCTCTCCACCACAATTTAGTAGCAATATTCATCATTCCTTCCACTACCAATTTAGATTCCTAAATAAACATAACATTAGGAGAATGCTCTTTGATCAAGTCATGAACAACCTTTTATCTAGGGATGTTGTTCAAACCCCTCACATCCCATGATAAGATAAACATCTTTGAGGGCTAGAAATAGGGAAAAATTTAGTGGCGAATCTTCACCAATTGGTGAATAATAGAAATCAGGAGCTCCAAAAATGGCGAATAGTACAAGCTAAAATGGAGACTAAATCGCCAGGTTTTTACAAAAAAATAATTTTGTCTTGATTAATTCGCCATGTAAATGATGCGTCATTGGTACTAATTCACCAGTAGTTTATACAGTACTTAAAAATATTAATAATATTCACCAGTAATATTATGTAATTCTGGAGAATCGAGAAGGGAATCTACTATATTCACGCCAAGATCCTAGAAAGATGTCCGATCAAAGCTCTATTTGATCTCCACCATTCACTATTGCCAATAGTTCATGACATACGTCATCATCATTGTATCAACGGGACATCCCTAAGTGTCCCACTGATGATGTTCACTCACACCGATAAGGCTATGTAGATGTTCACTCACGCTGATATTAAGATTCGTCAGGATTTAAAAAAAAAATTAATACTATGCATAAGATTCGCCAGGAAAATTAATATTTTTTTCAAATAAAAGGAAAGATTCGCCAAGATTTTACACCTTGCCGAGGGGGGGTTTCTTAAAGTTATCCCTGGTTAGAAAAACTGGGGAATCAATATTCTTAACAAAACTTGATTCCGCCAAATTTTCCCCCATTAATTTTAACATATCATGGTCCTTCTTTCGCCCAATTTTATGTCTTATCCAGACCTCCCTTTTTAATGGATTTTTCCTATAGACCTAACAAGGGTGGAACTTTATCGTATTTTTCAAGAGCTAGAGAACCCATTTTTTATGGCTGAAAATTAGGAATCATCACCATATTACCTGTGACTTCACTACCCTCTAGTAATTTCACTACATTAAGATCTGCATGCCCTTGATTTGTATCCATCTGTGAAGCATTGAGAACACTAATCAACCCATTTTAACTAACAGTCTCCTTGGGCAACGAATTCTTGTCACTCACAAGACCTTCCCCACTTATCAACAAATCAAGAGCCTCCTCCTACTTATCCAAGTCTTCTAGAGCCTCAAACATATTGAAGATCTCCTCACCCTATCTATCCTTAAAGTTCCTTCTCAACCCTCAACCCTTGTTGCATGGTTTCATTGGAACAAAACCCTCCTTATCTGGAAATCCTTCTACCATAGGGGCTTTCCCCTTGTTCATCATGTGCCCTAAACTAGGAGGAGCAATGGTTGAAGCCCCATTAGAAGATAGACCATCCAAGGATTTTTTTGGGAATTTCCACTGCAAATGACCATACTCATGGAAAACTTGACATCAAAAATGGAGAGCCTCATAATCTAGCTATTGAATCCATGAGCTAGACCCAAGGCATATTTCTAGAGAATTTTAAAATGGGTTATTTAAATCAATCTCAACACAAATATGGGTACAAGAGATTACCTTTTTCTTTAAAGTTTGTTGCAACGGGCCAACCAGCTTGCCCAGTAAGAGAGCGATCATGTGCAAGTTATTATTTTTCCAAAATTCCAATGGGAGCCATCGGAGACGCACCCAAATTAGAACCCTTGAAGAGAGTTCCTCAGCTGGGTTAAAACTTACATGTCAAGACTTAATGAACAAGTCAACTTGGTTATAAAAATAAGGACCCCCTTTGAAGTCCTTATTATAATTCTCTAGGCATGAGAACACCACCACAAAGAAGTTTTTAACAACCAATATAACCTCCATATCACCTTTTGGATTCCAAACCCTTCAAACCCATGGTTCCTATAAAGGAAGAGATTCTTGAATACCCATAAATTTACATATCAATGCATGGTTATACAAGTAGCTTACATCTTCTACCACTAATTCTGGTTATATCACTAACACTTGACAAACCTTACTCCTCTCAAGGCATCCATTTACTTTAGGTATCCAAGGACCTTTATTCAAATTATGTCCCTCCCCTTGCATGGCAATATTTAAAAATTGAAACACATTTGAATGCTCAACCTGAGAAAACCCCGACACCACATCATGAAATGATTTTCTCTCTATAACCCTTGAACCACTCACCATAGCCACACCACATAATAAAAAGTGAAGCATAAAAGGAAAAAAGGAGAGTATGAATCCCCTTACGCCACCCCCATGTCGAATCATCACTAGCACTTACAAAACCCCTTCTCACACATCCACCAATCACCCCTCCAATACATCCAACTCCCCTTGTCCCCTATGCAACACATTTGTAGGCACGAAGGGCATGCATGCCCTATCATGACCTATAGATAGCCAAAACTCGTCACATAACCTCCATCGCCATTAACCACTAGTTCTATCAAAGATCCCATACAATTTAGTGTTTTATTGAGCATTATTTGAATAAATACTAGATAAATCTAAAATAATTTGAACAAATACTAACCTTTAAATATGCACAAAAAACTAACCTAAAAAACCAATATAAGTTAATTTAACTATAAAATCACATGATGTAATTGAAAAACTAGCTTATCCACTTTGTAGGTTCAGTGCTTGAAAAATTAGAGTATAATAAAGTAAAACAAAGATGAAATTCTTGATTATCATCCTTATAGTATCCAAAAAAATTGTTTCTTTAAATCTAATTGCTCCTATAGCATGAGTGTAGAGTAATTCCCATAAAGGTGCGAAATATCATACAAAGTTAGGGGAAAGGAAGGAAGCTCAAGATGACTCTAATGGTGAAGGGGGAAGGTTTTAGATCTTTGGATATATAAAATTTCTTAATTGTATGTGATGCATCATAAAATAAGGCAAGTTTAGATAGCTAAAATTGACACATCATTATTTTAGGACATCACCCAACCATTCACTATAATTGTTTGAATAAATTCCTAATCAGTTTATTAATTATCTATTTTCATCTCATTATTAAGTAAATATTATTTTATTATCTTGAAATTAATAAATAATTATTCATCATTATTTACTCAACCCTATTCCTATCATTTAATTATTTATTATCACTCTTCTATAGTCGAAACTTGATAAATAAATCCAAGTATTTATTTTTCTAGATCCCTCATCATCATCCCAAAAATTAAATAAATATACCCTATTTATTCAATTATCCTTTTTCTCCATATTTTATTAAGTTGACTAAAAGTAATTAGCCTATTAATCCCTCATTTTCAAATTCATAACCTTAATCAACCCATTCAAACATTGCATATCCTCCAAAATTGTATATAGACATGGGTATTTGTACACAAGGTATAGGTAATTCTACATGAGGCATGGGTCTTAGTACACATCACATGGGTCAAAGATTAGCCAAATACCTCAAGGTATCCTTCCAATCCAATACATCCACTCCTCCGAAATGAATTATAAACAGCTAATTTCTATTGAATTTTGGACTCTTCCACCATCCACAAACCTCATAGAGACATTTTTCCTCTCCTTATCATCCCAATCCTCTCAAAAAATGAGACCAATTCATCCTTCAAATCAATTATATCCATTTGATCCCTCATCCAAAAATTTATAAATTAGACTCAATCAATCCATAAAAATAAGGGGGAAGCCTCACACAATGTTGTGTTGCTAATAAAGGCACTCACATATCATCATCTATCATCTTGGAAAACAACCACCATGACTTGGTGCAACAAGGGTTGGTATTGATGAACTTTCTTTGTGTTTGCATAAATATTTTTAACTAGTCCTTATGCCCAATTGAAGTGTTTGTGTATAGGTTTAAATAAATGGGTTAAAATAATTTAACTTGTTTATGCACATTTGTATCTACATGTGCAAATGTTTGGAACAAAAATTGGAACCCTTGTCCCATTTTCTAACATTTTTTCTCATGTTGTAGCTTTTTTTCCATTTTTAGGTTTTAGTTTCGCATATATAGACTTTGTTTTAGTCTATTTGCATATCTTCTGGTTTTTTGCTCATGATTCAATAGTTTTTCAATACAAAGGGATATTTCTTTATAGATCAATGTATATACAACATGTTTCAATTCATCTACACTAAATAATGTATCTTCTTTAATCTCGGTGATGAGCCCTAAAAATGTCCAGTTCCTTGCTTTAGTTTCAAGTATTTTTATCTTATTTCTACTAAGTTTCAAAGACATTTCTAAACATTTCTATATACTTTAAGTATTTAAGAAACATTAAAGATGATATGATATATTAATGAATTAATTAATGATCTTTGAATTTCTATGGGATTTAGTAGAATTTTATGATTAATTATAGTTGTTAATAATGAAAATTTCCTTCAGAATAAGACTAAGCCCCTGCAGTTAAGAACTTCTCAACCCACAGCAAAAGGATTCTCAACCTGCAACAAAAGGATGTTCGTTGAACATAACTAGAGGAGGTGACTAACTTCAGCATGTGTGTATGTCTCAAAGATGATGAGGAGCAATGGTTTGAGGATGTGGACACGAATATCCATGTGTCATTCCATCCCTTCAATAAATCATGGGAGGAAGAAGAGACCTATTCTAACAGTGATTAGTGGCTTGCATTAAAGCTTTGTCATGTTAAGTATGTTTCGGTTACAATGGTCTTCTTGATTTCTATAGTGTCCTTATTGGATTCCAACACTTCTACTTCTACCTACTTTTGTATTCCTATTAAGTTAAAGACCTGGTCCTCTTCTTATTTTCTTAGAAGAGTTGACCATTTCTCATAGTTTGTTTATAGTTTTTGACTAACATGACTCTCATAGACCCTATATATATGGATACTATTGTGAGAGACCTGTTGAACATAGGTTTTCATTGATGTCAAAGTTTATCTTTGATGTTTTCAAAGATGAAAAATATTGAAGGAGTACTAGAATTATCATTATAATCCCCTCGACTTATCATTTTGAGTTGTAGATATTTGAAAAAATATGTCATATTTTTAGTAATATGTTGTGTATCAGAAGTTGTCTTATCAATAATATCACTAATTAGTTTTATTGAGATGTGACTGCCTTTCGAATGTTGGTGCAATTTTTGTATGATTACAATATCATGCATGTATTTATTCACTATGAAAGTGGTGGTCTGGAGGACTATACCAGAATTTTTCAACTTAGTATTTATCAGGTTTAGTGTTTCTCAAGTCTCCCTTCTGGAGATATTGTAGGCTCTATAGTTTGAAAGGAGAGTATTCCTACACTTGTTCTATCATATTCTAGAGTTTTTGGAGGATATGTTCAACATACAAATATTTTGAAGTGACACAAGGTACTATGTGTCTATTTGGCATCTAGTTGATGTTCTTGGCCCAAGTGATAATGGCTAGGATTGTGTAGAATTCAAATATTGTGTGTGGATTCAAGATAGGATTTGATTAAGGTTCATGGGGTAGTGCACGAAATCATATTCTATTGGTGGCAAGAAATTTAATTTTGGACCAACTTGTTACACGTTTTATTTTATTTGAATTTAGGTCCACCTTATGTCATCCTGGTTGTTTTAGACCCCTGGCCAACATAGAATATTTTTAATGAAATGTCACGTATATATATTTCAAATATTCAAATGCATTATGTCAATGATGTAAAGACAAATTACATTGGTGTGAAGTAAAGTTGGCTTATGGTGTAATTTGAAGGGAAGGTGGTAAAGAGTTCCATTTCAGTGTGTGTTTCAACATCAAAAGATCATATGTTATAAGGAAGAGTGTTAGTTGTAACTCTAGCATGTGTTTCAGATTCATAGAAGATTCACAAAGCTTTATCTTTGTATTTCGATAGGACAAGTGTTCTACTCATTGTACTATTTTAACTGGGGATTGGTGTCTCCATTAGGTTGGTGCCTACAAATAATTTAGGGGATTGGTGTCTCCATTAGGTTGGTTCCTAAAAATAATTGGTGTTTCTGGTAGGTTGTTGTCTACTTCAGTGTGTAAAATTCACTTGTATATTTCTACATTGTGAGGCTGAATTTGGATAGAAGATCCAAGCAACTATTCTCACTGTGGTTTTTCCCATCTTAGGTTTCCATGTATATCTGGTGTTCTCTTGTGTGTTCTTTATGCTTTATGTTTTATTGCTTGTGTGGGGTTAGTTATAAAGAACAATGTATTTTATATATTCTAATAGCTATAGGTTGTCATTGATGTCAAAGTTTGTCATTGATTTTTTCAAAGATGAAAAATATTGTAGGAGTACTAGAATTATCATTATATTCCCCTCGACTTATCATTTTGAGTTGTAGAGATTTTCAAAAATATGCCATATTTATGGTAGTATGTTGTGTATCAGAAGTTGTCTTATCAATAATATCACTAATTAGTTTTATTGAGATGTGATTTCCTTTCGGATGTTGGTGCAATTGTTATATGATTACAATATCATGCATGTATCTATTCACTATGAAAGTGGTGGTCTAGAGGACTATACCAGAATGTTTCAGCCTAGTATTTATCAGATTTAGTGTTTCTCAAGTCTCCCTTCCGGAGATATTTTAGGCTCTATAGTTTGAAAGGAGAGTATTCCTACACTTGTCCTATCATATTCTAGAGTTTTTAGAGGATGTGTTCAACATACAAATTTTTTGAAGTGACACAAGGTAATATGTGTCTATTTGGAATCTAGTTGGTGTTCTTGGCCCATGTGATAATGGCTAGTAGTGTGTAGAATTCAAATCTTATGTGTGGATTCAATATAGGATTTGATTAACGTTCATGTGGTAGCACACAACATCATATTCTATTGGTGGCAAGAAATTTGATTTTGGACCAACGTGTTACACGTTTCATTTTATTTGAATTTAGGTCCACCTTATGTCATCCTGGTTGTTTGTAGATCCCTGGCCAACATAGAAGAGTGTTAATGCAATGTCACAAATATATATTTCAAATTTTCAAATGAATTATGTCAATGATGTAAACACAAATTCCATTGGTATGAAGAAAAGTTGGCTTATGGTGTAATTTGAAGAGATGGTGGTAAAGTGTTCCATTTCAATGTGTGTGTCAACTTCAAAAGATCATATGTAATAAGGAAGAGTGTTATTTGTAACTCTGGAATGTGTTTCAGATTCATAGAAGATTCACAAAGCTTTATTGTTTTATTTCAATAGGACAAGTGTTCTACTCATTGTATTGTTCTAATTGGGGATTGGTGTCTCCATTAGGTTGGTGCCTACAAATAATTTAGGGGATTGGTGTCTCTATTTGGTTGGTTCCTAAAAATAATTGGTGTTTCTAGTAGGTTGGTGTCTACTTCAGTGTGTAAAATTCACTTGTATATTTCTACATTGTGAGGCTAAATTTGGATAGAAGATCCAAGCAGCTATTCTCACTGTGGTTTTTCCCATCTTAGGTTTCCATGTATATCTGGTGTTCTCTTATGTGTTCTCTATGCTTTATGTTTTATTTCTTATGTGGGGTTAGTTATGAAGAACAATATATTATATATATTCTAATATCTATAGCAAAGTAAATAATTTTGAATTGATTAGATCTACTGATTCACCCCCCACCCTTAGTAGATTGTGTGCCCTTCAAGATCAACTAGCTAGATTTTTACAACTTTAGTTACATTATTTTCTAATTTAGTCTTTGAAAAAGAGACATTTTGGATTGCAACAACTCAAGCAAGGGCCACTTGAGGTGCTACATAATCCACATTAGCTTAGATGGTTAGATAGATTGTGAATTTTATTTTCTAAATTATAGTTTCCAATTTCCATCACATTGAATGCTATATTGTGATTTTTAAATTAAAGTTTCTAAATTACATTGTTTTCAATGCTATTAAGTAATTAGTTGAAATAGGTCATGTTGCAACATAACGAATCGCTAGTTATAGTCTGTGAAAATATAAGTACACATAGTAGTTTCTAGGGTCATTTAGAGTAACTAGTAATTACTTACCATGTTCTTTAAATAAGATCTATTTAAAGTTAGGAAGATTTCAAATGAATTTAATATTGTTCAATTACTTGTACTCAACTGATTAAGAAAGACTAGGATTCTCAACTGCATATATAGTGTTAGAATCATCTTAAGTTTATGATTCCTTGGTTGACAATTTAATGAAGCCTCCTTTTGAACAATGAATTGCTTAATTTTGGATGGGATATGTAGGTCTGTTAGGTCATTTTTATTCTATATACATTAGTTAATTAGACATTAGGGGAAGATCTACACTTGGAAACCTAACAAGATCTCACAACTAGTCTTCATTTTGACCTCTCAAATTAGGGTTTTTGGGCCTCTAACATCATGTTTTTGTATGGGAATATCATAATAATTGTTTATATATTAGCATAACCCAATTTTATATCCATATAACATGTTTTTTGTAGGTTTTCATCAATTTTTCTAACCTTAATTATAATTCATTGAGTCTACAATATGTTTGACCATTTATGCGCATAAATTAGAATTTTTGAACATCAAATTTCCAACATCATTTTCATCATATTTCACTACTTTTACCCTTTATTTTTAATATATTCTAATCAGTTTAGGTGTTATAATGTTCATATAACCACTTATCCCATATATTTTGTAGGGTTGACCTTATTTTTTGCACTTTGTGACTATTTTCTAGGCCTAAACAAATAATGACATGTTTGCAACATAGATTAGTGGTTTCTCTCAAGTTTTAGTGCATGTGCTTTGGTAATATAATTTAATCACTTTTTTAAGATTTGAACTTTCTTAACCCCTTGCACTATTTATCCCCTATTGTTCCTCATGATCTAACATAACCTTGTGCATGAAATCACATGTCCAAGATATCATCCTTAAACAACTAATTCTTTGTTTGGAACACTAAAAGGACAACCATAGTAGGTGTATGAAATGGCGATCATTGGCTCTGAGTCAGGAGTTGCTAGTTTGAATCTGAATTTTGATCTGGTGGTTCATGGCAGGTTAGATGGTGAGGATGATCTGAACCTTGGTAAGCCAGATTTGGTGTCTCCAGGCAATAGTTTTTTTGTTAATGCGATGGTCAACAAAATGTTTGGCAGTGATTTGGCTATTAGTGTGGTGTTTTCTTTTGTATTTTTTGTTGATAAGAGCGTTGAGATTCCTTTTCCTTCTTTCAAGGACATAGTGGTGGGACAGATTTCCTTTACTGGTCCAATGGTGGTCATCCCTCAATTTTTTATGGCAGTTGGGGGTGGTTCCCTAGAAAAAGGTGGTAGCATGGAGGTTCCTATTTCTATTAATCATGGTGTGGTGGGACCAACTATTTATGTGAGTTGCTCATAGTCGAAGTTATTCGGCTCAAATCTCAAGGGTAAAAGTGTTTCTTTCTTTGAAAAAATTTACTCATCCAAGGAATTAGGTGAAATAATCCTTTCTATCCCTGACTCTATTATTCAAAAGAGTTTATCCATTATGGATTTTTTGTTGGTAGGGAAGTTCCTAGGTCCTAGGCCTAATATTAAGGTTATGTGCTCCTGGGCTATTTAGAAGTGGGTTTTGAAAGGTCAGGTGGGTGTTGCGACTATGGCCAAAGGATTTTTTCCCTTTTTTTACTTGTGATGAAGAGATGAGAATGGTCTATTCCAAAGGCCCCTATTTTTAGGACATACCTCTCTTGCTCTTCGACCTTGGGAACTAGGTATGGAGCTCTCGAGATGGTTTTTTGACTCTACCCCATTTTGGGTTAAGCTTCTGAACCTTCCACTGGAATACTGGGACGAGGAAATATTTAAGGGTATTGCAAGATCATTTGGTCAACTAATCTCCATTAATGAAATGATGGTCTCAAGGAGAAGACTCGTTTGTGCAAGACTCTATGTTTTAGTTTATCACAAGCTAGACCTCCCTGAGCATATTCTCTTGAAATCAAATTTGGGGGACTAGAAGCAGTAGATTATCTTTGAATCCTTCCCCTTTGCTTGTTTTAACTACAAGAAATCAATTCATTGGGCCAAGAATTATCCTTTGAATTCGTAGGATCCTCCTAGAAAGATTTGGAAGAAGAAAAATATCAAAAAGGATGGTTCTTTGCACTTGTCAAGTCCCTAACCTAGATTGTAAGGATGGTGTTCAAGAATCCCCTTATGTAAGGGATGAGGATTTATTGTAGTGCAATATTGTGGTGGAGAATTTCTTTGCTCCCCTAGGTTTGGACTCCTCTATTGGTGTTCTTGAGCTTCCTTGTATTGTTGTTTCCCCCTCTTCCCTATTTATTCACGCATAGGTAATTGTCCCTCCCAATGCAACTTGTTAGGTGACTCTGGCTTCACCCCCTACTACTGCAGATTTAGATTTGGTGGAGGTTGTCCAAGCCCTAAAATAAGCTATCTAGGAAGAGGTGTTGGAGGCTAAAGGTGGTGATTATGTTGGCCTGGATCCTAACTCTTGTCTGGTGTAGGTTCCCCATTTCTTGGCTCTAGAGGATTCTATCTAGGATGAGGTTTCGATGGTGAAAGGAAGAAAGAAAAATCATGTTCAACCTTCTTCGTTGGGTCACAAGGGGGTGGTCACTAAATGTCAAAAATTTGATTGTGGTGTGGAACATCATCCTCAAGGTAAATCATCTTCTTAGAAGAGTAGGGAGAGGGAATGCAGGAAAGACATAGTGGAAGGAGTTCATAAAACTCTCTTTGATTTGTGTTCTAAGAGCACACCCTCTTCTGGTAAATGAAGTTTATCTTATGGAATATCAGGGGGTTGAATAATGTTCACAAACATGACCTACTAAAAAATCTTAGCTGAGACCACAAGCCAGATATATTACTTATTCAAGAGATCAAGATGCATTGTGACAAGCTTGAAATATTAAGAAGTTTTTTTAAGGATTGTGGTTTTCATGGTGTTAGTTTGGATGGTACTTCGAGTGGCATTGCTACCTTTTGGAACCTTAGATCTGTTAAAGTTTTTCCCTTGGTGGAGGAACAAAATTTCATCCAAACTCACTTTCATCACCTAAAGGAGGACTTCTCTTGGATCATTTCCAATATTTGTGCCCCTAATCAGAAGAAAGCCAAAAAAAAGCTTTGGGATCACCTTGGGGAGATTAGATCCTCCTTCTCAAATTTCTCATGGATTATGATGGGGGATTTCAATACCCCCTTAAATGATAATGAGAAGATGGGTGGTTCTCAGATCCCTCTAGACAATCAAATGGGTTTAAGAGATTTTATTGATATTAATGCTCTAGTAGACCTGACTCTACAAGGGTCTTCCTTTACTTGGTCGAATAGTACTAGGGATGACTGATGAGCCTAGAATATGTTTATAATTTGGATATCATGTTATAGTTTTAAAAGCCCTTGCTTTCTTTTATGGATGTTTTAAACTCTGTGGTTATAAATTTTTCATGTTAATGGGTAGTATTCTATGATAAGCATTCCTATATTCTTGCAACCTAAATATCTTAATATGTCTATGTTCATTACCCTGTTTTAACCCCTCAATTGACTGATATGATATATGTATTTTTTGGATAAGTAAGATGAATTTGATGTGTGTGATTAATAAGGAGTATCGTGCTATTATGAGTGCATGCCTTATTTTGCCTCTGTTGCCATGTGTTCTATAGGTTGTTAAAAGTTGGTATGAACAGGTCAATGCACAGCAAAACACGGCCTTGCGGAAAAAGCCGTTTCCAGCACACCATCGAAGGATTCGTTTCAAGCGAGGATTCTTTGTCCGGGTCATTGGGAAGAAACCGAATGGATCATCAATCTAGGAAGAGTGGAGTTCTAGATTTCCTCTTAATCTGTTGAGCAGATAAACTTGCATTTATGAAATCTATTCCTCAGTCTCAGGCGGCATTTATATCCGCATATTTCTCTGTTAGTTAGTTAGTTAGCTGTTTCTCTTTAAATAAATGTTCCTCCTGCGTGAGTGAACGAGATGATAGAGAAAAGATTAGACTAGAGAGTAGAGATAGAACATAGTGTATTACGGTTACTGTTATAATGAAAAGCAGAACTATGCGTTAAAGTTTTCTTACAAGCAGAATAGCCATGTATGTGATTTTGAGTTCATGAATAAAAAGCTAATAACATTTTGAATTCAACTCTTGTTTAAATTGGTTGATGCTTGCTAAGGGGGCCCACTTAGTGAGTATTTGTAGTTAGTTGTTTACTTCCTGTTGTTTATCTATTAGAATTTCATTCCAGTAAGTTTTAATGCAAACTCAGTCTTAAATTGTTCCTAAAGCATAAGGAATCCATCCCTGTGTCTATTTCTACAGCATAAGGCAAGTTCATGGTTTGTTTCCCAGTAATGGTTATTACAATTCTTGCTTTAGTTAAGTGATGCTTAAGTTAGTAAGACTTTGTTTCACGTTCCTGCATCAGAGTTAGAATTCCTTTCAAGCATTTATTTCTAATAGATTGTGGCTAAAATCAGTTTTTAGTGCACATACAGTGTCGCTCCACTTCAAGTATACATTCCCTAGTTTGACAAGTAAATGAACAACCATGAGAAGATGTTAGTCACCTGCTAGAATGTCCAATTCCCAGGTTAGGATTTGTCGTGACTTTTATATCCTTTTGTGGGTGACAACCATTTTTGGCACCGTTGTCGGGGATGGTGTCAAGCTAAGAACCTGTCATAGTCATTGTTAGCAGTAGCTTAGTGTATTTATTCAGGAATTTTCAAATCCTTCAATTTTCAGTTGAGTCTGTTACATGCATAGAAGAAGAGACGGTCTAGGGAGATTCTTACCAAACCCTTCCTTCACTGATAACGATTTTAAACCAGCTTATAATCTATTTGAGGAAGAAGGAAACCAAGATATCAATCCATTTGCTGAAGACCCACTCGCTGAATTTCCCTTTGACCTTGCTGATGAAGAACCCCAGGAAAATCCATTTGCTCTGATACTTCATCAAGCAGATATGGCACAAAATCCACCTAATTGACCTCCTACTTTTGAATTCCCTATTATTGCCCAGCAAGATAATAATAACCTCAAAAATATTCCTTATTCATTACTTCCCAAGTTCTATGGACTAGTTACTGAGGACCCAGACACTGTCTTGTTTGAGTTCGACATCCTCTGTCAAAGTTATGATTATACCATAGATGCTCATAAGCTGAAGTTGTTTCCTACTACTTTGAAGGAGGGTGCTTTAAGATGGTTCATGAGTTTGGGGAGGAATGTTGTTGATAGTTGGGCACTCATGCAAACTAAGTTTCTTGAGAAATATAAGGAATATTACAAGAGTGGTAATAAGGTTGATGATATATTCCGAATTCAACAGAAGGAGGATGAAAGCTTGGAAGACTATGTCTCAAGGTTTTTGTTTTCCTTGAAGAAGAATTCAGACCATACTCTCAATGAAGAATCTCATAAATTACTTTTTTTGAGGGGAATCAATGATTCCTGTATTGATGCTCTAGATCTAATGGGAGGAAGAGATATAACCCAAGTGCCTTGGGATGATATTAAGGGCATATGCTGCAATTACTCTCGAGCAAGTGTCAAGAAGGGAAGAGGTCATCAGGCCACAATGGGAAAATCTTCTAATAATGGAGTTTCATGGATGGAGATTTTAAATTTGTTGTCTGATTTCAAGCATGATATCATAAATAATATGGCTACACAGTTGGATACTATGCAAGCTCGAAAGAAACACGAGGAAGCTGAAGCAATCTTGGCCGAGTTCTATCCACATTGTCGACAAAAGAAGCGTGACTACAGATGTAAGATGGTGGCTAATATGGAGGCTAAGCAATTACCTACTGACTTTAAGGCAGTAGAAGGTGATGATGACCAAGTATTCTATGTTGCACAAAGGCGTCCATAGGCTCAAAGACAAGGTATGCCTCAAGACCCTCTAACTTTTGGTAATCCTTACTCTAATTATAGTAACCAATGGCAACCTACATATGGCCCATCACCATCATGGAATACCTCTCTGCCACAATGGCCTAGCTATCCAAATTCATAATGGTAATCTCCTCAAGGAGGTTGGCAACACCCACAAGGACAATGGGCTCCACCCCAAGGTAACTGGTAGCAGAATCCTCAGTGGAGAAGCTCTCAACAATGGTAGAACCAATCCCCTGAATTCCTGCAGCCACAGCAGCCGCAACCTCCAACTCTTATGCCACCTCCTGCCGCATCTCCTACAAATAATGGCCCTCCAAAACCAACGCCTATGCCTGCTCAGCCATTAGCAAATCCTAATAATAAGCAGCAACAACAGTAGCCTATGTATTTTGCAGAAGCTAATCAGTATCCAGCCTATGCCCTGAATATTAATGATATCCATCTCAAGTCTGGAACCACCCTACCTGTTCCACAGCCACCAGTAATTACTGAAATACAAGACCCTCCCTTTGCTGAAAAATTGATTGATCCTACAAAATAGATATCTATATCAGAAAATACCTCTAAGGAGCCTATCCTATAACATCCAGTAAAACCACCTTTTCCTCAGAGATTGCAAGACACTACACCCAAGTCCATGGAAGAGCCTACCTTTGATATTTTGGATCAGCTAAAGAATGTACATATCCAAATTCCCCTCTTTCAAGCCATAAAAGATGTCCCAATTTATGGAAAAGCCATTAAGGAGGCCTGTTTGAAGAAACCTGGAAGAAAGAAAAAGGATCCCCAAACTATCCATGTTCTTGGAAAATTGGCAGATATTATGTTAGGGAAGGTAGTCATACCAAAATATGTTGACCCTGGAAGCCCTGTGGTACAAGTCAATATTAATGGTCAGATGGTAAAGAATGTTTTGATTGACCTAAGTGCAGCCATTAATGTAATGACCAAGCATACTATGGAGTATTTGAATATCCTAACCATTAGGTCTACACCCACCATCTTGCAGCTTGCTGACAGTTCCACTGTAACACCTGACGGCCTGGTGGAAGATATAATTGTCAATCTTGAATCATGGGAATACCCCGCTGATTTCACCATATTGTCCACTAAGGCAACTTTGGGGGGATATCCTATCATCCTAGGTAGACCATGGTTAGCCACAGTTGATGCCTTTATAGGATGCCATTCTGGAGACATGACAATCTCTGATGGTCAGTCAACAAAGAAATTGGCTTTATACCCACCTGCCCAACCTCAGCCAAACTTGTCTAAACCAATTTTGCCAGACTTAGGAGAAAAAATTGAAGATGTCAACTCATTGGCCTAGTTAATGATGCTGCAAACTAATCTGTTTTCCCAACTTCAAAGTGAAGATGACTTGCTTTTCCAAATTTTGCAATCCAATTCTGACGTAAGTAGTCCATTTGTTTTAAATAATTGTCCTCAACAATATTTTCTGCAGCAACTGAGTCCTGATAACCTACCATTTAAAATCCATGCAGTTTATCAACATTTGCTCCCACAAGAAATATAGACACCACCTTTGCCAGTAGATTCTATGAATGATCTTACCAAACAAATTGAGTTGTCTCTAAGCCACTATCTGAATATTAATAATAGGTTGTCTCAAGCTCAACAAACTTCCCTGGTCACAATGCTGCAAGATCAGCACAATGCTTTTGCATGGGACTATGGGGATATGAAGGGAATAGATCCTCAGCTCTATACTCATAGGATCTACATTAAGGAAGATTGTTCACCTGTTAGGTAGCCTCAAAGAAGGATAAACCCAACACTCAGGGAAATAGTTAAAAATGAGCTCCAAAAATTGCTTGATGCTGGTTTCATCTACCCTATTTCAGACAGTCAATGGGTATCTCCATTGGTGATTTTTCCTAAAAAAGGTGGGAAGTGGCGAGTTTGTGTAGATTACAAGGAGCTGAATACTGCAACTAAAAAGGATCACTTTCCACTACCATTTGTTGATCAAATATTAGACTCATTGTCTAGTAAAAAGTATTTCTCATTTTTAGATGGATATAGTGGGTATAATCAAATTAAAATTGCCCCTAGGGATCAGGATAAAACAACCTTTACTTGTCCATGGGGGATTTTTGCTTACTCTGTCTTACCTTTTGGCCTGTGTAATGCTCCCACCACATTTCAAAGAGTAGTAATTAGTATTTTTGTTGACATTTCTCATGATTCTATGGAGATCTACATGGATGACTTCACCACTTATGGAGTAACTTATGAAGAAGCATTATCAAATTTGGAGAAAGTTTTGAAAAGATGTAAGGAGCATAATTTGTCTTTAAATAGTGAGAAGTGCTTTATGATGATGCAAGAGGGAATTGTTTTAGGCCATCATATCTCTCCAGCTGGAACTCAAGTTGATCCTGCAAAAATTGAAGTTATTCTGACCTTGCTAGCACCTATGAAACAAAAGGATGTTAAAAGCTTCTTAAGACATGCTGGATATTATAGAAGGTTCATCAAAGATTTCAACAAAATAGCCAGTCCATTGTATGCCTTATTGACTAAGGATTCTGAATTTCATTGGACGGAGGCCTGTGACAAATCTTTCCTGCAGCTTAAGGACTTACTTACTAAAGCACCTATTCTTCAAAGACCAAAGTGGAGTTTTCCCTTTCATATACACACAGATGCTTCTGATTATGCCATAGGGGCAGTGTTAGGATAGAAGGAGAATTCCATAGAGCATGCCATCTATTTCATCAGCAAAAATCTTCAAGGACCAGACTTAAACTATACTGTCACAGAAAAAGAATTGCTAGCAGTTGTGTATGCTCTGAACAAGTTTTGGCATTATGTCACTGGTTACCAAATATTTTTTCATACAAACCATGCAATAATAAGGTACCTTATGAATAAACCTACCATATCTGGTAGATTAGCAAGGTGGCTACTATTGTTGCAGGAATTTGATATCATAGTTATCAACAAACCAGGAAAAGCAAATGTGGTGGCTGATTTCTTGTCAAGACTTCAAACAGCTACACCTGCCACATCTGAAATAATTGATGATAGCTTTCCTGATGAACATCTATTTTCTATTGCTACTAGAACTCCATGGTATGCAAATATTGCAAATTACTTAGCTGCCAGCAAAATACCAGCTCACTTCTCACCAAAGGACAGGAGGCTTTTGATTGAGAAAATTTTTAACTTTTCATGGATTGCAGACTGTTTGTTTTATATAGGGTCTGCCCAAGTCATGCAAAGGTGTGTCAGAGAAGATGAGACATATGATATTTTGCATGCTTGTCATGATGAGCCATGTGGTGGGCACTTTGCATCTAAAAGAACATCAATGAAAGTGCTTAATATAGGATACTATTGGCCCACACTACACAAGGATGTTGTAGCCTACACCAGGAAATGTGACAAATGTCAAAGAATGGGGAGACCAACGAAGTCTGATGAAAAGCCCTTGTATCTACAAGTGGTGGTTACTCCCTTTGATAAGTGGGGAATGGATTTTGTTGGGCCAATTGATCCTCCATCCAAAGGAAAATCCTACATTTTAGTTTGCATTGATTATGTCACAAAATGGGTGGAAGTAAAAGCAATGACACATGCAAGAGACAATAAGGTTGCTGAGTTCCTTTATGAACAAATTTTTACCAGATTTAGAGTCTTGAGAGAACTTGTTACTGATCACTGCATTGATGAATGACTATAAGATCAGACACATAAAATCAAGTCGTTATCACCCTCAAGCCAATGGTCAAGCAGAGGTAACTAACAGAGAACTGGAGGCCATCCTTACAAAAATAGTCTAGTTACACAAGAAAGACTGGAGCAGTCATCCTCTAGAAGCAGTCTGGGCTTATAGAACATGGAAAACAACTACAGGTTTTACCCCTTTTGAGTTACTTTATGGAAAAAATGCCATGTTGCCAATTGAGTTTGAACATAAGACTTTGAGGACTGCTCTTCAGTTACACATTGATCTTTCTAAAGCTCAAAAGGAATGCCTCCTCCAATTGAATGCATTAGATGAGATCCGGAAAGCTGCCTTGTAGCATACAGAAGCAATACAACAGCAAAGGAAGAAATGGCATGACCACAATATCCGCACAAAGCATTTCTCCGTTGGTGATTGGGCCCTACTTTACAACTCTAGGTATAAAGAGAATCAAGGTAAGCTTACAACAAGATGGCTTGGAACGTATGAAATTGAAAATGTATTTGATAATGGTTCGGTTTAGTTGGCAACAATCGATCTTGTCCGATTCAAACTGTTGGTTAATGGACACCGTCTTCGGTTATACCATAAGCCTGCATCAAAAGAACAATTTATAAAACAGTTTGTTTCCCTTGCAACCATTGACCTTCATGCAGTAAAAGGTTTCAGTCTTCTTCCTGCAGCATCTCTTTGAAAGTATGTTGTACGTCCATAATAAAGGTTTTCTTTTTCCGAAAGCCACTTTCTCCATCACCATCATTCACTCATTCCATTTTTCTTTTCTATGTCACCCATCCATGTCATCCATCTGTCGTACCACCTTCATTTATGGTTTATTTTCAAGCAGTCATTTTTGGTTGTGCTATGATATATCCCAACATTCGTGGGCATTAATTACAAGGTACACGATATTCTTTTTATTTGTCACATCATTCATTCATTTTATTTATTCATTTATTACAATATGTCTATCAGTCATTACTGCCAGTTCCTCACCTATCCTTTCACACATGTGTGGACACATGTCAAATCTTAAGTAGGGGGCAGGGATAATCTATTTCAAATTCTTTCCTTTTGCTATTGCCACATCTAGTAAAGATATTTTTTATCGTACTTGCCGCCAAATGAATGCATGTTTTTCCCTAATCAACAAATTAACTGCTTAATTAAGTAGTTCTAAAAAATCATTGCATGCAATTATCTTTTATATCATTTATGGTAAAGTAAAAAGGTAAAGAATCCGAAAAGAAAGAAGCAGAGCAGAGAAAAGTGTTTTTCAAATATTCAGAAGAGGTTGAGATTCAGGTTTTTAGCATAAACGGTTGTGAATATGGGTGGTCATCTAGTACGACATGAACCAGCGGCTCATGAAGCCTTAACACAAGACCCTCAAATAGTTCGGGCATTCAGTATGTGCGGATGGTTGAATTACTTTTTGAGTATCGATTCCTTTCATGAGGAAGCTGTTGGTGAATTTTTAAGAACTCTTTCTGAGGAAGAGGCTATAGTATGGGGTTTAACAGTAGTAGTCACTGAGGAACGGATTGCTGAGATAATCGGGCTTGTTGCAGCTAGAGAAAACTTTCCTTCAGGAAGGGATGCCATCTCTGCCAAGGCAGAATTCACATTGCCAACTAATGGACCCTTGGAGGTTTCAAAGCAAGGGTGCAAAAGGGTGTCACTGCCTTATCCATATTCAGAATATGCCTCCTTTATAATCAGGTATTTAACTTGTGAAGGACGTTTTTCTTATTTGCATTCCTACCATTTTAAACTGTTAAGTCATATAAGGCACGGGTTAGCTATCAACGTCCCGAATTTCTTGTTAAATCTTTTGGAGCGTAGTGCCTGTGAAACTCATAAGGGAAAAGACAATTTCATCTCCCATCATGCCCTTATTAAACTATTTACTAAGCATTCCCTGAGGGACGTATCACCCCTTTCTTGAAAAGAATTTGTTGCCCAGAAAGGACTGTAGCCTCCTGAACCTCCTAGAATACTGCCTGCACAACCCAAGAAAAAGAAAAAGAGAGTAGAGTCTTTGAGTAGAGAAGCTAAGCAAGAATCAATCGCTATAACTGAGCCCTCTACCCAAGTTAAAACCAGGTCTGCTACAAGGAAAGAAAAGGGAAAACAAAAATAGGCAAACCATCTAGCGCTGGGCATACCCCAGAAGAAAACCCTCAAATGAATAAGCAAAAATGAGCTACCCGACTTTTTCCTGCAGCAACACCTGATGTCACCACAGTTTCATCATCCTCTCCTACTGATTCTCAAACCCCCAAGTAAGCTGGGAAGAGAAAAGCTTCAAAAGAACCTCCTTCATCAACTACATTACCTAGGAGAGCTTCAGCAAGAAAACGAAGTCAAACTACCCCAACCTCTTCTGCCCGACCTGAAATAATAGTCATTTCAGAGGAATCCGACAAACTCATTCATGAGAATTCTTAGAGTATATCTGAGAATTTTCCACTCAGCCCCTTTGTTATTCCTGATGATATACAAGATGAAACAGAGGAAGTTAGGGAAGAACAGCAAGGTTGTAATAATGAAGGGAGAATGTCGAGTCTTGATGACTTGGTTGATGTAGTTGAAATAATTTCAGAGGAAACACAGTCCCCTCCTGACCAGCAACATGAGTTCATCCTGCAACAAGAACAAGAGCAATTTGAGCAGCCTGAGACATCTAATGCAATACCATTGCCCTCTGAAACATGTCAGACATTGGTTGTGTATAAAAGAACGTTGCTAATCGAATACTTAGAATACCTTCAAATAACTTGGAGGCCTATGACACTTCAAACCTTGAGCTTTTGCCATCTGGCTAAAATTCAAATGCAACAGAGTATGTGGGAGGAAGAAAAGAAGAAGTTAAAGAAAGAGATTGAAAATCATAAACAAGAAATCCAGGAGGTGAAAGAAAAGATGAATGAAATGATGAAGGTGGCAGGGCAAATCATGGAATGTAGGCTACCACCCAGAGTATATGTAATGTGTCTCAAAGAGCAGTTTATGTGGTTCCAATTAATGAGGATTTCTAAAAACCTTGACCCTGTTCCTAATTCTACTAAAGAATTATATGATGCCTATCAAATAGCACCTAACTGGCTAAGGAATTCTATGTTTGAATTTTATTTACATGGTTTATTAATCCCTTGTGAAACTGAGTGGAATCCACTTCTTTTCATAGGTGACATGCATTTGAGATCACTTATGTCCTGGGCAGCAAATGAAATTAATTATGGGAAACAATTTGAGGACTATGAGGAAGCTGAGTGGAAAGAACCTATTCCCCTTAGATCAGAAAGCTTAGACCCCCAAACATTTCTGAGGATCTGGTTCTCTGTTGCATATGGATTTTATGATCCTGCAACAAGGATAAGGATATTTGATCTTAGGAAATAGGTTTATGATGAGTTTAAAGGCCAACCATGTTCGTCTTGGAAGCTTTCAGCTTCCAAAAGTAAAACAAGATGGGAAAAGCTAACAGTTAGTCTAAGAAAGTCTGAGCCCCATAGTCCCTTGAATTTAAGAGCACCCGTCAGGAGATCAGAAAGATATATGCAGTTAGGTCTTCAGGAAAGATTTGAATTGTGGTTGTCACTTACATTTAGACCTCCTGCTTTGATGTGGCCACTGTATCCTTATCTGGCCACAGATATCAATGAAGACACAGAAGCTCGTAGATATGAAAGATGGCAGAATTGCAAGGGTTTCTACTACAGGTTTGGGACTGCACTACAGGGCCATGTGACTCCTACAGATTTTGGGGACACAACCAGGAAGATTAATGCTGGAGGACCAGTATTAGCTAAAGTAGGGGGCAAATGATGAGCCCAGAATATATTTATAATTTGGATATCATGTTATAGTTTTAAAAGCCCTTGCTCTCTTTTATGGATGTTTTAAACTCTGTGGTTATAAACTTTTCATGTTAATGGGTAGTATTCTATGACAAGCATTCTTATATTTTTGCAGCCTAAATATCTTAATATGTCTATGTTCATTACCCTGTTTTGACCCCTCAATTGACTGATACGATATATGTAGTTTTTGGATAAGTAAGATGAATTTGATGCGTGTGATTAATAAGGAGTATCATGCTATTATGAGTGCATGCCTTCTTTTTCCTCTGTTGCCATGTGTTCTACAGGTTGTTAAAAGCTGGTATGAACAGGTCAATGCACAGCAAAACACGGCCTTGCGGAAAAATCCGTTTCCAGCACACCATCGAAGGAGTCGTTTCAAGCAAGGATTCTTTATCCAGGTCATTGGGAAGAAACCGAATGGATCATCAATCTAGGAAGATTGGAGTTCTAGATTTCCTCTTAATCTATTAAGCAGATAAACTTGCATTTATGAAATCTGTTCCTTAGTCTCAGGTAGCATTTATATCCACATCTTTCTCTGTTAGTTAGTTAGTTAGCTATTTCTCTTTAAATAAATGTTCCTCCTGCGTGAGTGAACGAGATGATAGAGAAAAGATTAGACTAGAGAGTAGAGATAGAACAGAGTGTATTAAGGTTACTGTTATAATGAAAAGTAGAACTTTGCGTTAAAGTTTTCTTACAAGCAAAACAACCATGTATGTGATTTTGAGTTCATGAATAAAAAGCTAATGACGTTTTGAATTCAACTCTTGTTTAAATTGGTTGATGCTTGCTAAGGGGGCCCACTTAGTGAGTATCTATAGTTAGCTATTTACTTCCTATTGTTTATCTGTTAGAATTTCATTCCAGTAAGTTTTAATGCAAACTCAGTCTTAAACTATTCCTGCAGCATAAGGAATCCATCCTTGTGTCTGTTCCTGTAGCATAAGGCAAGTTCATGGTTTATTTCCCAATAATGGTTATTATGATTCGTGCTTTAGTTAAGTGATGCTTAAGTTAGTAAGACTTTATTTCACGTTCCTGCATCAGAGTTAGAATTCCTTTCAAGCATTTATTTCTAATAGGTTGTGGCTAAAATCAGTTCTTAGTGCACATACAGTGTCGCTCCACTTCAAGTATACGTTCCCTGATTTGACAAGTAAATGAACGACCATGAGAAGATGTTAGTCACCTGCTAGAATGTCCAATTCTTAGGTTAGGATTTGTCATGAATTTTATATCCTTTTGTGGGCGACAACCAATGACCTTATCCAAGTCAAATTGGATTGGGATTTAGTCTCTACAAATTGGTTTCTAGACTACTTGTGCTCTCTTTCTTCCTTCTCTAGAATTGGTTTCGACCATTTTCCTATTTTTCTCTCTACAGAGAAGGTAGTAAGAAGGAATCATTTCCCATTCAAATTTAAAACAATGTGGCTTAGACATCCTAATCTTAGAGCCTGTATTTACGACTGATGGCAGGTGCAAATTGAAGGGACAACTATGTTTAGAATTTCCAAGAAATTAGCAATTATCAAATGCAACATCAGAAAATGGAATAAGGGATCCTTTGGGCATATTTTCAGTGATAAGACCCTTGTTTTCCAATACTTGGAGATGGTCCAAAATGAAATTCATTTAGTTAGTTTGACTGATTCTTTACAATTGGAAGAAGATGTGCTACTATTGAAGCTTTATGATATAATTGCAAAGGAAGAAGATTTTTGGAGGTAGCATTCTCAAGATATTTGGCTCAAGTCCAATGATCATAATACTATGTTCTTCCACCTTTCATCTCTCAAGAAAATATTTTGAAATAGGATCAAATCTGTTTTAGTGAATGGTGGTTCCTTGGAGGAGGATGGGGCTATTTTCACTGTTGCTATAGATTTCTTTGCTAACTTGCTAAAAGATGATCTTTGCATTGATCAAGGGGATGAGGAGTCTTTTCTTGATGTTATTCCTTCAATCTTGTCTGAGGATATTAATAAGATGTTGGTGACTATCCCCTTTGTGGAGGAAGTTAAAAGGGCTATGTTCTCATTTGAAGGGAACAAAGCCTCTGGCCCATATGGCTTTTCGTTTCTTTTCATTCATGCATTTTGGGATATTGTGGCTTGGGATGTTATCAATGCTACTAAGGAGTTTTTTGGTTGTGGTAAGATCCTATGTGAGCTTAATTCCACTTTATCAGTTATTATCCCTAAGACCCCTGGTGTGAATGCTTTTTCTAATTTTAGGCCCATCATCCTATCTAATTCCATTTGCAAAAAAAATTCAAAATTTTTGGCTTCTTGTCTCCAAGGGGTCCTCCCTCATATCATGTCAGTCCAATAGAGTGGATTTTTTTTGGGTCACCAAATTGTGGACTCTATTATTTATGTGTATGAGGTTTCCCACTCACTCTTGGTTAATCAGAAGGTTGGGCTCTTTCTTGAGCTAGATCTTCTAAAGTCTTATGATAGGATTAATTGGAATTTTCTTCAAAAGGTTCTCCTATGCTTTGGATTTAGTCAAAAATTTGTGAAGTTGATTGATCAATTGGTTTCCACTTCATGCTTCTCTATTCTGATCAATGGTTCCCCATCACCTTTCTTTTATATTTTGATCGGCATTAGACAAGGTGATCCTATTTCTTCGCCCATCTTTGTCATTATGGTTGAAGCTCTTGGTAGGACCATTCAAAAGGTTGTGGTGGAAGGTGCTCTCAAAGGCCTCAAACCATCCTCATGCTATTCTCCTATTTCACATCAACATTTTTTTGATGATACAATAGTGATGGGGGAATCTTCAGTTAGAGAAATCAATGTGTTGAAAAATATTATTGAATTCTATGAAAGGGCTTCAGGTCAACACATCAACCTACCAAAAATCACTCTCTTATGTCTTAATACATCGAGTGTTCTTCAAGAAAAATTGGCAAGAATTATTAACTATAAGTTGGGATTTTTCCCTAATATTTATTTGGGTCTCCTGCTTTTCACTTCAAAGATTGTTGATTCTTTATGGAGTGGGCTATTGGATAAGTTCAACAATAAGCTTGTCGAGTGGAAGGGTACCCTTCTAAGTCAAGTAGGGAAGTTGCAATTGATCATATCAACTTTTCATAATCTATCTTTGTATTCTCTCATCTTGTTAAAAATCCTTTTGAAATTTGGTGATGAAATAGAACAAATCATGAGAAGATTTCTTTGGACTAGCATGAAAGAGAAAGTAAGACTCCCTCTTGTGGGTTGGGATCAATTTTGTAAACCTAATAAGTGGGGAGGTCTTAATATAAGAGATCTAAGATCCTTGAATCTTTCTCTTTTGTTCAAGAATGTCTGGCATCTTCTTAGTGGTTCTGCAAGTTGGTCTATCTTTCTAAGGAACAAATATCTTTCTTCTTTTGGAAGGCCTTGGGACCTCCTTAATGAGGATTAGGTGGTTGTGGTTCCTTCTTTGGTTTCTTGTTTCTGGAGGTGTATTCTCCCCAGTAAAAGAGTTGTTAAGGATGGGTCATATTGGCTTATGGGTGATGGAAAACAAATTTGGTTTTAAGAGGATGCCTAGTGTGATGTTGGGGTTCTCTCAGATCAGCCTTGGGCTCTCCCCTTAAATGATTTGTGTATGGGAACTTTTGGAAGTAGGGTGAATAATTATATGAGAAATAGTTTGTGGCTTGATTTCCAATCATGGGACCCCTCACTAGCTCCTCTTCAAGATTTCTTGTATTATATCAAAATTCCCTTTGCCTTGAAGGATGATAGAGTGATCTAGAAACATTCATCCAATGGGGTTTTCTTGGTGGAATCTACCTTTAAAATTATTTTTTCCAAATTGGATCGTATTTTTTTTTGGAGTCGCATTTGGAATAAGTTTTTAACCCCCAAGATCAACATTTTATTTTGGCTCCTTGTGTAGAGTAAAGTTCTTACGGTTGATGTTCTTTGAAGAAGAGATTTTTCTCTTCCAAACAGATGTGCACTCTATGAATGTGAGGCTAAAAGTGTTTTTCATATTTTCTTGGGTTGTTGCTTTTCTTCAAAGGCCTGAAGAAGGTTCCTATCTCTTTGGAATTTGGATTGGATATTCCAAAATTCCTTTTGCAGCTTCTATGATCAATGGATTTTCCCCTTGGCTTCCTACCTATTCAGAAGGCTTTGGTCTTTGATGGCTCCTCATATTGCATTGGGATTATGGAAAGAAAGGAATGATAGGGTCTTTAGGGAAGTGAAAGTCAAGGAGGAGGTTGTGCTCCACAAGATTCATAGGGTTATTATTTAAAATTTTAGAGTTTGTTTTGAAGATTCCCCCTCATCCTCTCATCATTCCTTATTGCAAGGTTATGATCTCTTGGTGGTTTCTAATTACAAGATAATTGTCTTCTCTTTTCCCCTCAAGCCTTTCAATCCATCCAGAGATAATATTTATTGGAAATGTCCTTCATAGGGGTGGATTAAGGTGAATTTTGATGGGGTGGCTAAGGGAAATCTTGGGCCCATTGGATGTGGGAGGGTGCTAAGGGATGAGAATGACAGTCTTCTGGTAGCTATGACTCTCATATTGGGAACCTATTCCAATAGTTAAGCCAAATCTAAAGCTACTTATTTGGGCATTAAAATTGTGTATGAAAATGGCTTTAGAAGAGTCTAGGTCAAGGGGGGTTTCCGTAACATAATTAACTTCTAACTTGGTGTTTCTAATCCTAGATGGATAGTTGACGATTTGATTGTTGACTCTCATGCAATCATGAATCATTTTGATTAAGTTCGCATTGCCCATATTTATACAGAAGGTAATTCTCTTGCAAACTTCTTTAATAATGAATGGGTTAATTTAATGATATCCAAAACATGGGATGGGTACAACTCAATACCCAAGAGTGATTTTTCATTACTGCGATATGATATCTAACGTAAGTCTTGAGATTTGGTGTGGCTAAGGTGCAATCATATCCCACCTTTTCTCATGATTTCTAAGCATTTTAGTGCCCCTTCCTAAAGCCCTTTCTGAAACTAGCTTCATTGTGAATGCTAATCTAAGTTCCTAGTAGAATTTAGGTTATTTCTAGAAAATGATGGGGGCTGATTATAGTTGGGTAGACCCTATATCTTGTGACAGATGGAGAAGAAAACCGAAGTTCTAGCAGATTTTAGAAGGAGAGCTTACTCTATACATGGAAAGGCTTCATGGTTTCGACCATGAGGCCACAACATATTTGTTAATGGTTGGCATAATCGTTCCCTAATAGTAAATGGTTTTATTTTTCCCATTAATGAGGAATTTATCGCACAGATCACTGGCTTGAGCTCAAGTGGGAGAAACTTCTTTAAGGAGTAGAAGGGCAATGAGGATGTGATGGATTATTTCTTTAAGGATAATGAAAAGTAGAAGATTGTAAAGATTTCCTCCTAGGGCTATGACTACTCATCGATCAAGGTTATTTTGGCAGAGGTGGCTGAGGTTATTATGAGTTACATAACCCTGGATGGTCATTTCACTGCCATCCTAGGGTTTCATTTTAATTTATTCGATCATTTATGTCATAAGTTGCATGTCTCCTTTTTCTTTTTCTTGCTTTTCTCCCTAGAGACTTTAATTTATGCCCATTTGAAGAATACTTGCACACCTCATCTTCATGAGGGGTTGATTCTCCTCATAGTGGAGTATATTAAGGTTCACTCCCCAACCAAAATGGTTAAAGGAAAAGATCATCTGGTTAAGCCTAGGGTTTTTGAACACCCTACCAAGGAGTGTGTTATTGATAATGAGGAAGAATAGGAGTGGAGGGTGGATGAAGACACCATTGAGGTTTCTTCATCTCCCTCTTCAAGCCCACTACCATAGAAAAGGAAGCTAGTTAACAAGAAGAAAATTGTGCCTAAGGAGAAGCCAAAGAAGTAGGTGGATAGCCCCATGATAAAGATGATGATGGATATGAGACAGGTGAGAAGGAAGTTTCTCAACCACCCGAGAAGTCTAAGTTTATGGAGGAATTTACTTGGCCACCTAAGGTGTCCTTGATAAAATCTAAAAAGTAGGGTGGTCATCCCCATGACAGGGATATTGGTGGGTATTAGATGGGGGAAGAGGAGGTCATCCAGACTTCTAAGAAGTTGGTGCCCAAGACACACAAGAAGTAGACTGCTAGGCCCTAGGATCGATATTTAGGTGATCATGTGACAGATGATGAGGTTGATGTCTAGCCCTTCCCTCATCCTAAAGATGTAGTTTTGGTAGGTGGCCTAAAAATGAATGTGGATGCAGTCTATTCTCAACCTACTACTAAGGACAAATGCAAGGAGAAAATTCTTGTTCTAGATAAAGGCACAAAGGTAGACATTTTGAAGGATTCTAGGAGGATTGACCCCTTATTTGTTGATTTTTTTTACTTGTATGAGGAGAACTTTAATATGATGACCCTTTGTCCATGGCCAAAAATGGAGCTACCTGCAATTTTAGGGTGGTGAAATGGGTCCTAATTAAATTCAATAAGGTTAATGTTAAAATTAGAAGTCTCAAGGAAAAATTTGAAATTATGTCAAAGGGATCTACTTCTAATATCTTTATTGAAAGAATTGTGGATTTGGAAGTTTTGTTTCAGACTTTCAGTCTAAGTGTGCTAATCAGCTACAAGGATTGGAGAAGAAAGTGGCTACATTGGACAAGGATATTCATAAGCTTTTTGAGGTAAGTCACATGTCTATCAAAAATAGTGTAGATTCTCTAAAGGTTTTAATGGAAAAAATTGGTGCCCTTAGGGAGCACCAGATGGTGGGGTACTAGATGCGAGCACTTCCCACTAAGGAAAAGGAAAGAACCAAGGGAATGAGGTTTTGAGTGCTAGAACAAGGGCTAGCCTCAAGAAATCCTTTGAATAGGAAAAACAAGAGTTGTTGTCCATGTTCAACCTTCACTACAACCAGGAATTGGAGGCTACCAAAACTTTAAAAGAAATGAGATAGTCTTGTTGTGCCTCTCTATGTAGTCTTTTAGTTTGTTGTTGTGTCATTTTTTTGGATACTATTTGGCTGCTAGGTTCTTTGTTTTTCTTTCATCCCAATAGTGTTTTTCTATTTTTTCATACTTTTATAAATGGTTTTGGTTCCCTTCAAAACCTTTTTTCCCCTCTTAATAAAAAAATCCCTTGTTGAAGGACATATCTTTTTATCACTAATATAAGAAAACTTTATTCTATAAGGGAGATTAAATTTAATTTTGTGCTTGTGAGACCTACTTAAATTTATGCACTCTCCTTTTACCTTTCAGTGAAGTCGTAGATCAAAATCTTAATCTAGTATCTTTTCTTTTTATCCTTTTTCATCCTAAGGACTATAATCATGTATGCTCTATTGAAATGCACAAGACAACTGAGAGGGGGGGTGAATCAATTATATCAAATCTCTTCACTTATAAACTTAATATTTTCACCTTAACTTCAAACTATTATTAAGTGTAAACATGAAATGCAAATAATAGAAAGCAAACACTAGAGACACTAGATTTACATGGAAAACCCAATGAGGGAAAAACCACGGTGAGGATTAACTCACAATATATTAGTAATGCAATACCGGATACAAAGGCTCACTACCTTGAGAAGGACTCATTGTCCAGAAAGGAGGCTCACTGGAGATAAATGAAGATCCACCACTAGGGTTCCACACATTCGCAACCTGATTAGAATATTATAGATGCTATCAGCTCACTTCTTTCAAGCATCTAACACCTTAAAGTACTATTTCCTTAAATCGCTCTTCCACTCTCTACTTTTTGCACTTGTTCACTCACTTGCTTGATTCATGGATTATTGATGGATGTATATTAAATTCGCCACAACTTGATTTTCTTTTATACCATCTTCAACCTTAGAAACATTCACCAAGGTCGGCTTATGCAATTTCAAATTATAATTTCAAAACTAGGTCGTCTACTCAACGTTCCCACGATGGATAAGAATGAGAGAGGACCAACTACATATTTAATATAGGACCCAAACAACATCTTGAAGCATGCACACACTTTCTCAAATCGATGCAAAAGCCAAATGTAACGTGTAAACACTAGGTCGGACAAACCTAATAAAAACACCAATGATCTTTGAAGTACACGCCTCTCCAGCAAGATAATCACATGTGGATCACTCAACACACTTTCACCAGTCATTTCACAATCTCTGAGAGCACTTCAGGTACATACGCAACAATTACAACCAACTGCATTTTTAGAGAACTCTTCACTAGTCCAACCATACCAGCCAATAAAAATAGAAGAGCTCTAGAGTAGGTCTTCTAGAGCACCAAACTATAAGAAAATTTGTCAGAAAATAGGAACCATTAGAAATAGTCATCTCCCATATCCGCAAGATCTGAAACCAGATATCAGAAGACTGTGGAGCCAAAACATTTCTCCCAATCTACAAATAGAAAGTTTTGTCAAACCATTTCACACACTAGTGAACATATCTTCTACTCTCCATCAAACCAGAAGCCAAAACTCAAGATATACGATCCATTAAAGCTTATGAACATATCTATAGATCCACATAGGAATAGGATCAACATAGGAGAAATGTGAAGCACTATAGCAGAGCACACTCAGAACATACTTTCAATTCTACTTTCATTATTTCTCAAATTTTCTCAAAAGCACTTGGCAAATACACAACTTGCTCAACTTGAACTATGTTGACATCAATGAAAACATTAATGAAAACACCACCAAACACATCCATACTTGCAAAAATCTCCCCCTTTTTCATTGATGGCAACACATGATGTTAAAAACCATCAAAAATAGCATACATGATTGTCAGAAACGACAACCTACCAAGCATAAAATTTTCACGTGATTCTCTCTCCCCATTTGAAATCAATTTCAAAGGAAGTTCTTGCCATATAAATCTTTGTTTACTCCCCCTAAGGAGCACACCCACATCACATACTGCAACAATGCACTTCACTACTCCCCCTGAGGAGTAGACCACAATCATCAATTCAAAATAAAGATCTTGTGAATTCACTTGATTGATGCACCTCCATGTGCACTTAGTTCAAAGAAGGAGGGGCAGTAACCTTAGCTTCCCTCTAAGATACTCAAAAGTATCCTTTGGAAGGGCCTTAGTGAATATGTCTGCAAATTGTTCTTTGGTAGGTACATATTCAAGTCTAACTTCATTCCTCAATACCTTCTCCCTCAAGAAGTGATACTTGATAGATATATGCTTTGTTCTGGAACGCATCATTGGATTCTTTGAAATGTTTACAGCACTTGTATTGTCACAAAATATAGAGATAGTTTCATCACTTACCATACCTATGTTCATCAAGGTTTGCTTCATCCAAAGTACCTATGTACACCAAGATGTTGCTGCAATATACTCTTCTTCTGCAGTGGATAAAAAAATTAAATCTTGTTTCTTACTCAACCATGAAACTAATATTCCTCCAAGGAAGAATGCAACACCACTTGTACTCTTCCGGTCAACTACACAACCAACCCAATTTTCATCAGTGTAGGCATTCAGATTGAAATCATTGCCCTTCGAATACTATAGTTCATAGTCTAGAGTTCCTTTATGATATTTGAATATCCTCTTCATAGCTGTAACATGTGCTTCCTTAGGTTTTGCTTGAAATCTAGCAACTAAGCATACTACATGCATGATATTAGGTCTAGTAGCAGTAAGATATAATAATCCACCAATCGTGGATCTACACATGCTCTGATCAACTTTAGCAGATTCATCATCCTTACTCAGCTTACATCTAGTTGCCATAGGGGTACAAACCGGTTTGGAGTCATCCACTCTAAACTTCTTTAACAATTCCTTAACATACTTGGATTTTGAAATGAATATCCCTTTGTAAGTTTGATTTACTTGGAGTCCAAGGAAGAAATTTAGTTCACCAATCATAGAAATTTCAAATTCTTTTTGCATCTCTTCAGCAAACATCTTACACATATCTTCATTTCCACAAAATATGATGTCATCAATATAGACCACAACTATCAATATCTTGTTGTTCTCAATCTTGAAGTAAAGATTGTTGTATGCGGACCCTTTGTTGAATCCTTGCTTTGTCAAGTATTTATCTAGTCTTGCATACCAAGCTATGGGAGCTTGCTTAAGTCCATATAATGCCTTCTTTAATTTACAAACCATGTCTGGTATGTCAGATAGTTGAAAACTTTTTGGTTGCTCCATATACACTTCTTCTTCCAATTCTCCATTTAGAAATGCAGACTTGACATCCGTCTGATATACTTTGAAGTCTTTATAGACTCAAAATGCCAAGAACATCTGAATGGCCTCCATTCTTGCTATAGGTGCAAAAGTTTCTTCAAAATCTATTCCTTCAACTTGTCAATATCCTTTACATACAAGTCTTTCTTTATTCCTTACCACTTCACCATCTTCATTCAACTTGTTTCTGAATACCCATTTAGAACCAATTACATTGTTGTTTCCAATTCTAGGGACTAGTTCCCATGTCTCATTCTTCTCTATCTACTATAGTTCCTCTTTCATTTCTCTAACCCGACTTTCATCATCACATGCTTCATTTACAGTCTTGGGTTCTATCTTAGAAATTAAACACAAGTTTACCTCAACCACTTTGCTTCTTGTCTTCCCTCCTTCACTTTTGTCTCCAATTATCTGTTCCTCTGGATGATTTTTTTGAACATATTTAGGAGTCTTAGGTGCAGACTCTGAAGTTTCTTCTTGTTCATCACTTTGTTCTTTCTCTTCCTTTTCTTCTTCTTGTATTTTCACACAGATTGGATCATCAGGTTCAACTTTAGTTATTTCCACTGGTCTATACATAGCTTCATCAACCTTTACGTTAGTACTTTCAATTATTTTCCTCGGTCTCTTATTAAAACATCTATAAGCCTTTCTGTTATTTGAATATCCAAGGAAAATTCCTTCATCACATCTAGCATCAAACTTTCCAAGATTTTCTTCATCTCTTCTAATATAATATCTACCTCCAAATACCTTAAAGTATTTAATAGTAGGAGTCTTACCGGTCCATAACTCATGAGGGGTCTTAGTACTTTTACCTCTTATTTGAACTCTATTAAGAATGTAAACAACAATGTGGATTGCTTCTCTCCAATACACATCAGGAACATTGGCTTCTTTCATCATAGTTCTGGTAGCCTCTTGAACAGTCTGGTTCTTTCTTTCCACAACTCCATTTTATTGAGGGGTTATAAGAGCAGAGAAATGTCTTTTTATACCATGATCTTCACATAATGCATTGAACTCACCAGATGTAAATTCTCCACCTCTATCAGACCTTAAGCATTTGATTTTTAGGTTTGCTTTATTTTATACTCTTTCCTTAAACACTTTGAATCTATCAAGATCCTAATATTTTTCTCTAAGAAATGTAACCCATGTCATCCTAGAGTAATCATCAATCAAGAGCATAAAGTACCTGGCACCACTTAGGCTTCCTATTTTTGTAGGACCACAGAGGTTTGTATGAATTAATTCTAGCATTCCGGTAGATGATTGATCCTTTCCTTTGAAATTGTTTCTTGTATGTTTTCCCATCTGACAACTTCTACAAATTGAATTTGAAGACTTTGTGGTTCTAGGTAGATCTCTGACAACTTCCCTAGAATTGATCCTAACCAGATTATCAAAATTTGCATGTCCCATCCTCTGGTGATAGAGCCAATTCTCATTAATCTTAGAAACAAAACACTAACCATCACCACCCTTAAGTTGATAGATATTTCCATGAGTTCTTCTTCCAGTTGGAACCACATTTCTAGATCCTTTTCTAATCTCACAAGTGTTATCCTGAAACACAAGCTTAAAAACTTTTTTGCACATTTGTCCAACACTTAAGAGGTTATGCCTTAAACCATTTACAAAATAAATATCATCAGTATTATATTTTCCATCAAAGCTAATTATTCCTTTACCAAAAATCTTAGCACCAGAGTCATCTCCAAACATAACTATTCCTCCATCATACTTCTCAAGTTTGGTAAACTTACCTCTATCTCCAATCATATGATTTGAACATTCGTTGTCAATTACCCAAAAGTCTTCATCCTATCTGGCATGAAAAGCAGTTACCAGAGTACCTTTTGATTCATCCTTCTTACTCTCTGGACCAAATTCTTTTGCACATCTTCCATGGTTAGTAGGTACAACTTTATTTTCCAAGGCTAGAAACAAATATTCATCTTTATCTTCCTCAAGGTTAGATTAATCATCAGAAATTCCATAATCTTCCTTAACATAATACAGCTTCTTGAAATTCCTATCCGTTTTATCCTTGTAATTATTGTTATTATCTTTATTCTTCTTTTGTGTAGCTCTATTAGGACATCTTGATGCATAATGAACAATATTTCCACAACTGAAACACTTAAAGGGTAACTTACCTTTGTATTTACCAGTACCTTTCTTCAATATCATTATGAAATTTGCTTCCAAGTCTTCTGAATATTCATCATCCAAGTCATCTTCTATCTTCATTGCTTTAAAGGTTGTTTCAGTCTTCTCCTTATCTCTTGCAAATTTTATCATCTCGAATGCAGTCAGGACACCAAATAGATGCTCCTTAGTAAATGTCTTTGGATCATACTACTCTTCAAGTGTAGATACTTTGTCATTGTAATTTTCTGGTAAGGTCGTCAAGATATTTTCAATTATATCTTCATCTGACATGGTACCACCTTGATTCTTGATTTTTGTTGCTATAAGTTCAACTCTGTGATAATAACTTGCAATGGCTTCTCCCTCTTCCATTCTCAAGTTCTCAAATTTTAGCTTAGTAGTTAGTTTCCTTGACAATTTAACTCTATCATTCCCTTCATAAATGTCTTTCAACTTTGTCCATACTTCATGAGTAGTAGGTAGAGAAATAACTTTTGTTCTTTTAGTTTTATATAAAGCACTGAAGATAGCATACCTTGCTCTTTCATTCTCTTCAAAGGCTACAACCTCATCAGCATAGGAAGGACCAGCTACTGGTATCACATACTTTGTCTCCACAGCTTTCCAGGTGTTGAAATTTAGTGTAATCAAATAAATTCTCATCTGCTCTTTCCAATCACTGTAATCAGATCCATCAAAAATAGGAATCTGTAACTTGTGCGCCATCTAATCTACCTCAAGCAATTAAGCTTTTCACTGAGGAACCAGAGCTTTGATACCAATTTTTTAAATTCGCAAGACAACTGAGGGGGAGGGGGGGGGTGAATCAGTTGTATCAAATCTCTTCACTTATAAACTTAATCTTTTCACCTTAACTTCAATTTGTTATTAAGTGTAAACATGAAATGAAAATAACAAAAATCAAACACCAGAGACGCTAGATTTACGTGGAAAACCCAATGAGGGAAACCCACAGTGAGGATTAACTCACAATATAGTAGTAATGTAATACCAGATACAAAGGCTCACTGCCAAAGGGCTCACTACCCAAATACAAAGGTTCGCTACCCAGATTAATGGCTCACTGCCTTGAGAAGGACTCACTATCCATAAAGGAGGCTCACTACCTATAGAAAAATAAAAAGAGATAAATCAAGATCCACCACTAGGGTTCCACACATTCGTAACCTAATTAGAAGATTGTAGATGCCATCAACTCACTGCTTTCAGGAATCTAACACCTTAAAGTACTGTTGCCTTAACTCGCTCTTCCACTCTCTACTTTTCACACTTGTTCACTCACTTGCTCGATTCATGGATGATTGATGGATGAATATTAAATTCACCACAACTTGATTTTATTTTATACCATCTTCACCTTAGAAACATTCACCAAGGTTGGCTTATGCAATTTCAAATTACAATTTAAAAACTAGGTCGGCTACTCAACATTATCGTGGTGGATAAGAATGAGAGAGGACCAATTACATATTTAATTTAAGACCCAAACAACATCTTGAAGCTCATGCACACTTTCTCAAATCGATGCAAAAGCCAAACGTGTAAACACCAGGTCGGCCAAACCTAATGAAAACACCAATGATCTTTGAAGTACACGCATCTTCAGCAAGATAATCACACGTGGAACACTCAACACACTTCACCAGTCATTTCACCATCTCTAAGAACACTTCAGGTACATCTACGACAATTACAACCAACTTCATTTTCAAAGAACTCTTCACTAGTCCTACCGGACCAACCAGTAAAAACACAGGAGCTCTAGAGCAGGTCTTCCAGAATGCAAAACTATAAGAAAATTTGTCAAAACATAGGAACCATCAGAAATAGTCATCTCCCAGATCCACAAGATCTGAAACCGGATATCAGAAGACTACGGAGCCAAAACATTTCTCCCAGTCTACAAATGGAAAGTTCTGCCAAACTAGTTCACACATCGGTGAACATATCTTCTACTCTCCATCAAACCAGAAGCTGAAACTCTGAATATATGATCCATTAAAGCTTATGAACATACCTATAGATCTGCATAGGCATAAGATCAACATAGGATAAATGAGGAGCACTATACCGGAGCACACTCAAAACATACTTTTAATTTTGCTTTCATTATTTCTCAAATTTTCTCAAAAGCACTTGGCAAATACACAACTTTCTCAACCTAGATTGTGTTGACATCAATGACAACACCACCACACACATCCATACTTGCAACATTCTCTACCTTGCACTTCATGTGATCTTGGGCAACTAGGAGTGATTAGATCATCCTTATAGGGGGAATAACTAATGATTTGATGACCTTAGGGAATATCCTCAACTATAGCATTCTAAAAAAGTATAAATAACAGGGGATGAGTTGAAATACATACCTCTTGGAAGATAATTTTTTTAATTCAAACTAGGCCCCAAAGAAATTTATATCTTAGACAAGTGAAAGAGAAGAGCAGGTTACCCTCTCCTCCTAGTTGTTTGATAGATTTATTTTCCATCTTCATAGAATCATGTCTTTCCTACCATTGTTGTATATCAAGGATTCCCTTAGCAACTATTGTTTATCTTATTTTAAGACCCATTGACCATATTTTCTTATATTACACTAATAAGTAATTAACCCTAGAAAGATATTCATAAAGTACGGATAGAACATGATCGTAGGAGGAAATGAGTAGGCGTTCATAGTCATCCCATACATTAGGTTGCAAGTGAGGATTTTCTCTACACCCTTAACAGGGGCAAAGACTACTCACTCCTTAAATGTGGTATATATGTTGATGAGCTATCGTCAGATCTCGTACTTTCATAAATTAATTATCGGTTTGGCCAGGATGGTGTCCAAGGATATCTACAAAAGGATTTTAGATATATAACCTATGCTATATTTTATTAAAGTGAAGAATACTTACGTTGAAAAGAAATTTTAACTAGAAAGAATTTTAAAAACTTCTAATCTACAAAATCATAAGAAACGTAACCTACAAAAATAAGGAAGTTAACTAAAACTTGACTACAACACAATGGAATTTATTTAACTACTAAAATATTGAGAATAAAATCTAAGCTATTCTATCATTGTTTTTATAAAGAAATATTTCAACATAGCATGATTTATTTTGGTACATTTCTATTTCTAAAGCAATAGTTCAACACAACATGAAAATAATTGTCTATTTTGGAGCTACGAAATATAATCTTTTACATGAACAAACATTTAAAAAAGAGCATGACAGATATCATAGATAATGAAGATGATGGAAATAACATAGATAAAATTAAATATATTGAGCACATTGAACACATTAAACATGCATGTTATAAAGAGTATGAACACAATCTATGTAAAGATAATCTCAATGAAAACTAAAATACTTATCTCTACTATGTACTCCAAATCCTCAATTGAATAGCCAACTCGATGGGGGTTTAAATTCCATCACTCAAAAAATCATTAACAACATGAAATTTTACTTCTCTCAACAATATTTTTAATAAAAGAGAATCTTTATTACTTGTGTCTCATAAAATGGAAAATATCAAATTCCAAAACTATATTTTTATTAGTATAAACATATAAATAAACTATGACCTTATTCCTTAATTATGGCATCATGACGACATGCCTTGATACCATTAAAAGTTAGTTACATGAATTGCATAAATAAAAGTCTAAGTTTGCATTAAAAGAAAACAAATTTAACGACTTGAGATAACTAGCATAAATCAAGACTCTTAATTTTCAGAGAGCTAATAGTTTGGTGGCACTTGTAGCTTCAAGAAAAATAGGAGATATTTATCTCTAGAATTCCCTTCACAAAGACCTAGTCTGTGATAGTTTTGGAGATGCTCCAGGGATTCTAGAGCTCTATGGATTTGATGCTCCAAAATTCCTCTTCGTCTTGCACATATTATATCCTTACAAAAATATATATTTTAGCACATGACCATTAGCATTAAGATCGATATTAATACAAAAAGAACAATGAGTGTGCAAAAATTAATATTTAAATAATATTGTGATATATTTATTATATAATCTTGTTAAATTAAGCATGATAAGGGTATATGAATGGTAAAAAGTGGTTAAAAATGGATAATTTGGTTTTAATACAAGGATAAGTATTCATACATATCGCTCCATAGACCTATGGCTAAGAAAGTTCTCTTGCTTATTTCTTGGCTTGCTACTATGGCTTATTTTCCTCCCTTTTGTTGTATTCTTCTTCAAACAATTTATTAATATTGTAAATCAAATGTTTCTTTGGGTTTACCTCCTAAGGATGAATAATACAACCCATTGAATTTTCTATTTTTTCCTTTTGTTTATCAAATTCCCAACTAGATTGTACATCAGTAACTTTTAATGGGGTGATTGATCAAAGAATGAGGGGTGGTCTATATTTCATCCCAATCCAATTTTCATTGTTCAGTATTGTTTATGGATTCAATTGTGTAAGATATTTTTTGCATAAAAATTTTGAATCACACCTTTTGATCCATCATCAGGATGGTAAAGAGCAAGAGAAGAACAAAATCATCCTGATGATGGATCACAGAGTGTAATCCGAAACGTTGATGCAAAAAAGATCCAACACAATCGAATCCAGAAATAATACTGAATAGTAATATGGATTGCAGAAAATTGATATTGTTAATCCAATTTTCTTTTAATTTGTTTTTTTTTTTTGCAATTTCTTTAGCTCTCTTAAAATACCACATAATTTTTTCTAGTGATATTGCTTCTCACTTTTGGAGTTGCTTAGTTAGGGTTTGATATCTTTCCTCATAGGTTGCATAATTTGTCTTTTGAAAGTTAAGAATAAAATTAGTTGGAGCTTCATAACACAACTTTAAAATTTTGTTGTACTTCTCAATCATAGCTAGAATTATTTTAACATCCATTGAGATTTATCCCTAAAATCCTATGGTATTCTAAACTGATGTCTCGTTAAAATTTTAATGGTCTATTCTATCTTTTGATATTCTCTTGTTCTTTGCTACCATGCCACCTAGTTTATCATTTTAAAAATGAAAGCCCTTAAATATACTTCACCTACAAAGAGGTTGATGAAGAAGTATGTATATTTTTCAACCAAAATATTATGTGTGAAAAAATCACACAAAAGATTGTGTTGCTTTGATGCAAAATTCTTAAAAATCTTCAAAAACCTATTGATCATCTAGATCATGGGGGTAAATTACATGAAATCCTCAAGAGTTTTCATCTTAACAATTGTTAATTCAAAAACATGTTGTAAACTTTGGAGGGATATCTAAATTTGAGCAGTAACTCCCTATTTTACAAGCCTTATTCTTAGCATCCTCCAATTGTTTTTAGTTATCTTTTAGGTTTGAAATTTCTTCTTTTAATTTTGAATTTTATTTTCTCAAATTTATTAATTAACTCCTTTCCTTTTGGGGAAGCATTAGATATCTCCTGGGGCAAGTCAAGCAGCTCTTCTCAATACAAAATTTCTTGATCCCATTCTATTAACACCCTTTTAAAATTTTCATTTTCTATTTTTTCCTATCCTTTTCCTCCATCATCCTTTTCAATTTCTCAATTTCTTTATTTTTTTCTACAACTATTTTCCCCACCCTAGAAAATTATAGTGCAAATTGGATTTCTTTTAAAATTATTTCCTCTTCTTCCAATGAGTTCATCATTGGACCTTTTCCTTTGGTTGGATTGCATTTTGGGTAAATTTTTATTATATTTCTTCTTTAGGCATAATGGCTACCTCAAAAATGGGATTATCATACTATACTAGAATTTCATTAATAGGGAAGTCATGCTCCTTTGGAAGGTCTATAGTTGGATTCTTTGCTAGGTTTCTTCCTCAAGGTTCTCTTGTTCTAAATGATGTTCAGGACTAGGGTGTGCTTGGCTTTATGGTGATTAATCCTCTAAAGTGGAGAAGATGGGTTTCTTAGTTCTTTCTTGCCTTTAGTTATTTTGTTCCTAGACTATTCCTTTTCTCGCTTATCACCTGAGGCTCAACTATTTCGACTTATTTTTGGTAGCTAGGGTTCTCTTGGATTGATTTTTTTAATTTCTTTTTATGTGGGTGGCTACTAAGGGGTTCCAAATTTTTTTGTTTATCTAGGGAGTGATGAGTTTCTATAGTCTATTAGATTAAATTGTGAGGATATTCTTCAAGAGTAACTCTAGAAGATTCCCCAATTTCTAATTTTTAGACTCAATTAGTCAAGGTTTACAAGAATTTTATCAATTTATTTTATGTTTTATGGTTTCTCAAAACTTGGTGTCTACATAAAAACATAATTAGGTTTTAGAATTTTGGAGGGCCTGATCCTTTTGTATGCCTATTCATCATGATTTTTGAAGACATACAAATACATGGGTAGGTTAACTTTCAACACTAGGTTTTCTACAGCATGATATAGGTGGGTCAACATTATGAATGCCAAACCCACCACACCAAAATTATCTTTGTAGGTAAAATATTTCATCACCCATGCAATAAATAACCTCCATGGTTCAGGAATGGTATCTTTGTTAATTCCTTGACTATCACCCTTCTTATTAATTATTAATTGGGGAAAGTTTTCCCATTCTTTAATAAAATTAGATAACATGTCTTGGTATGTAAGTTGTCTCTCTTAATAAAAATCAATCCATTAACATTAATTCTAAAAATTTGAGAGATAATTTCACTACTTACCTTGAACTTTCCATCCTAAGATTGTTGTAGACCATTTTAAGAAATTATGAAAAAAATTCTCTACTAATTCCAAGTGGTAACCTTCAAAATTTTGTAAAAATTATATTCAACCTATTTCTTTGAAAACATTCATTAAATCTTGGTACTAAAGAAATTCCTTTGGGGATTTTGGTTCAACCTTCCTCTTCACACCCTTGTTACTCTTATGAAGGAAGGTTTTGCTAGCATTTATTACAAAGGAAAATTCACACTATCTAGGTGATTGTGGGAAAAATATTAGAGGGGGATTTTTTGAGTGGAATTTGAGATTAGAATAGAAAATGAGGTGAGTAATTGGTTTTACTTAGGGAAACAATGAAAATAAATGTGAAATATTATTATGCCACCTTCCTCATACAAGATGGAGAAAAGGTGATATAATTTTATATGCAAGTGGTTATTATGGTGGTAGAGATATCATTCCTAATTAATAAATTATTTATAAATCATTACATAATTAATATCAATGTGCATGCCTATTATTCTCTCATAATAATTTATATTTTCTTGCCAAGATTCAAATTCTAGTACTAACTCCTCACATTCACTTATCATTAATGCAAGTGAGATCATTTATTATTTATAATTTTGAAATCTCTTTGTTCAAATGCCAATTAATGATTCTTACACATATTTAATGTAGAAACATCTAAACCTTGATTTTGTAATTCTTTTGAAATTATTAGCTTGAAAGAAATTAAAGTTGGGGTTTGAAGAATTATTGAAGACACACAAGCATAATTTTATAGTATTATTAAAGAGGCACATGGGGGCTTCCAATAAATCATTGAAAAGATGATTTTGGAGCAACATGAGTGAGCCTCTGAAGGGATGCTTCTGAAGAAATGTGAGAAAGTTTCCAAAGAATTATTGAAAGGAAGCTTTTGGAGGAAACAACGAATGACCTTCTGGAGCATCATTGAAAGGATGCTTCTAGAGGAAACATGAGCAAACTTCTAAAGCATCGTTCAAGGGATGATTTATAGGAAAGATGAGCAAGTTTCAAGAGAATTTTTGAAAGGATACTTCCAAAGGAGAAACAATAAACAGGTTTTTGGAGTGTCATTGAAAGGATGCTTTCAAATAAAATAATGAACAACCTTCCAAAGCATCATTGAAGGGATGATTTCAGAGGAAATAACAAAAAATATTTCAAAGCATCATTGAAAGGATGCGTCTAGAGGAGACAATAAATAATCTTTCATAGCATCATTGAGGGGATGCTTTTGAAGGAAAAAATGAATGACCTTTTGGAGCATCATTGAAAGGATGCTTCCAAAGGAAACATGAGAAATATTTTATAGTATAATTAAAGGGTTGCTTCCAAAGAAACATGATCAAGCTTCTATAGAATTTTTCAAAGGATTCTTTCAAAAGAGACAATGAAAAAATTTCTAAAGCGTCATTGAAAGGATGCTTCCAGAGAGAAAAATGAACAATTTTGTGCAGAATTGTTGAAAGAATACTTCTAAAGAGAACCATGAATAGTTTATGGAGCATTTTTTAAAGTATGCTTCCAAAGATAATAATGAATGGTGTTTGGAGCATCATTAAAAGGATGTTTTAAAATAAAATAATGAATGATTTCTAGAGCATCATTGAAAGGATGGTTTTGAAGGAATCAATGAACTAGAGAAGCAACATAAATTTTTAAGAAATATAAAATTTTGAAGAATTATAAATTGAGATATGTTGGGAAAGGGAAGACTCTCTTTATACACTAAAGGTTGTTTTATTGTTTAACTATTTCAATGAACTCCTCTTCACTTACTATTTTTTGGTACAAGTGAAGTATCTGACTATTCACCAAAAGTGTTTGTGTTTCACCATCAATTGTATTTAATAAACTAGACCCATTATCAAATACTTATTCTATGCTATAGGGTCTCAACCATTGTGTTTGAAGCTCTCATTTTAGGTCTTTGTATCTTAAATTCAATAGTAGCATCCAATCTCCTTTGTGAAAATTATTTCTTTGATGTGACGTCCATTCTATATTTTTTATTTTTTGTTGCACTAATAATGTTTGTTGTATGGCTTCCAAGGTATTTCATCCAATTCATTCAACTACAATGTATGTTCAATTTGAGTTTTACTCAAATTTATACCCACATCCATGGCTATTCTTAATGTCTGAAGTTAAAATTCAATTAGTAGAATATTTTTCTTTCCAAAAATCGATTCATAAGGGGGAAAACCTATGATTGATTTCCAAGTAGTATTATATTCCCAAATAACTTCATATAATTTATTTGTTGCAAGTATGGACGTGCTTGGTGGTGTTTTCATTAATATTTTCATTGATGTCAATATAGTTCAATGTGATTGTAGATGGTACTTGTATAGTTGAGATACTGTAGAAGTGTTTAGAGTACATGAAGCTATATTTGTGAAGTTGCAATTGTGTTTTTGCCAAGTGCTTTTGAGAAAATTAATAAATAATGAAAACTATGTAGTGTGTGTGTTCTAAGTGTGCTCCGGTAATGTGCTTTACATTTCTTTTGTGTTGATCATATGCCTGTGTGGATTTGTGGTATTTATCATAAGCCTCAATGGATAACATATCCTAAGTTTTAGCTTCTGGATTCATGGAGAATGGAAGATGTGTTCATTGGTGTGTGAACTGGTTTGTTAGAACTGATTGTTTGTGGATTGGGAGAAATTTTTTTTCTCCACAGGATTTTGTTGGTTTGTTTCAAGTCTTGTGGATCTGGAAGAAGGTTAATTCTGATGTTCTCATTGTTTTGGAAAATGTTCTTGTGATTTGGTGCTTTGGAAGACTTTCTCTAGAGCTCCTGTGTGTTGTTGCTCGGTCTGGTTGGACTGTTGAAGAATGTTTTGTGCATGAAGATTATTGTAGTTGTTGTGGATATATCTGAAGTTCTCTAAGAGATGTTAAAATATTTGAAGCATGTTGGTTAATCCATGTGTGATCATCTTATTGGAGATGTGCGTACTTCAAATATCATTGGTGTTTTCATTAGGTTTGGTCAACTTGGTGTTTATGTGTTACATTAATATTTGCATTGAATTAAGGAAGCATGTGATTGATCCAAGATGTTGTTTGGGTCCTAATTAAATGTGTATTTGGTCCTCTCTCATTCTTATCCACCGCAATAATGTTGAGTAGCCGACCTAATTTGAATTTGTAAATTGAAAGATATATAGCCAACCTTGGAGAATGCTTCTAGGGTTGAAGATAGTATAAAAGCAAGTCAAGATGTTGCAAATTGTGTGACAAGCAAGTGAAGTGTGTGAACAAGTGTGAAAAAGAAGAGTGTGTAAGATTGAATCAAGGTAGTAGTACTTTGATGTGCTAGATTCCTTAAAGCAATGAGCTAATGGTGTCTACAATCTTCTAATCAAGCTCTGAATGTGTGGAACCTTTTTTGGTGGATCTTTATTTATCTTTTCTTTATCTATAGGAAGTGAGCCTCTTTCTAGATAGTGAGCCTTATTGTAGGTAGTGAGCCTTTGTATCTGAGGAGTGATCCCTCTGGTAGTGAGCCTTTGTATTTGGTATTGCATTACTACTATATTGTGAGATAATCCTCACCGTGGTTTTTCCCTCATTTGGTTTTCCACGTAAATTTGGTGTCTCTGGCGTTTGCTTTATGTTATTTGCATTCCATGTTTACACTTAATAATAGATTGAGTTAAAGTGGAATTGATTAAGGTTAGAAGAAAAGTAATTTGATACAACTGATTCACCCCCCCTCTCAGTTGTCTTGTGCATTTCAACAATTGGTATTAGAGCTCTGGTTCCTTGGAGAAAAGATTAACTGCATGAGGTAGATCAGATGGCGGACAAGTTTCAAATCCCTATTTTTGATGGACTTGATTACACTGACTGGAAAGTGTAGATGAGAGGTTACCTAGTCTCTCTTGGTTTCAAGACCTAGAAATCTATAGAGACAAAGTATGTTGAACCATCCATTGGTCCTTCCTCTACATATGAGATTTCTACTTATGAGGACAATGAAAAGGCAAGGTATGTTATCTTCAGCTCTCTATCTAAAATTGAAAGGACAAAAGTTATCTCTTTAGGCACTACTTATGAAGTATGGGAAAAAATGAAAGACATTTATGAAGGAAATGATAGAGTAAAATTGTGAAGGAAGCTAACAACTAAGCAAAAATTTGAGAACCTGAGAATGGAAGAGGGTGAAGATATTGTGAGTTATTATCAGAGAGTTTAACTTGTAGCAAATGAGATCAAGAATCAAGGTGGTACCATGTCAAATGAAGATGTAATTAAGAAGATCTAGATAACCCTACTGGAGAATTATAGTGACAAGGTCTTTGTTATTGAAGAATCATATGATCCAAAGAAATTTACTAAGGAGTAGCTATTTGGCACCTTTACTGCATCCGAGATGAGAAAACTTGCAAGAGAAAAGGAGAAAGTTGAAACAGCCTTTAAAGCAATGAAGATAGGAGATGACTTGGATGATGGCAGTTCAGAAATGTTGGAAGCAAAATTTACAAGGAAATTGAAGAAAGGTACTCTATAAGAAGTGAGCCTCTTTCTAGACAGTGAGTCTTATTGTAGGTAGTGATCCTTTGTATCTGAGGAGTGAGCCCTCTGGTAGTGAGCCTTTCTATCCAGTATTGCATTACTATTATATTATGAGCTAATCCTCACCGTGGTTTTTCCTTCATTTGGTTTTCCACGTAAATTTGGTGTCTCTGGTGTTTGCTTTATGTTATTTGCATTCCATGTTTACACTTAATAATAGATTGAGTTAAAGTAGAATTGATTAAGGTTAGACGAAAAGTAATTTGATACAACTGATTCACCCCCCCTCTCAGTTGTCTTGTGCATTTCAACAATTGGTATTAGAGCTCTGGTTCCTTGGAGAAAAGATTAACTGCATGAGGTAGATAAGATGGTGGACAAGTTTCAAATCCCTATTTTTGATGGACTTGATTACACTGACTGGAAAGTGCAGATGAGAGGTTACCTGGTCTCTCTTGGTTTCAAGACTTGGAAATCTATAGAGAAAAAGTATGTTGAACCATCCGTTGGTCCTTCCTCTGCAGATGATATTTCTACTTATGAGGACAATGAAAAGGCAAGGTATGTTATCTTCAGCGCTCTATCTAAAATTGAAAGGACAAAAGTTATCTCTTTAGGCACTACTTATGAAGTATGGGAAAAAATGAAAGACATTTATGAAGGAAATGACAGAGTAAAATTGTGAAGGAAGCTAACAGCTAAGCACAAATTTGAGAACTTGAGAATGGAAGAGGGTGAAGATATTGTGAGTTATTATCAGAGAGTTGAACTAGTAGCAAATGAGATCAAGAATCAAGGTGGTACCATGTCAGATGAAGATGTAATTAAGAAGATCTGGATAACCTTACTGGAGAATTATAGTGACAAGATCTTTGTTATTGAAGAATCATATGATCCAAAGAAATTTACTAAGGAGTAGCTATTTGGCACCTTTACTGCATTCGAGATGAGAAAACTTGCAAGAGAAAAGGAGAAAGCTGAAACAACCTTTAAAGCAATGAAGATAGGAGATGACTTGGATGATGATAGTTCAGAAATGTTGGAAGAAAACTTTACAAGGAAATTGAAGAAAGGTACTAGTAAATACAAAGGTATGTTGCCCTTTAAATGTTTCAGTTGTGGAAATACTGGTCATTATGCCTCAATATGTCCAAATAGAGCTACACACAAGAAGAACAAAGATAATAATAATAACTACAGAGACAAAAAGGATAGGAAGTTCAATAAATTGTATGATGTTAAAGAATATGTAGGAATTTCTGATGATGAGTCTAACTTTGATAAAGATAAAGATGAAAGTTTATTTCTAGCCCTGGAAAGTAAAGTTGTATCTGTTGACCATGGAAGATGTGCAAGGGAATCTAGTCCAAAGAGCAAGAAGGGTGAGATGGAAGGTACTTTGGTGACTTTATTTCATGCTACACAGGATGAAGACTATTGGGAAATTGATAGTGGACGTTCAAATCACATGATTGGAGATAAAAGTAAGTTCACTAAACTTGAAAAGTATGATGGAGGAATAGTTATGCTTGGAGATGATTTTGGTGCTAAGATTGTTGGGAAAGGAACAATTAGTTTTGATGGAAAACATAGTACTGATGATTTCTATTATGTTAATGGTTTAAGGCATAATCTTTTGAGTGTTGGAAAAATGTGTAGTAAAGGATTTAAGCTTGTGTTTCAGGATAACACCTGTGAGATCAATAAAGGGTCCAGAACTATGGTAGTAGCAGCAAGAAGAATTCATGGAAACATCCACTAGCTCAAGAGTGGTGATGGTTAGTGCTTTGTTTCATAGATTAATGAAAGTTGGCTATGGCACTGGAGGATGGGACATGTAAATTTTGATAATCTGATCAGGATTAGTTCAAAAGAAGTTATCAGAGATCTACCTAGAATCACAAAGCCTACAAATTCAATTTGCAGAAGTTGTCAGTTGAGAAAACAAACAAGAATTAGTTTTAAGGGAAAAGAACAATCATCTACAAGAATGTTGGAATTGATTCATACAGACCTCTGTGGTCCTACAAGAATAGGAAGCCTTAATGGTGACACATATTTTATGCTCTTGATTGATGATTACTCTAGGATGACATGGATTACTTTTCTTAGAGAGAAAGCTCAGGCTCTTGATAGATTCAAAGTATTCAAGGAAAAAGTAGAGAATGAGGTAAACCTAAGAATCAAATGTTTAAGGTCCAATAAAGGTGGAGAATTCACTTTTGGTGAGTTTAATGCATTTTGTGAAGAACGTGGCATAAAGAGACATTATTCTGCCCCTAGAACCCCCCAACAAAATGGAGTTATGGAAAGGAAGAATCGGACTATTCAAGAGGCTACCAGAACAATTATGAAAGAAGAAAATTTTCCTAATGTATATTGGAGAGAAGCAATCCACACTAATGTTTACATTCTTAACATATTTTAGATCAAAGGTAATAGCACTAAGACTCCTTATGAGTTATGGACTGGTAAGAATCCTACTATCAAATACTTTAAAGTGTTCGGAAGCAGATGTTACATTAAAACAGATGATGAGAATCTTGGAAAGTTTGATGTTAGATGTGATCAACGAATTTTTCTTGGATATTCAAATAATAGCAAGGATATAGATGCTTGAATAAAAGACTGAGGAAAATAGTTGAAAGTGCTAATGTAAAAGTTGATGAAGCTATGTATAGACTAGTAGAAATAATTGAATTTGAACTAGATGATCCCATTTGTAGGAAAATACAAGAAGAAGAAAAGGAAGAGAAAGAACAAAGTGATGAAGAGGAGATTTTGGAACCTGCACCTAAGACTCCTAAATATGTACAGAGAAATCATCCAGAGGAATAGATAATTAGATACATAAGTGAAGGTGTAAATACAAGAAGCAAAGTGGTTGAGGTAAACTTGTGTTTACTTTATAAGATAGAACCTAAGACTGTGAATGAGGCATGCAAAGATGAGAGTTAGGTTAGAGGAATGAAAGAGGAATTGTAGCAGATAGAGAAGAATCAAACATGGGAACTAGTCCCTAGACTAGTAAACAAGTATGTAATTGGTTCAAAATGGGTATTCAGGAATAAGTTGAATGAAGATGGGGAAGTGGTCAGAAATAAAGCAGGACTTGTATGCAAATATTATTCATAAGTTGAAGGAATATACTTTGAAGAAACATTTACACCAGTGGAAAGAATGGAGGCCATTTGAATGCACTTGAAATTTTCAACTCATAAAGACTTCAAAGTTTTTCAGATGGACGTCAAGTCTACATTCTTGAATGGAGAATTGGAAGAAGTGTATATGGAACAACAGGAAGGATTTTAGTTATCAGACAAATTGGACATGGTTTGCAAGTTGAAAAAGAAATTGTATGGACTTAAACAGGCTCCCAGAGCATGGTATGCAAGGTTGAATAGATACTTGACACAACAAGGATTCAAAAAAGGGTCTACAGACATCTATCTTTACTTCAAAGTTGAGAGCAAAAAAATTTTGATAGTTGTGGTATATGTGGATGATATTATCTTTACTGAAAATGAAGGTATGTGTAAGAAATTTGCAGAGGAGATACAAAAAGAGTTTGAGATGTCTATGATTGGTGAGTTGAATTTCTTCCTTGGTCTTCAAGTGAATCAAACTGATAAGGGGATATTCATTTCACAATCTAAGTATGTTAAGGAATTGTTGAAGAAGTTTGGAATGGATGACTCCAAACCGGTCTATACCCCTATGGTAACTGGATGTAAGTTAAGTAAGGATGACGAATCTTCTAAAGTTGATCAGAGTATGTATAGATCTATGATTGGTGGACTGTTGTATCTTACTGCTACTAGACCGGATATCATGCATGCAGTATGTTTGGTTTCAATATTTCCAGCAGAACCTAAAGAGGCACATGTTACAACTGTAAAGAGGATATTCAAATATCATAAGGGAACTCCAAATTATGGGCTATGGTATCCTAAGGATACTGATTTCACATTGAATGCCTACACTGATGCAGATTGGGTTGGTTGTGTAGATGACCAGAAGAGTACAAGTGGTGGCACATTCTTCCTTGGAGGAAGATTGGTCTCTTGGCTAAGTAAGAAACAGGATTCAGTTTCTTTATCCACTATAGAAGTTGAATATATTGCAACAACATTTTGTTGTACACATGTACTTTGGATAAAGCAAACTTTAAAGTAAATAGGTGTGATGTGTGATGAGCCTATCTCTATCCTTTATAAAAATACAAGTGCAATAAACATTTGAAAGAATTCAGTGATGCATTCTAGGACAAAGCATATATCTATTAGGTATCACTTCTTGAGGGAGAAGGTTTGCAAAATGAAGTTAGACTTGAATATGTGTCTACCAAGGAAAAAATTGTTGACATATTCACTAAGGCCGTTCCGAAGGATACTTTTGAGTATCTCAAGGGGAAGTTTAGGGTTATTGCCCCTCCTTCCTTGAACTAGGTGCACATGGAGGTGCATCAGTCCAGTGGATTGATAGATTCTTTTATGGTTTGGACTGATGATTGTGGTCTACTCCTCAGGGGGAGTAGAGAGTTGCATTTATGTAGTATGTGATGTGGGTGCACTCCTAAGGGGGAGTGATCATAAATTTATATGGAAAGTGTTTTTCATACAAAACTTTCCTTTTTCCATTGATTTCAAAGGGGGAGAGAAAGTCATGTGAAAAAAGTGAAAGGGAAAGAGAAAATATTGTAAGGAGAAGAGAGTGCATAAATTCTTATCCAAGTTGACTAATCTAAAAAAAAAAGAGTAGAAGAAGCAAGAGAATCTGTATGTTGTCCTTGATGGTTTTTCACATAATGTGTTGCCATCAATGACAAAGGGGGAGATTTTTGCATGGATGTTCTTGGTGGTGTTGTAATTGATGTCAACTTTGTTCAGTGTGATTGTAGATGGTACTTGTATAGTTGAGATACTATAGAAGTGTTTATACATGAAGCTATATTTATGAAGTTGAAGTTGTGTTTTTTCCAAGTGCTTTTGATAAAATTAATAAATAACGAAGACTATGTAGTGTGTGTATTTTGAGTGTGCTCCAGAAATGTGCTTTACATTTCTTTTGTGTTGAACCTATGCCTGTGCAGATTTGTGATATTTATCATAAGCCTCAATGGATAATATATCCTAATTTTTAGCTTCTGAATCGATGGAGAATGAAAGATGTGTTCTCAGTGTGAACTGGTTTGTTAGAATTGATTGTTTGTGGACTCGGAGAATTTTTTTTGCTATGTAGTCTTCTGGTGGTTTGTTTTAGGTCTTGCAGATCTGGAAGAAGGTTAATGTTGATGTTCTCAATGTTTTGGAAAACATGCTTGTGATTTGGTGCTTTAGAAGACTTGCTCCAGAGCTCCTGTGTGTTGTTTCTCGGTCTGGTTGGACTGCTGAAGAATTTTTTGTGCATGAAGATTATTGTAGTTGCTGCAAATGTATCTGAAGGTCTCTAAGAGATGTTAAAATGTCTAAAGTGTGTTGGGTGATCCATGTGTGATAATCTTATTGGAGATGTGTGTACTTCAAATATCATTGGTGTTTTCATTAGGTTTTGTTGACCTGGTGTTTACACATTACATAAATATTTGCATATAATTAAGGAAGTGTGTGATTGATCCAAGATGTTGTTTGGGTCCTAATTAAATGTGTATTTGGTCCTCTCTCATTCTTATCCACCTTGGTAATGTTGAGTAGCTGGCCTAATTTGAATTTGTAAATTGAAGGATGTATAGCCGACCTTGGAGAATGCTTCTAGGGTTGAAGATATTATAAAATCAAGTCAAGATGTTGTGAATTGTATGACAAGCAAGTGAATTGTGTGAAAAAGTGCAAAAAAGCAAAGTGTATAAGAGTGAATCAAGATAGCAATACTTTGATGTGCTAGATTCCTGAAAGCAGTGATTTGATGGTGTCTGCAATCTTCTAATCAAGATGCAAATGAGTGGAACCTCTTTTCGTGGATCTTTATTTATTTGTAGGTAGTGATCCTCCTTCTAGACAGTGAGTCCTATTATAGGCAGTGAGCCTTTGTATCTGGGTAGTGAGCCCTCTGGCAGTGAGCCTTTGTATCCAGTATTGCATTACTACTATATTGTGAGCTAATCCTCACCGTGGTTTTTCCCTCATTGGTTTTTCCACGTAAATTTGGTGTCTCTGGTGTTTGCTTTATGTTATTTGCATTTCATGTTTTCACTTAATAACAGATTGAGTTAAAGTGGAATTGATTAAGGTTAGAAGAAAAGTAATTTGATACAACTGATTCACACCCCCTCCCTCTCAGTTGTCCTATGAATTTTAATATTCTTGGATGTTTTTTAGTTCTCAATTAGTCACTTTCACTTGACCTTTGCTTGAGGATGGTATGGTGTTTATCTTTATGACTTACTTGGAATTTTTTGGTGAAAGAGAAAAGATATTTTAACATAACTAGGGTCCTTGGTTTTTCACAATGGATTTGGGTGCTTTGAATTTAAGGAATATCCTATTATAAAGGAAATATTTCACTTTCTCTTCCCTTGTTGTCTTGAATTCTTGAACTTCTACCCATATTGTGAGGTATTCTATACATAAAATTATGTACTCCTTCCTTTAAGATGGTGGATTAGACCTATAAAATCTAATCTCCATTTTCAAATGGTTATAAGACCACCTAGAAGGTTGTAGACACATTTCACTAGATGGTGTTTCTCTTCCCATTATTTGGCATGCATCACATAATTAAACATATATCTTAATATCTTTATGCATAAAAGGCCAATGATATCCAAAACCTAAGATTTTGTGGGAGGTCCTTTTTGATAAATAACTTCCTCTAAAGGGATCATTGTGGCAAGCTCTCATGATGTTGTAAGTTTCATCAACTCTTACACATCTACATAAAATCATTTCAAGATAACATTTAAATAGAAAACTATTAATCCATTTAATTTTTTTCTCTTCTTGACTAATCTCTTTATTTTGTAATAAAATCTAGGGAAATGATGTTGTGGCCAAATAATTGGCTACATCAGAAAACCAAGGGTTATATTCAAATATGGAAAATGATTGTTCATTTAGAAACTTATCTTGAACTAGTTCAAATCCCTCTTGTTTGTGTTGTATTATAGATAAAAAAAAATTGTTACTAATTTATATTTTCTAGTTTTATCTATAATGTTACATTAAATTCTTGGAGAAGTAATAGTCATCCAATTATTCATCCACTCGCAATAGGATTTTTTATTATTTATTTGATAGTTGAATGGTATGCGTATACGTTCACCTTATAGCCTATAATGTAATGTTGAAATTTGTCGAGTGCATGCACAATGACTATAAAATCTCTTTGTACCTGTGTGGTTTCTTTTTATGAAAGTTAGGTTTTTTCTAATAAAATAACTAGTATATTTCTCTCCATTTTCATCTTCTTATCCAAATACTAAAGATATGGAATCATTTAAATAATATATATAATGGTAGCACCTATTAGTTCCTTGCAAAATTGGGATAATTGTTAGTTTTTCTTTGATGGATTTAAAGGACTCTTGGCACTCTGAAGTCCAAGAGAAATCAATGTCATTTTGAAGGAAGAAAAATGTAGGTGCTTTGATTTTGATAAAAATTTATATAAACCTATGGTAATATTCAACATGACCAAGAAAATTATGTACATCAATTTGAGTTTTTGTGGTTTCTAACCTTTAAATCACGTTGATATTTTAAGGATAAACTTAAATGTCTTTAGTTAAGATATGATGCCCCAACACGATGCCTTGTTGAACCTTGATAAGAAATTTTTCATGGCTAAGTGATAGGTGATGTTCTTCACAACATTGAAGGAATTTTTATAATATGCAATCATTTACCAATTCAATGAAAATAGCCAATACTTCCCTCTAAAATGTTGTAGGGGAATTGCACAAACCAAATGGAAGAACTATGTATACAAAATTTTGCCATGGGAATGTAAAATTATTCTTTTCCTAATCTTCTAGGATAACCTATGCCTGGTTGTACCCATTGAGTGCATCTAAAAATTAAAAGTAGGTATTCCAAGAGAGATCATCCAAGACTTGGTTAATCAATGATAAGGGAAAATAATCTCTATAGTTTTCCTTATTAAGTTCTCTATTGTCTACACAAAATCTTAATTTTTCTCTTTTTTTAGGAATGAAAACTAGGGGGAAACCCATTGGATATTAGAGATTAGATAAATGAATCCCACTTGTAGAAGCTTTTCAATCACTATTTTAACTATTTCCCTAAGTTGGCGGTTAAGTCTATGCTAAGGCTGGCAAACAAGTTTGATTGAATCAATATAAAAGTGATGTATACAAATCCTTAGGTGTATCCCTCTCATGTCTTTATAGTACCAAGATAATTCTTTGGACAAATTTATTAAAATATATTGAATAGCTAAAATTCTTGTTGTTTTGTAAGCTAACTATTGATATTTAATTTTTTCTTGGTAGTAATTGATGAATTGTTTGGTCTTTTGATTAATAGAAGTGATTGTATTAGTTTCACTCATCAATGTGTTCAATGGGAAATAGTTAGGTTGCATCATGTCGAAGGTGGTAATGTCTTTGAATAAATTTTTACTTCTAGGGATTATATTTAAAAGAGGACAATGAAATATAAAAAGGAATTTTTCCTTGTTATTTTGGGTGAATTTTACATTACTTGTCTAAATATAATTTTGTAGCATATAGTTTATGTCTATGTCTTGTTCATCATATATGTATGGATAATTGTTAAGTTCCAAATTGTCTTCTATTTCATCATAGTTTTTTCAAATCACAACCATTAGCAATTGTGTCAAATTATCTTACTTTCTAGCATCCATTGGTTCATCTACCCAGATTTTCTTATTCATAGTTGGCTGAGCAAGAGGATATAAGGATGAGTATTTTCTATTCAAGCCATTAGAAATGGCCATTCCTCCAGACCTGCAGACTATCAAGGTAGCTATTATGGCTAACTAAGTCCTTCTTAAGATCAAGGGATAACTATCTTTCAAATTTATTGATTAGATAACCTAAAAATCCACTAGGTACTCCCAAGTATCTACCATGACTAGAAAATTTTCTAATATTCCTTTTGGAATGATGATAGATTTATCTACCATTTGCAAGATAATACTTATGAGATAGATATTCATTAATGATAGCATATGCATTGCATCCACTATCATAATGTTTATGTAAGATCCTAAGTCTACAAGTGCATAAGAGATTTTGATTCTACCAATAGATAGTATGATTATATGACTCCTAGTATCATCATAATTAAGTGGGATTAATTTTATTGAGAGGATATTAGCAAGATATCCATCTATTTTGGTGGAGTTAATCTTCTTATTTTTCCTCCTAGGTGTCTTTATGCACAATTGTTTAACTAGTTGGTTAATCTCAACTATGTCTTAAATTTCCTATAGTAATGAAACTTCTATATTTAACCATTTGATTTCGTGTGTCAAGTTGGTTTCATTAAATATAACTGGTTTTAGAGAATGGCTATGATTGGAATTTTTAAGCCTTTTTTTAAAAAAGAGCTTATTTTTAAAATAATATTCATTCCCTATATTGAAGTATCCTTTTGGAGGGATTGAGAAGAAGGATTTGTAGTGCTTCAATTGGAGTGTTCTAGATTATTATCAACAGGTGCCTCCAAAAGAACTCTCGAGGTTTTTTTTAGATGTAAAGTTCTAAAGGATGAGTTTGGAGTTTTTCCATGAAGACCTTTAAGGGATGCTCCTAATGATAAGTTTAGAGTGGCTTTAGAGATAGTTTCTCTATCAAGTATATTGTGTGGTTCTATTATTTTTTGTGCATCATGTTTATTTTACCCATATCAATATTGTCTTATGAAAAAATTTCATGTTATTTTCCTATCATATTAATTATAGTTGGTTGGTGCAAGGTTTTTCCTAATATAAGTTGCACAACCCACAATGTATTGCATTGGTTCCAACTATATTCTCCTATTTAGTGGAGTAAATTGGTTCATTCTACCTATTGTTCTTAGGATTACCAATTGGTTGGGCTAATGGTGGAGGTTGTCTCACTTAGTAATATTTTTGTCGATTCTATGGAGGTGGTAAAAGGGGTGGTTATTGATTTAGCATTCAAGGAGATCCCTAATAAAAATCATTTTGTGCAATGTTCTATTGTGGCATTGGGTTTTGAGGAAACCATGGCTAGTGTAGTGGACTAACCTATTGTGGAGTTAGCCATTACGTTTTTAATCTATTTTGGGGGTCCCCAAGAGTATGGTCCTTAATTTTGTTGTCCCAAATATTATCTCTGGGGTGTATTCAATTGGTTATTGTTCCATGTAGGTAGAGGACACTAGGATGAATTAGAATTTTGATCAAAGTAAAAATCATTTGCAAGTCATTGACCTAGGTAATTAACCTCTTCCTCAACTGCAATGGAATTTTTCTTTGAATTTCCAATTATCTATAACAAGTCACATTAATCAATTTTATGGTCCTTATCACAAAATTGAAAAATATCATTTTTTAGGGGGTATTATATCAGTAGATATTTATTCCTACATCTAGGGAAATAGATGGACAATGTATCTATGTTTCTATTTTAAGATTTTATTCCATCAAAAGTAGTGTTAAGTTGGACAAGGATATCAATTTTTAGGTTTGCAATTTCCTCTCTTAACTAAAATATCTCATTTATTCCCCTTATCAAACTAGAATTTTTTATTACTCCTCTTGTTTTGGATTAATTCCTACAAAGTGAAAATATTTTTTCAAGGCCTAACTTAGAAATGTCTCATTTCCCCATTAATTCAAGAGCTCGTCTTGAGTCTTCTTCCAAATATTTTAATAAATCATTTTAATTGCTTCAACGAGTATGGAACTTTCACAACCACAATGCTTCAACACAAAAAATAAGCTATCTAAATAGTCTTCTAAGCTCTCTTCCTCTTTTTGTTTAAGAAAAAATAATTATTCATTTCTATCATTAACCCTACAATAATATTGGAATTTATCTAAGAATATTATTTTCATCTCTTACCATGAGTTGATTGACCCAATAGTCCATCTCATAGACCATCTTATTGTTACATCCTTCAAAGTAGAAGGCAACAATTTTAACTTCTGATTATCAATTTTTCATTTGAATATGTCTAACAAAGAACCTTAAACTCAAAGAGGAACTAATCTGAGCCATCTAATGATAAATATTGAGAGGTAGGAAGGTTGGCGAGGGAGATATTTTCATGGGGGAATATTCATTTGCATTCATATTAATTGGATAGGTGAATGTTCTTTCAACCCTCCTTGTCTCCCCTCCATTGTGGTTATTTATTTCTCCTTCATTCATTATGTTGTTTGGATTATTTTTAGATATTTCCTCAAATGTTTATTTTGGGGTCTCAAGTGTGAATTGAAAGACTAGTTGTTCACAAGTTTCTTCAACTAAGACCCCTTCTTATATTTGGTTGTGAAACAAAGAAAATTGGAACCCTAGGTCTAATGTTTAAACCTAGGATTTAAATTTTTTTGTGTTTTGTTGTTGGGGGTATTTTTTATTGTTTCATTAAGATGGAGATCAAAAAGGTGTGTAGATTGACTTTCAACCATGAAGGTGAGCCAATAATACTTGTATCCAAATCCTATTGATTCTTAGAATGCAATGTAATTGATTTGCTATAATTAACCTAATTATACTATATGATCTAATATGAAAAATGAAAGAATCTGACAATTGATAAACTAAAACAATGAATTGAAGGCAGATCTAGGAAGTGCAGATGATGACTATACCTATCCTAAAAAAATAAATTCAATGTGCATAGGAGGAATGATTAACCCAAGGGCGTATAGGTCCTTGTAGGGGTGTCCTGCTTTGCTTTTGAGGTCCTCTGATAACAAATATGAGCTTTCGATTCCTAGTTGCATATTTATCGAAAGACTATTGGATAATTTTGTAGGTAAGTTTTCATGAGTTGAAAAGGTTTTGGGCTTCAAATGAAAAAATGAACATTTTTTCTTCAAGCTTTCTTCAATCCTCTCTACACCTTAAATCTGCACATTCACAAAGAGAAGAAATTTTGTGCCATTCAGGGGTTTATCTTGGTCAAACATTGGGTTAGTGTTTCCACTTCCACAATGGCAATTTCAATGATAAAATGATGATGGATGGGAAGGAATGATGAAATCACAAAGTGTTGCAACTCACCACCCTTCAATAGTTTCCTTGAAGGACTGAAGTCATACACATCACTTCAAGGTCCTGGATCTTGCTTGCTTTAAGTTGCTTGGAGACCTATAACAAGGGTTGGTCTTCACAAAACAATGATAATATGATAATATGAAATCACATATACTTTGACATGATGTTTAGATCTTGAATTACTACAATGAATCACTCAAATGTTACTCTTGATGTGATCTTGAGTGCTCTTGATGTTCAATTATTGCTAGATAATTTCACTTAGATTTCAAATGATGTAATAACTAGGTATTTATAGGCATTTATTTAATTTCCCATAAATTAAATTCTAATAGTCGATATTTGCAATTTGAATTTCAAATGTTAAAATGTTGATGCCGACATATCCAAAATTGGTCCCTATAAAAATAGGGGGACCCATATGCCCTAGGGTGAATGGGTCCTAGCCCTATTTTCTAGGACATTAAGTGTCAAGAGAAAAATATCAATTGGATTTATTTGTTCAATGCTTTCAATTTCTCAAAAAATGGTACAAATGAGCCCTGAAATGCATAATTTAGGAAATTAGGTGCTCAATTAGTCTCAATAATTTAGGGGGGGTAAAACATAGTGTGAAATTTTCAAGGGTAAAAATTTACAATGCTACATTTAGCCCCCACTCTAGTGAGAGTATGAACTTACGCTCAAACTCACACTAAAGTAGAAAATCTATGTCAAGAGGGGTTTGATTGTCCAAATATTGAAGAGACGGGATGACTAAGGATCAAGGGGGAGTGCACAAGCCCCCAAGATCCAAGATCCCATGGAAAATCAACATAATCACAAAGGAGCACACACATGTAAGAAATGCAGCAAGACAACATACACAAACATACATGTCAGAAAACACAAAGCATACATGATGTAAAAACATGACATAAAATAACATGATGAAAAAATGAACACAAACATGATGTAAACATAATGCAAACATGAAGAAAACACACAAAAGACACAAGGTTAGTACTAAAAGGTTTCAATTCGATAAGGTAAAGAGACCTCGGTCTTAAATTATCTCAAATACCCAACATCATTCGTTGAATAAATGTTAGAGAAATGAACGCTCTCATGAGGACTAACAAGTTTTGTCATGCCACATCACTCATGAGATACATGGAACTACTTTCTAGAAAGTTGTGTTATGCTAGGTGTCCATTCAATATGATGGACTTCACAAGGCTAGCAAGTTGTGTTATTCTAAACACTCATGAAACACATGGCTCCACTGGAAAGCATATTGTGTTATGCTCAGTGGACATGTTAAGGCATTCATGACTCACACCATAGAAATTTTTGATATGTTCTAGGTGAATCATAAACTGGAAGGCAACATCGGCTAGTGAAGTCTAATATTCACTATGTTAGCCCCCAAGACAAGGTAGAAAAATGAGAAAGACAATAGGTGTAGTGATTTTTTATATTCACTAGGTGTGCACCCATGTCAGCCATACCAATAGTTATACTCCCTGATAACTCTGATAATGTGTTACAAAAATTATCAAGATGTTATGCCAACACATTACTAAGTTCAAAACCTATGAACAAAGTGAAGCAAAAATTCCAAACTCACCTAAGGAGGCGCATAAATGATTATAAGATAAGGCTAAAACCTCAAGGGGTGTTGTAACAACACCACTGCAAAAGATGATTTAAAAAAGAAACAAAGGGACTTTTCTCAATACATGAAAGGTCACACCTTAGGGAACATCACACATGACATCACCACCAAGAGAGGAGAAGTCATGGAAATAGAAGTTCACACCTTAGGGAATACTAAACATAGCATTACCCACCAAGGGAAACATCATACGCAAAGAAAGGTCACACCCTTATGGGATATCGAGCCTAATATCACCATCAAAGAGACACTCACACAGATCAAGAAGGAAACACTTTGATTAACAAGGTCACACTTCCTATGAGATATATGCTATCATCACTAAAAAGGGACCATTTCACATGCAAACGATGAGTAGAGGACTATATGCCCCCCCTTAAAATATTTGTGCACTTTATACACTAATGTTTTAAGGAGATAGAAAGGGATACTTTGCTAGAAGGAATACACCTAATGCAAGGCTACCTAACCCCTTGCCCCTCAAGTGTAGGAACAAAGATGAGTCCAAAAATGGATGATGATATCTTGCTCCTTGTGATATGAAATATGATTGCATGAAGCTTAGTTCATAACCCCATGCATGGTAGTCATTATTGTGTGATACTAAACTATCACATGGCAAGGAGCAAAGCATATGAATGTTAATCAATAATGTGTTCAACTTGATCCCTATAAGGATCAAATTCTCTCAATTTATTCTTTAAAGCACAATATTCATTAGTAGTATGTCCAAATAGTCTATGATATGTACAATAACATGTATTTGTATTTTTTTGTTTATTGGTTTTTCATTCAGATGCAGCTAGTAGTGTAAATAAACCCAAGTCTACAAGTGTAGCTAATGCATGTTTAGTCTTGGATACAAGATGTAGGAAAGGTAATTTATTAATAGGACCATGGGCTTTGTATTTCTTGGCTAGTGGAGCAAATATTCGATGTAAAGGTGGAGGACCTTGGTAGCCTATTCCTTTAGTGTCTTTTGATGGTGTTTGTTCCAAAAGAGGGTGGATTTCATATTCATTTTTTATGTCACATCCTTGTTCTCTCAAGATCCTAAATCATTGTCCATATCTCTATTCCAAGTTAATGGGTGTGTTTGTAACTTTATGCTCATATGATGGGGGATTGGTTGATGTGCCTTCCATGTGATTGTTATTGATAGGTGCTTCCATGTGCATTAGTTGTGGTATGCCTTACGATTCTTTTTCTGAGTGTAAAAGGGAAAACATTTCAAGTGGTGGTATGATAAGTGGTGTTGGCTATTGGTATGAGTGATTAGGCAACATCATGAAAGGACAAAAGGTTGTATTGTTCTAAATATTACACAAAGAATTATGTATGAATTTATTCATGCTCTCCTCATCTTATCCCAAGATTTCTACATCACAAGGACATGTGTTCAGAGGTGAAGGATCATGAATGTTCTCATTGGAATTAGGGTAATCACCAAACACACAACTTGAAACATCAACCAAGGATTTCAGAGAAGCCAACAACTGAGAAAAACATTGAGCCACCATGATGGTGCTTTTCACTAAGGTTCAAACTATTATGCAACAAGTTTTTGGAAGACAGACAAGAAATCTGGATAAGGGTTTCTAAGAATATTCTATCCCAAAAAATTTGAGTCAAAAGGAGCGAGAGGGAAGAGGCACCCAAGGGTGTCTATGTCCTAGGAAGGTTTTCCAAAAATTGAAAGTCTGATTGTGTGTGATTTTGCTTAAGGATTTTGGGTCTAGTTGTAGACAAATTTGACAATGAATATTTTTCCAAAATTTGCTTAATTTATCCCAATGGATGTGTTTGAAAATGTGTGAACAATAAACGACAATTTTGAATAAAAATTTCTAATCTAAAATGCACAAATTGACTGATTATAAGATGCTTAAATCTGAAAATGATGATTTTGGTATAATTTTGAAATAAAACAATGCAATGGTTTTCACTTTTTATCACTTTTTGAGCTAAATGAAAGATGCCTAAATGAATGCAATTAAGAATTTTAAAACAGATATCTACAAGCACAAAAAAATTGAGAAAATAGAGACGCAGATGTGTGAAAAAAATTATGATCCAAGTGTAGGAGGATAGAGGCACCCAAGGGCATCTGATTCCTTGATAGGGTGACTAAAAAGTGAAAAATTGAATGTTTATTAGATTGTCTAAGTGCTTTATTTTTGTGTGCAAACAGGTTTGTAACTAAGTATTTTTCTAAGAAATTCTCAAATTAAGACAATGTGATTCAAATAAAAATGTGTAACAATGCAAATTTCAATGTAGATTTGATCTAAGCGACTGAAATGAACCCTAATGAAACCTATGGTGTAAAATGATATGCAATTTTTTGAATTTTTATGTCTTTTATGATGTAAAATTGAAACCCTGAATGAGAAATGCAAAATAATAAAAAACTTAAATCTAGGATGAGATTTTAGAAGGTATGTAATGTTAATAGATCAAGTTCACCAAAATGAAACAAATAAAATTGGAATCCTAGGTCTAATGTTTAGACCTAGGATTCAAAAAAAATTGTGTTGTGTTGTTGGGGGGTATTTTTCTATTGTTTCATTGAGATGGAGATCAACAAGGTGTGTAAATTGACTTAGAATGGATTGGAATTGATTTTCTATGATTAACCTAATTAGAATATATGACCTAATATATCAAATATAAGAATCTAATAATTGATCAATTGAAACAATGAATTGCAAGTAGATATAGGAAGTGCAGATGACTATGTACCTGCCTTAAAAATTTGGTTTCAATGTGAATAAGATTTTTGATTCACCCAAGGGAATATAGGTCCTTGTAGGGGTGTCCTATTCTACTTTGGAGGTCCTTTGATGAAATATATAAGCTTTGGGTTCTTGGTTGCAGAGTTGTTGAAACACTGTCAAATAATTCTATAGGTGAGTTTCCATGAGTTGAAAAGGTGTTGGGATTCAAATACAACAATTAACAATTTTTCTTCAAGCTTCCTTCAATCCTCTCTACACCTTAAAATCTGCACATTCATAAAGAGAAGAAATGTTGTGCCATTTAGGGGCTTTCCTTGATCAAACCTCGTGTTAGTGTTTCCACTTCCACATTGGCAATTTCAATGATAAAATGATGATGGATGGGAAGGAATAATGAAATCAAAAAGTGTTGCAACTCACCACCCTTCAATGGTTTCCTTTAAGGACTGAATTCATACACATCACTTCAAGGTCTTGGATCTTGCTTGCTTGATTGCTTCAAGTTGCTTGGAGAGCTATAATAAGGGTTAGTCTTCAAAAAACAATGATAATATAACAATATTAACTCACATATACTTTGACATGATGTTTGGATCTTGAATTGCTGCAATGAATCAATAAAATGTTGCTCTTGACTTTCTCTTAAGTGCTCTTAATGTTCGTTTATTGCTAGATAATTTCACTTAGATTTCAAATGATGCAATAATTAGGTATTTATAGGCTATTCCATTTCCCACAAATTAAATTCCAATAGTCGATATTTGCAACTTGAATTTCAAATGTTGAAATGCCGACACCGACATATCCAAAATTGGTCCCCCAAAAAATAGGGGGACCCATACGCCCTAGGGGAAATGGGTCCTAGCCCTATTTTCCAAGACATTAAGTGTCAGAGGTAAAATATAAATTGGATGCATTTGTTCAATGCTTGCAATTTCTTTTAAAATGGTACAAATGGGCCCTAGAATGTATAATTTAGGAAATTAGGTGCTCAATAATTTAGGGGGGAACAAAACATAGTATGAAATTGTCAAGGGTGACAATTTGTGATGCTACAAGTTGTTTTTGTTTTCAAATGTTTGTGGTTGGGTGGTTTTAGAAATTAATCTTCCATGAAGTCTTTTTTCTAACCATGCAGAGAAAGAAGACCTTTTTTTTTATTTTTTATTTTTTTTAAGGTCTTAACTACTTTAATTCATAATAACACCTAGTGTAAAAACACATTTTTCTCTGACAATGGCGCCAAAAAGTCACAAGCTATCATTAGGTCTCATATTGTAATTAATGAATTATTGTTTTGACTAGGGTGGTGTCCAAGGTTGTTTGCAGAAGGATTTTAGATATCTAATCTATGTTAAATTTTATCAAAGTGGAGAATGCTTATGCTTAAAAGAAATTTTACCTAGAAATAATTTTAAAAAATTGCAATCTAAAAAATCGTAAGAAATGTAACCTACTAAAACAAGGAAGTTAACTAAAACTTTGCTACAATAGAATGAAATTTATTTACTACTAAACTATTGATAATACAATCTAAAATATTCTATTCTTTTTCTTGTTTATCTAAATAAATATCTCAATATAGTATGAAATATGTTAGTATATTTATGTTTTTAAAGAAATATTTAAACACAACATGAAAACAATAGTCTATTCTAGAGCTACGGAATACATAGTCTTTTACATAAACATAAATTTATAAAAGAGCATAAGAGATATCATAGATAATGAGTATGATGGAAATAACATATATAACATTAAACATATTAAGAAAATAAACCTACAAGTTATAAAGAGTGTGAAAAAAATCTATACAAAGATAAACTCAATGAAAACTAAAATACATCTTAAAAAACCTTAGATAAATAACCTTAGATTAAAAAATAAACAACCTTGGGTGGTCAATAACCTTGAGATGGAATACTTATCTATACAAAGATAAATAACCTTGAATTCCATCTCACAAAATCATTAACATACAATTGTAATTCTCTCAACACTTATTTTACTAAAAAAGAATCTTTATTATTTATATCTCAAAACATATCATATAACAAATTTTAGAACTATTTTTGTTGATTAATAGAAAGATATATATAAACTATAACCTATTTCCTTGATTATGGCATCATACCTTGATTCCATTAAAAAAAAATCACATGAATTTCATAAATAAAAGTCTAAGTTGCATTAAATGAAAATCAATTTAATTACCTGAATAACTATTATAAAAAAAGACTTAATTTTCAAAGAGCTAATAGTTTGGTGACCCTTGTAGCTTCAAGTAAAATATGATACATTTATCTCTAGAATTCCCTTTATAGAGACCCATTTTGTGATAGTTTTGGAAATGCTATATGGATTTTGAAGCTCTGCAAATGTAGCAGTCCAAAATTCCTCTCCTACACATCTTATCTTTGTAAAAATGCATCTTTTGAAACATGACCATCGGTATTAATGATGCACGAGCATCCAAGGGTACTAGACAATCCTGCATCCCCAAAAATATTTTTTTAATCTTTCTTTTTCTTGTGTGGTTTCTTGTTGCAAGTAACTTTTTGGCACCTAGTTTGAGCACTCTTAGAGTATGAAACTATTTTTTATTTTTTATTGGTTGGATATTTTAATTTTTAAATATTGTGTTTGGGAAAAAATGGAGTCAAATTTTTGTAACCAATATTTTATTTATTGGCTCAAAATCTATAGTTTGGTGTTTTTGTTAGTTACACATTCAATGTGCTTAAAATCTAAAAAAATGAAAATTATTACACCCCGATGTGTTATTACCTATTTACTGTTACCTTGTTGGGTCAAAAATGCTTTAATATATATGTTTATGATTGTGTTTAGTATGAATCTTGATGGAAATTTAATGATTGAACATTTAATTCAATTTGATGTTTTATTATGTTCTAAAGAAGAAAATATATGATGCATGTGAATATATTATTGTCGGCTAACTACTATTGTGATGTACTAAGTTGGATGTAGGAATAGGTTTGAACCTCTGGAAGAGAGGGGGAGTACCACTCAGGAGAAGAACTTGGTATGGTAACCCTGATGAACCTAATTGAGCATACACACACTCACTTCCTAGTTGGTCTAATTGAATAAGATAGTTCAGGAAATGGTAAGTAACCTTTCATCTAGGTTTGTGAATGTTATGTATTGGGTTATGATCTTGTTATCTAAATCTTTTGATTATAGATATGTGATTGAGTCTTTAGGTTGAGAATATTTTTTTCTTCATGTGTTCACATTTATATGTTAATCAATGAAGTATATACATAGAATACCTAAATGTATATATACATGTCTACAATAACTCATTTATATGAGTATATGTGTGTGTGAGTATACGTAGGTAGATGTACCTACGCATGCTCATGAACGGATAACCCATATGCATGAGAATGTCGATTGGAAAAATATGACATATATATACACTTCATGTATATACATCGATCGATGAGTATGTGAATATGTGTGTTTGAATATGGATATTGAATAATATTATATATATAATATATATTAATATATACTTAAATAGCTATATTTATATTAATATAAGTATATATGTATGTATATATATATGAAAATTTTAATATATGTTTATATATATATATATATCGATTGACAATTGATGTATTTAATAATTATGTGAACATGAATATATATATATTATGTGATATATATATTAATATTATATTATATATATAATGTTTGATAAACATTGAAATCTCATTTTACTAAACATAGCGTATTTTATAGTGCTACATATATGAGAAGGAAATCACATTTTATAGTCTTGTTGTTATACATATTAAAGGTGAAATAAAATAAGTAAAGCACACGATGTAGCGCTGCCATATGAATATTGCAATGGCTAAGTTTATGAACTGTGTTTAAAGAAAACTAAGAATAAATCAACAAAGACTTATAAACCATGCATGGAAATGGGAATACAATTTATACGTTGCAAACTATAATGAGTGTATATTTCATAATGTTGAATAAGTCTTGGACTGCACTATAATAAATGGCGATGAAATATAAATATGTGGCACCAAATCTATAGAGTGTGGAACTAATAAGAAGTCTTAAACCTATGCCAAATTTTGGAAAATCAATATGATAACCATGAAACTCGATCAAAGCATAGATGGAAGATATTTGAAAGGGTAGTCGACTTACAAACTAAATAGGAAACATGTAGCATTGTATTATTTTTCTTGACTCGATAAAAGATTCATGTTGTCTCAAATAATGAAGTCAACTCAACCATTGGAAATATGAGGACTGTCATGTGTTGCAATTTAAGAGTTTAATCAGCTAAGTTGTTGCATGTGAGTAGGAAGGTGGCATAATTGTTAGCTTATTTATAGCCTTTGGAAGCTCAAATTTTAGTATATATAGAAGTGCTCTCTCTACCATTTGTTAAACTATTTAATCTAATTTCTCTGTTGTTATTCTATTGTAATTTTTGTGCAAGCATTATTGAGTGAATTCTAGTGAAAGAGATATTTTTTGTGAGTTAATTTTGTTGAGAATTCTTGAGAGGAGGCTAGAGTTTGACGTCTAGTTGAACATAGGAGTATAATTTGTGATCATGAGGCTAATATTGAAAGCGACATTATCAATTGAAGATTAATATCCAGGCATGTTGATTTCTATTCCTCTATTATCTATATTTTATTGGTTATTTGATTATAAATTCCTTTGTTTGGAAAAGATTATTTTTGGGAATGCATGATATTCTTGTTCTTATGAGCTTAGTTATTTCCTAGTTTAGAATAATCTTGGAATGCATGATATACTTGTTCTTATGAACTTAATTATTTCCTAGAATGGAATATTCTTGTGTGATTCTTGAGTAAAGTCTCGAATTAGTGAAACCCTACTATACAGGATTATATTTATATTATGAGAAGTATGTGTGGTTTATATGCTATTAGAATTATACTTAGTTCATTAATACTATATATATATCGCACGATGAATGTTGCTATCTTATAGTACTTTAATGGAAATTTCATTTTGAAATTAAGAGGTTAGCATGGTTATTCTTGGGGTTAGATAAATCCATGGAAAAGGGGGTAACCTAGCTAGACACTAGTGTGTGTGCTTTTATGATTAGTGTGGTTAAACTTGGGGTTAGAGGAATCCATGGGTAAGGGTGTAACCTAGATCATCAATTTTTTATGAACTTGGATATTCTTGGGGTTAGGGTAATTTGTGGTTAATTGAATTACCTTGTTGAAAAAAAATTTATGTTATCACCTTAGAATGAATATGTGTTTGTTTATGATCAATACCAAATCAAGCTTAAGGGTGGGTTGATAGATGACTCTCACTCGAAGTACTGGGTGATGAATTATTTGGCCAAAGTAGTGTAAGTAGCCATTGTTTATACTATCAGTTCACTATGATCCATAATCGCATTTTAGGCAGAGAAACCAATATATGGTCTACCTCTAGATATGTAGGACAAAACACTATGCTCAGGAAGGTTAGGATTATAGGGTTACCAAACCAATCTCTTCATCGAAGGGTAGGGACATCTTACCAATTAGGTAGATGTGTGTGGGATTGTAGTAAGTCCATGGTTGGCAGAAAAGTGCTTGAGTGATGCTCTCCTTCATATAGTTGGCGACCAAGATTTGAGGATGTTGCACCAGTTTTGGGACACCTAGTATGTATGCACCAGTGATGGAACATCTAGGAGGTATGTTCCAACATTAGGGACATATAGATCATTATATTTTGTTTCTATATATCATTGGGCTCATAGAAGCTATGAATGTAAAAATGAATTTGTATTCTTATTGAGAAATTGTAAAATGGAAATATTATCATGAAATTGTGTAATGTGAAATCATTACCTAGATTATAGAAATCGTTCTTTATTATGCAATGGGAAAGTTTGAAATGGTTATGTTTCAAATGTGCATCTTGTTAATCATATGAAAAGGAAAAAAATTATTGATCATAATGTTAGTAGCATAAAATTTCACTTGTGAGTAAAATATTGTAAAAACAATGGGTAGAACAATGGGCATGTTACATGTGGTATCAGATCCAGGTTGAGCACTAGAACATATGTGCTCATTATGCTTTCGTCCAACATTATATGTCTAATATTTAGAATTCTTGTGCTAGGATGGTGCATCTTAAGATGACTACAAGGAAGTCAATAATTGAAAATGAGCGCTACCTAAAGGCCAAGATAGAAAGGAAATCCATTGTTCAAACCATAGAGGGAACCAATTATGACAATGCTATTTGGTTGAGTGACATTGAATTTTAGTCATGCACTATCTCACATCAGTTAATAAAGGAGAAATATGTGTGAGGCTATCAACTATGTACCTCTTGTCTCTCTTGCCAAGTTAGACTCTTTATCACTTTCCAGGGATATGCCCTTAGAATGTAGTGTTATTCTTGCAATGATATTTAGGGACCTTCATGTTCTTCCTATGGAGGAAGTTATTGTAATAGCCTCAAGTGTCAAGTCGAAGGGATATGTCCCTTGAAACTATGTATTTGAGGATAGGTCTGAAGGTTGTTTTCCTTTTAATGATATATTTGAACAAAAATATGAGGGGTATACTCCACATAGTTATGTATTGGAGAGTGAATCTGAGGGATACTCTCCCCTAGACTATTTTGAATAGTCATTCCATGTAAATGTTAGGCTATGGAAATCCTATTGACATAAATTAAAACCATGTTTTGGTAAAACTTGTGTATGAGTTCTTTATGAAATTTCCTATGTGAATGTTTTTTCTTTGGGAAATATTTTAAGTGATATGTAAAAATTCCTAGAATCTAATTGAAAATAAAACCTCTAGGTGTAAACTCTCTTGTCGAAAATGGTAAGAACTAAAAAAAAACTTGGAGGAAGCCAAGAAGTTGGCCAAGGAGCAGAAAAATTAGGGGTTAAATTGGACTATCTTCTAGCCATGATGGATTAGACAAGATAAATAATAGGAAACCTCAAGTAAGAGGTAAGGGGAAAAGAAAGGGAGGAATAAGAAGTTCCTAATAATGATGAGGAAGGGGAAAATTCCCATGATCATAATCAGTCTAGTGAACATGAGGATGATGAATCTCAGTCTAGATCGAAGGGAAGAAAACAAAAACAACTTTCTAGTGAGCTATCTCGAGACATGAGAAAGATCACTCCTTCGAAGTTTGAAGGAAGTGTTAGTGGGAATGTGGCTAAGGCATGGCTCACAGAGATGGAAATCGGGAATTACTTTGAGGACACTAAATTAATTTGGGGAGATTTCAAATTGTTAGGTGAAGAATCCAATTGGTGGATGAATAGAAAGATTGAGCTTGGGCTAAGTTCCTTAAGGCTCACTTAGAATGAATTTTTGGAGATTTTCCAAAAAATGGTGGTTGCCTCAACTCTTCTTTGATAAAAAGCTTACCGAATTCTAGAACCTGAGGAAAGGAGATGTTGGCATGTTGTTTTGTCATTGATATCAAAGTTTCATGTTGTCAAAGTTTCATCTGAATTGTTGTTGGTCATCATATCATGAGTTAGTAGACTTGAAAGCATGCAAAGGTTGAACAAAGGATCCAAATATTGATACGATTGTTGGTTGATGGTCAAGGGTTATTGCTTGATGTTGTTGACACATTTGGAGTTGATGTTGATGTTGATGTCTAAGTTATTCATCTCATCTTGCTAAGGTGTTCATGTCAAAGGCAGTGTTGGCTCAGCATAAGGTTTGGTTCACGCTTTCTTCATGATTCAAAGGTATTTACTAAAACCCTAAAGAACTAGGGTTTAGGGCACATGATGGTTTATAATACAAGTCTTCATATCTTATGTTTTAAATATGATTTATTATCATGGGTTTAAAATGTTGCTTAAGTCTTTATCTAAGACTTATTTCTAAGCAACCAATGATAAGTTTTTGAAGAAGGACTATGCGGGTTTTTGATAAAAATATATTTCATAGTTTGAAATGTGGTCACTTCATAGAAAGGATTATAATGTTTGATATTTCATTTTTTGGAAAAGCAATGGTCTCTACAAAATGGCAGGCTGCAAAGGTCAATAGTTTTTTGTGAAGTTGGAAAACAATCATTACAGTTGATTTTCCAATTATAGTTTGGCAACTCTATTGTGACTACGAGGATATGAAGGTTTTTTTTATCATCAAAAGAAGTGTGGTTTGTTCTTGATAAATAAATTTTGTTGAAGACGGTGATATGGAGTTCTTGTGAAGGTAAACAAAAATATGAAAGATTTGAATCTTATCACTGCATTTTAGAAATGTGTGTTCTTTTCTGCACAGTCTGGTGAAAACAAAATTAGTCCATTGATGATTGAAGTTCAAATCATTGCAAGAATAATGTGAGAAAGTGTCAAAAGTATTTATAAACTGTTGGTGTCAATATTATGCATAATGAAGTAAAATTCAATAATAGTGTGCAACAGTGCTTTGTATTGAGGGTTCATAATTGGCTACTATAATAGGAGGTTACCTATGTAATCTATTTGTTTATTCTAAACCAATTACAGTCAAAATGTGTAGCTACACTTGTGAGATGTCTTATTCATTTCACTAGTTAGTGTGATTTGAATAAGAACACAAGTTACTGAATCAAAACACTAAATGTGTCTTCAAAGAATGTTAACTGGCATGGTGTATTTGTTGAGAGAAGAGTATTCTTGATGAAGAGTAGTACTAAAGGAAGTCCTTTATTATTTTATGTCATTTATCATTTTTGATGGAGAGTAGTGTAAGTGTTTTGGTCAGAAGTTGAAATCTTGTTTGTGTTTGTTGTCACAAAGAGTTGGAAGGTAGCTGTAGAAATGTATTTTCTTTTCACTGATTAGTGTGAGAAAGAGATCACGAATGATTGAGACAGTGGGTTGAATATGTACTCAAAATTTTTTAAATCTGGTGTAAAGGGTAAATAAGAGTTTTTGAGTCAAGGTGTTGAAGGATTTTGTTGTTGGTGCATATTGTAACAGGGTAACCCCCTGAGATTTTATCTCTTCTTCCATGGAGATTGGTCAGTAAGACCATGGAGAGTTGCTAGTGAGGCATTTTGTGATTGTCAATGAGACACTATATTTTCCAGTGAGGCATCTTATGTTTTCCAGTGAGGCTCTGCCAGTGAGGCATTATAACCAATGAGGTTTCTTGTGTAGCCAGTGAGGCACAAAAAGTAGCCAATGAGGCTTTGTAATCAGTGGGATTTTATTAAGCTAGTGAGGCAATTTTCCTGAGTGGTTTTTTATCCCCATGATGGTTTTCCACATAAAAATATTGTGTTATGTTTCTTTTGTGATCTATGTGGTTATCATGATTCATACAATTTAGTACTTTACGACATTTAAGTTTTTCATGAGGTTTAAGGATTTGATATTGACTATCACATTTGAATACATTATTGAAATTGAACATTCCATGATTACAAAGAAGTTATGTGTTTTGAAAAACAATTGAATTGTATTTGGTTATGAAAACACTGATTCACCCCCCTCTCAGTGTTTTTCGTACTCCAACAAGAGATTCCTCAATTAGCGAATACTGGGAGAAATTCACTTGTATCCTAAGGTATGCACCCATGTACCAAAGGACGGGTGGTTTCGTATAAGGAAGTTTATCATGGGCCTCAATGCTCCAATAGGTGGAGAGGTAGACATGCATGGTCCTACTACCATAGACTTGGTGTGCGAGAAATACATTAAGCAAGAACAAAGGCTTAAATCTATCTCGAACTACAATGAAAAGAATTGTAAGAAGCTCAATTGGTCACAAGCCAATCAAGCTGCGAAGAAGCCTAGTGAAGGTCAAGATTGCCAAAGGAAAGGGGAAAAAGGATCCTCTAATAGGCAGAATAATTCAATAAGGGACCATAGGGGAAACAAAAACAACAATAAAAATAATAGCAACAATGTTGGTAGGAATGAAGGAAATTCTAAAAGGCCTACAAAAGGGATTGGACCATTGATAGGATGTTATACTTGTGGAGGAGATCACTTTACGAATGTGTGTCCCAACAAACCACCAGGGACACAGCCACAAGGGAATATTCTACCTTCTCAATGAGAATCATTCCAACAAAATATTCATGCTACATTAGACAACATACAAGCTGAGTACCAGATCACTCTTGTGGAAATATCAGGTACTTTGTTTGGTACACCTGTTTCCATTCTTATTAATACTGGTGCCACGAACTTTTTTGTTTCACCTAGTAAAACTTATAGAAAAGTTGGCTATATGGAAAATTATTGGATGGTTGAATATGCCAACCACACAAGAGCTAAGGTCGAGCAATGTCTATTTGAAGCAAGGGTCAAACTTCTGAGTTTCTCCTCGAAATGGAATTTATATGTAGCACCCCTAAGTTCCTATGATGTCATTTTAGGAATGAATTGGTTGTGGAAACATAGAGCCAAGGTATATTTTCATACAAAAATAGTGGAATGTTTAGACGATCTAGGTAACTAGGTGTTCTTGCAAGGAACTCTAAGAGAAGCTAAGCTACAAAAAATATCCATCATACAAATGCATAGGGAGAAGAAGAAATGTTGTAAACTCTTCATTGTGAAAATGGAGAAACTTGAGGAATGAAATGAGTTCATTTCTCAAGATGATGTTTTATATTATGGACCTCAAGACCCCCAAGAAGTCAAAGATAGCGAGGTGGTGGAATTAGCGAAAATAGATATGGAGAAATATCCTATTCTAAGGAAATTTGTGGATTATTTCCAGAGGAATTATCTGGATTTCCTCTCAAGAGAGTGTTTGATTTCTCCATCGACACAGTTCTAGGTTCGGAGCCTATATCCAAAGTTCCATATACAATGACCACAATAGAATTAATGGAGTTAAAAGCTCAATTGGAGGAATTATTATGTAAGGGACTGATTAGACCCAATGTTTCACCCGAGGGAGTGCTTGTAATCTTCGTGAAGAAGAAGGATGGCACACTATACTTGTGCATTGATTATTGTTTGCTTAATAAGGAAGATAAAGAATAAGTATACATTTCAATGTATCGATGATCTCTTTGATCAGATGCGAGGAGTGATAGTATTTTCAAAAATTGATCTGTGATTAGGTTATCATCAATTGAGGATCAAGGATGAAGATATATTTAAAAAAACTTTCAACAAGGTATGATCATTATGATTTCATGGTCCTACCTTTTGACTAATGAATGCACCTATAGAATTCATGGACCTAATGAATAATGTATTCAGAGACTGCTTGGATAAATTTAAGTTGGTCCTTTTGGATGATATTCCTATCTATTCCAAGAATGAAGAGGAGCATCTCAAGCATTTAGAGATCGTTCTCCGATTAAGATAGCATAAGCTATATGGGAAACTCTCTAAATGTAATTTCTTTTAGAAATAAGTACAATATCTAGGTCATGTGATTTTAGTTGATGGGATTGTAGTTGATCTAACTAAAATAAAAGTAGTGCTTGAATGGCCAGTGCCTAAGAATGTGCTGAAAGTTAGAAGTTTTATAGGTCTGGTTGGTTACTATCAGAAGTTTATTGCAAAATTTTCTAGGATATATTTTCCCATTACCTCCTTATCAATAAAAGGGAAGAAGTTTGAGTGGATGGAGAAATGTCAAGTAGCATTTGATCTACTCAAGGAGAAATTTACCTCAGCTTTGATACTAAAGGTACCAAATCTAGAGAGTAATTTTATAGTCATCATTGATGCATCGGGAGAAGGTTTGGGTGGAGTGTTGATGCAGGATGGGTGAGTCATAGCCTATGAATCAAGGAAGTTAAAGCCTTATGAAAAAAATTATGCTTTGCATGATTTAGATTTAGCAATTGTTGTTCATGTAGTACAGATGTGGAGATACTATTTGTTGGGAAAACCTTTTGAACTAAAGATCGATCATCATGGTGTAAAGTACTTGTTTACTCAATCAAATCTAAATGCAAGGAAAATAAGGTGGTTAGAGTTGATATTTGACTATGATTTCAACTTTAACTATATCAAGGGGAAGGAGAATTGAGTCGTAGATGCCTTAATTCGTAGGGGCATATCTCCTCCATGATATCAATTTAAACCAATTTCAAGGGTTGAGTGTTGCAAGAGTCCAAGGGTGACAAATACTATGAGAAAGTCAAGTAAGCACTCACAGGTAATCCACAAGAGACAAGGTATGAGGGATTTTTCTTTGATTCTGACAATTTTCTAATGTTTAAAGGGGGAATTTGTGTACCTAGTTCTGGGAATTAAGGAATTTAGTGTAGAAAGAAGTTCATACCGCACCATATTCTGGATATCCTAGTGTGACTAAGATGTTGGCTATGTGAAGCCATTGTATTTTTGGAAAGGAATGAAATGGGATGTTGTAATATTTGTAGCAAGCTATTTAGAATTTTAGAGAGTAAAGGCAAAGAATCATCACCTTATAGGTCTTTTATATCCTCATGAAGTCTAGAAAGTAAATGGAAAATCATTAGCATGTATTTTGTGCAAGGTCTTCCAATGTAAAGGAATTCACAATGCCATTCTAGTAGTAGTGGATAGGATTACAAAGGTGGATCACTTTATACCAGGGAACCTGATGGATGGAGCTCCTATTATAGCTTATAATTGCATTCAAGAGGTATTTAGGTTACATGGAATTCATGAGAAGATTATCATGGATAGGGATGCTCATGTGGCTTCTAGGTTTTGGAAAACCATGTTTTATTCGCTTAGAACATAGTTGAACATAAGTTCAACATATCATCCAAAAACGGATGGTCAAACTGAAAGAGTGAACCAAGTGTTAGAGGATCTACTGAGGATTTATTGCATGGATCAAAAATATAAATAGGAGGACTACCTACCTTTAGTTGAGTTTGCATATAATAAATCTTATCATTCTATGATCAAGATAGCCTCGTTTGAAGCATTGTGTGGTAGAAAGTGTTGAAATCCTATAATATGGAATAAGCTAGAGGATAAGATAAGCCTTAGGAAAAAAATGTTATCAAAAATGGAGGAGAAATTTGGTATTATTAAGCAGAGGCTAGCAAAAGCTAATGATAAGCAAAAGAGTTATGCAGATGCCAAGAGGGTACCTAGACATTTCTCAATAGAGGAGGAGGTTTTGTTAAGATTTAAACCTCATAAGAGTTCCATAAAGTTTGGAAATTCATCCAAAATAGCTCCATGTTATGTAGGTCCTTTTGAGATCCTTAAGGAAGTCAACCCTATTGCATATAGAATTTCTTTTTTGCTAGCTCTTACCAAAATGCATAATTTTTTCCATGTGTCATACCTAAAGAAGTACATGCTAGGGGATAACCATATTATTGATTAGAATTCTTTACAGGTACAAGACCTGGGAGCGGTAACAATCGAGCCTCTCAAGGTACTCAAAAAACATAAGATTCACTTACGTAATACAGATTTTATGCAATGTAAGGTCCAATGGGATCAGTATACAGAGGATTTTTCCACTTGGGAAGATTATGTTGAGATGAAGTAAAAGTTTCCTCAAGTCATGCTAAATTTTGAAAACTCTTGAAAAACAATGATGTTTTATGATGCTATGTTTTATGTCTATGTTATGGTCATGTTTGATACTTAATAATCACCAAGGACAATGATTCACAAGGGGGGAATATGTTACACCCCATTGTGTTATTACCTTTTTACTTTTACCTTGTTGGGTTAAAAATTATTTGATATTTATGTTTATGATTGTTTAATATAAATATTGATGGAAATTTGATGAATGAATGTTTAATTCAATTTGATGTTTTATTATGTTCTGAAGATGAAAATATATGATGTATGTGAATGTATTATTATCAGCTAACTACTATTATGATGTACTAAGTTGGATGCAGGAATAGGTTCAAACCTCTGAAAGATAGGCGAAGTATCACTCAGGAGAAGAAATTGGCCTGGTAACCTTGATGAACTTAATTGAGCATACACACACACACTTCCTAGTTGGTCTAGTTGAATAAGTTAGTTCAGGAAATAGTAAGTAACCTTTCATTTGGGTTTGTGAATTTTTTGTATTGGTTTATGATCTTGTTCTCTAAATTTTTTTATTATGGATATGTGATTGAGTCTTTAGATTGAGGATAAGTTCTTCTTTGTGTGTTCATATTTATATGTTAATCGGTGAAGTATATAGATAGAATTCATAAATGTATATATATACATGTCTATGATAACTCATACATATGATTATATCTATGTGTGAGTATACGTAGGTAGACGTACCTATGCATGCTCATGAGCAGATAACCCAAATACATGAGAATTTTGATTGGATAAATATGACATATATATACACACACTTCATGTATATACATTGATCAATGAGTACATGAATATATGTGTTTGAATATGGATATCAAAATAATGTTATATATATTTAGATAGTTGTGTTTATTTTAATATATGTATATATGATTATTTTAATATATGTTTATATATATATATATATATTTATTTATATATATCGATTGATAATTGATGTATTTAATAACTATGTGAACATGAATATATATATTAATAGTATATATATTATATATAATGTTTGATAAATATTGAAACTGCATTGTATTAAACATAGTGCATTTTATAGTGTTGTTGTTATACATATTAAGGTGCAATGAAATAAGTAAAGTGCATGATATAGCACTGCCATATGAATATTGCTATGGCTAAGTTTATGAATTACACTTAAAGAAAACTAAGAATAAGTCAACAAAGAATTACAAACCATGAATGGAAATGGGAATAAAATTTGTACATTGCAAACTATAATGAGTGCAAATTTCATAATGTTGAATAATCCTTGGAATGTGCTATAATAAAGTGTGTGGAAATATGCATATGTGGCACCAAATTTGTAGAGTATGAAACCAATATGAATTCTTAAACCTGTTCTAGTGTGGGAAAATTCATACGCTTGCATTTTCACACTTGTTTGGGCCCACGTTTCTTTATTTATCCCTATTTATGTCTTCATTGGTCCTATTTTGTATCCACAAGCCTTATAAACTAGATCTTTTTTCTGGAAAATCTTGGCAAACAACAATGGATAAATGATAATTCAATGATTCTGGATGAGTGTCCTTGATTTTTGGGTTAGGACTAAGACACCACCTAGGGCATCTTTATCCCCCCAAGGTCTTGGGACCCCCTTTATAGTGGAACCTTAATTGGGCCCATTTTTGGAGTCTATGCCCCAAGTTTTCAGGACTTGGGACTAAGACATCACCTAGGGTGCCATAGTTCCACTTAATTTGTTTTTGGGATTTAATTTCAAATTCTAGCAGGATTTGGCTTCATTTATTTAATGAATTCATATGTCGGCTTGTTGTGGTGTAATTTCGAGATATTAAGCATAGATAAGTATAAACACAAGGTTCAATCACTCATTTTCATAACAAGTCTTTTGTGAGTGCATTCATCATAGCATAATTGAGTTTGCAAGAGCATTCAAGGGAAATTCTTCAAGCATTTGGAGCCATCATCAAGATTCAAGCATCATATCAAAGATATTCTTGCATCATGTGTGTTTTAGAGATAACATTTGTGATGTAGAGTTTTGATTCAAGCAAGCAATTCAAGTCAAGATCTATCAAGCATTCATTGGATTCAAGGTCTACATTCAAGTTGGTCATTTCACACAATTTTGTAGATTTCATAGCAAGGGTTTGGTGAGTTGTAACATTGCACGTTGTGCATTCATCATTTCCCTCCATTATTTCATTTCATTTCAAGGTTTAATTACCAACAAGGGGTTTGACCAAGATAAACCCCCATTCACTAACAATCAACAAGTTTTTCGTTTCTTACATGCTTGTGATTGTAGATTTAGGTTGAAGACTTGAAGATCATTTGGAGTGCAAATTTTCAAAGTTGTATCACAAAGTTGTCATCTTCATGGAAACTCATCTACGGGCCAGATTCAGAAGATTCAGAACCTGAGATCTAAGAAGAAGGAATTGCAGACCTTGGACCTCAAGATCACATTCAAAGATTTCAGAAATTCAGAATGGGAGTAAGTCACCACCTAGGGCATCTTAGTCCTCCTCGGGTCATTTTTCAAAAATTCTTTCAAATCTAGTTTTGACATCTGAAGACTTTGCATTTGCCCTGAAAAATAGCAGCGGGACTAAGACAATAGTAAGGGCATCTTAGTCCTCCATAGCACTTTTTGATAACATTTTTGCATTTCCAAAATCCTCATTGCATTTATAGAACTTCCAGGTACACATACCCTAACTTTTTGTTGCATAATTTCATTGTTTGCATCATTCATTTAGCTTGCATTATTAGGTTTTGTGAGTTGAATGCTTATTTGTCTTTTCCAAGCTTTTGTTTGGTGGTGAACCCCTCAAAGCTTAAAATAACCCCTCCTAGATCTTCCTTGTTGTGAATTGACTCACCTTTGAGGTTGATATTCAATCCAATTAGGATTCCTAGGACAACATTGAATGAAATAAGGCGAATAGGTGAATACCCAAACCCTATTTCGCCTACGGTTCATTTTGGTGAACCCGACTTCTTTGAGCATTCATTTTCTAATTTGGAGTCCATTAAAGTCCTAGATCTAGGTTGCATTCATTCTTGCATTGCATATTGCATTAGTGAAATTGCATCTAGGGTTTCTCATATTTGCATTAGTGAAAGTGCATATAGGTTGCATTTTTTCTTTCTTGCATCATCTTATCTCATTCAAAAACTAAAAAGTGCAATTTTAATCATCCTAATTGCATTTAGAAACATTCTTATTGGATTCAAAATTAAAAAATTTCATTTAATTTTGCATTCAATTGCTTGTCACTAGTTTATTTTTCTTGCATTCATTTTCATAGTTTTCTATTTCCAAACACCAAGTCCTTGAATAGGCGACCTGTCAACACTATAGAAAATCCAAAATTTATTGTTTTTCTGACAAAAACCTCTACTAGGACTAAAACGCCCTTCCTAGCATCTTAGTCCCTTTCATGGTTTTTGGCTCAAAATCCTCTCTACTGTTTGATGTATGTTCCAATCCCTAGAACCACAAAATCACACTAGTAGGACCAAGATGCCCTTACTGGCATCTTAGTCCTTATTGAATTTGACTTTCTAGTTTTCAAGATTTGCAATTGCTTTTATGTGCTTCTATTTGCTACCTTTAGTTTTTAGTTTTAGTTTGTAGAATTGTTGTTATCTCAATTTATTTCATTTCAAGTGTAATTATATAAGCATAAGATATTATGTTCATTGCACTTCCTTTGGTTTATCCCTTGCATGAGTTGTACTACTTGGTTTCCTACTGCTAATACTATGGTTAGAGGAAGTATGAAACTGATGGCATCCCGCGATAAAACCCTCCTTGTGGATCTTGGGTTATCAAGCTCTCTTACTCCTAGTGTTGGTATTAGTTCGCTAGGTATGTACCAAACCTTTAACACCTCTTTTGCTATGCCTACCTCACCTACAAGTGCTATACCAAGTGTTCAAACAATGGTTGATCATATCCCTCAAGAAAATATAATGAAAATTCATGAAGACTTAGCTCATTTACAAGATAGTGTGAGTACTGAAAACATTTCAAACATTGTTATACCTACCATAGATAGTATTCACTGCATGATGGAAAGTGATGAAGGACTAGAATTTTTGTATAACATAGCTTAAATCTTTGGAAAACACTTTCCTCCCACCACCAATGGTGCTCAAACTTCAAACAATGTGCAAAGCCAAGGAGGAAATCACACTCCTCCCTCTTCAACCATAACCTCAATTCCCACCTATACCAATCCTCAAGTGACCACAATGATGCAACCAACTAGCAATATCCTTCCTACCTCGAACATTTCCACTAGTTCTCCTTATACTTATGTGGCATCTAATCTTATATCTCCTCCTGTAAGCAATCTATTCATTGGACCGTCCAACACATACACACCACCACCATATTCACCTCCATCTCAAACCACAAGCAATGATCCTATCATTAGTCACCCTTTACAAAGCCTTTCATCCATTCAACATCAAGTTTTCACCATAAATAAAAATAAAAATGGTCCACCTTCATACTATGTCAAAAGCAACCCACTATCTTTGGAGATATTGAGAACTCTGGTGCCACAAGGTATAGAGATCCCTAGATTTGAGAAATATGGAGGAAATGGAGATCCTGCTAATCATGTTAATGCATTTAATGATTTATGTAGTGATTTCATCCTTGAGGATAAAATTTTGGCTAAGATCTTTCCCTGATCCTTGAAAGACAGTGCCTTGGACTGGTTTTCTGCATTACCGAATAACTCAATTTGTTCATTCATTAAACTTGTTGAAGCCTTTATTAACCATTTCCAAGTGCATATGGTTCTTGAAATGACATTATCTGATTTTATGAGATGTAAGCAAAATGAGGGTGAAAAAGTCACTAACTTTATTTTACGTTACCAATCGCTTTATTCCCAAATCAATGTGAAGATTCCTGATTCCCACCTTCAAAAGATGTTCATAGAGAATTTACAAAGTAATATGAGAGACAAGCTTACCATGATGAAATTCCCTTCCTTCATGAACTTGTGCACTACCCTTCGAGACTATCAAAATTTTGTAGGTAGTTGTAAACCTAAATCCATCTCTACCCATCTTGAAAATTCTGAACCTTCAAACCAAAACACCTACCAACCTTTTAGAAGACAAAACAAAAGTTTCCTTCAACGAAATCCTACCTCTCAACCTACCCAACAAGTTGATACCCAAGTAGCGGCTATAAAAAAGAGTAACCCTTATATCTTTGGGGATTTGCAAAGGCAATTCACTCCCTTACCCAACACACATCAAAACATCATGACTTGAATAATAAACAAGAACATTTTTGCATTACCTCCTATTCGACCTCTTGACCCTAGCAAGTCATTACCTTTGAGCTTTAGACACAATGCCTATTTTGCTTATCACCAACAAAAAGAACATGATACAGAACATTGTAAGCATCTTAAACATATCATGTAAGACCTCATTGATTCTAATCATATCTAAATTGGAGGTGTGAATGACAAAGACAATAAATTTGTAGCTCCTTATAACCAAAACTTGCAAATATTTACCAATCCCATGCCTAACCACAATATTTCATTTGTTAAGGCTAGTGAAACTAAGCCCGATGTAATGAATGTTGACATGGATGATGATAACATGAGAAATAACGAACAAAATCCTATAAATGATGTTGAACAAATTCCTATGGATACTAATGACCAAATTCTTATTAACTCAATGATAGGAGTGATTGATATCAAGCCTCATAAACAGTAAACCGAAATGTCTATTGATATTACTTTCTATTTAGAAGAAACAATCAAACATGCACCTAATGGTCCTCTTTACATAGCTGGCAGAATCAATAATAGGCCCACTCCTGGGATTTTAATTGATCTCGTATGTGGAGAGAATGTGATCACAAAAGAACTATTATATGTGTATGAACTTACCCAAGATAGATATGATAAATCGAAAGCATGGATTAAAATGAATGATGGTTTTTCTCATGCTACGATGGGCTCGATCACACTCCCTTTACAAGTAGGACTGAAGAAATTAAATGTATCATTCTCTATCATATCTAATTCAGATCAATTTCATGTGAAGTTGGGCTACAAACACTACAACAAAACAGGAAATTAGCACCTAAAATAGCACCAAAATTTAGTGCATTTGAGTTCATGAATTGGACACTTTTGTCGGCACCAAACTGCATGTTCACTTCGACGTCTTTTTTTGCGTCGGATTTTGTTGCTTCCAGTTTGGCTTCCGATTTTGCTTCTGCTTTTGATTCTTATGTTGCTTCTAGGTTTGCTTCCAATTTTTCTTTCGATTTTTCTTCCAGGTTTGCTTCCGATTTTGCTTCCATTTTTGCTTCCATTTTTGCTTTCAGTTTTGCTTCTAATTTTTCTTCCAATTTTGCTTCCGGTTTTACTTACAATTTTTCTTCTGATATAATGTGACTTGTTGCATCTAGCTTTGCTTCCATTTTTGTGTCTTTTGTTGTTTCTAATATGGCTTCTATTATTGCATCTTTTGTTTCTTCTAAAATTACTTCTATTATTACTTCTTTGTTTGCTACCTGAATTGCTTCTGTTTTTGCTTCCTAGATAATGCCAAGTTTTGCTTCCAAGATTGCTTATGGTTTGCTTCTAGTTTGGCTTCCATTTTTGCTTCTTTTTTTGCTTCTAAAAATGCTTCTTTTTTTGTTTTCATTTATTAATTTAATATGTTTTATTTCAATTTAATTAGTTAAATATATCATGCCTCTTAAATAACTCATATGATTATAGAGTAAGTAATTTAATTATTTAACTCATATGATTAAATAACAAGATAATTATTATAACATTATCATCATCTATAATTCAAACAAGTGAGTCAAATATCTATAATTTAATTGAATTTGACAACATCCATCTTGAGTAGTAAATTTAAATCATCATACGTAATAAATATCCATCCAAAAATCATCAACCACTTTCAATATATATAAATTGACAAGTCAATACTGATAACATCACCATCATATATAACTAAAACAAGTGAAAGTCAAATATCCTAGTAGATCAATAACATGTCAAAATGATACATGTCCGACAGTCGACATAAGTCAAAATGATACATGTACGAATGATATAAGTAAAAATGATAAATTATGTAACTCAAAATGATACAAGTCAAGATGATACATTTCCAAATGGTATAAGTCAATATGATAAATGTTAAAATGATACAACTCAATAATATGGTACTACAGGCCATGAAAATGATACTTATGATAGTAACCATGAAAAGATACATCATAATGATATATCAACAATGATCCATGATGCATTCTATATGATCATGAATGTCACTGGCTACTACTAGCAATTGCCTCATCATCATCATCACCATTGTGATCATCATCATCGTCATCGGCCTTGGTGTCTTCTGTATCTACATCATCATAATCCTCTGCCATGTGATTTGTACCAGAACCAACATATTCTAGATCTATATCATGAGGATCATCTTGATCTTCTGGAAGACCCGTGTTCTACAAAAAAAAAAAAAATGAAAATTTATTATTTATTTCATGCAATAATTTATTTTTCTATTATATATCTAATATTACAACATATGAAACAAAACCATAATCATATTACATCATATCAAAGTGCACATACCATAATAAAATTTCAAAAAAATTACAGCTAATATGTCATTCCAATGATGTAAAACATGCAACAATTCTAATAAAGGTTAGTAAAATATGCCAGCATTTGGTGGAAAAGGAAGAAAGATTACTGGAACTCTAGAGGCCCGCCATAATGGATTTTGGTATTTAACCATGAGAGTAGAAGAGATATTTTATATCATGTATCAAAACATTAAGCATGCATTCTTCTAGCCAGCAGAGAAGGAGATGATTAGTTTGCTTCATTTTCATTTGCATAACCATATTACGGTGTGAACCAAGAAGACCAAAGATGTCCAGTTTTATGTGAAGGTAATGGATGTGGTCCAAACTTTAGGAGGGGCAAGAAGGTCAATGTATGATCCTGATAAAATTGAGGATGAATATCAAGAGAGGGGCAGGAAAAATAAAATCAATGCAGAGTTTCAAGGATTTGTCAAGCGAGTAATAGAGTTGTGGGAGCAGCCTCATCTAAAATATTTTGAACTAGAGTTTGATATACCATTTAGAGAGTTTGTTTTTCATGGAGTTCGTTTCAAAGCGTCTACTTTTATTGTTCCTACAATAAACTATTTGGTAGAGTTGGTGGAATTACCTTTCTTAGTAATCACTATTAGGGAGATTGAGATTGTTAACCTTGAGAGAGTAGGACTTGGGCAAAAGGAATTTGATATGGCTATTTTTTTCAAAGACTTCAAGCGGGATGTACTCCGTATTGATGTCATTCCTCAATATTTGCTTGATGGCATCAAGGATAGGCTAAAATCCATGGATATAAAGTATTATGAAAGCACAATGAACTTGAATTGGAAGCCAATTTTGAAGACTATTACTGATGACATCTTTTATGATGGCAACTCCTTTGGCTTTGTCCCTAGGGAGTTAGAGCTAGCGAACTGTTATATTCCAATTTCATTTGGACTATATTGGATTAGGTTGAAAGGTTTGTTGAAATAAAAAGTTAAAAAATTAGATAGAATTTGAATATCAGATGATTATTAAAATTATTATTTTAGATTTTTTATTAAACTTGTTTATATCAAATATAATAAAATAAGTAAATTTTATTTTTATTTGAGATATTGGTCAAGGTATCTATATTGACTTAATAGTATATCTATTATTTTATTAAATGGTATTATTACTTATTGGGCAAAAGATTAATTAGTTGAAAACACAACTATGTTTGAAAATTATTATTGTTGTACAAATATTTCACACCATATTTTCCAAATACGATATACTTGTCATGTTTGAGATCAATTCTATTATTATTTTTGTCAAGTACAACCCTAAAGAGATGTTCAAAATCATTTTTTATATTAACTAAATTGAAAAAGAACCTAAGAGAACTTAATTAATGGAAATGAAACAACTTAAGTAAATAAACTTATAATAAAGTAAAATAAATATCAAACAATTAAAGAGATCTAATCAATTGACAATCAAATGTATATACAATTTTTAAAAGTTATATATATAATTTTTCAAACATTTTAAATATCACATATTTTTTCAAACATTTAAATCACATTATATAATCTATCATCAAATAAACTATAGAATCAACTCATATTATATAATCTATCATCAAATAAACTATAGAATCAACTCATATTATATATCTTACAATTAATTATATTCAAGAATACATTTTTAATAATATTTAGATATATAAATTTTTTAAATAAAATTGGTACTCTCCACCGGCTTTTTGGCTAGGAGTTGATATTAAGGAATATATGATAGTTTGGTGTTTGGGTTTAGCTTGTTTATGGTCTATAAAAATACTTTTTGGATTTTTAATAGCATATAGTATGTTAAAATTTTCTTGGTGGTGTATATTAGATGGTCAGTCTTTTGAAATTGGCATACTCGCTATCATAAGTATCTAGTATGATAGTCTCTTTTAGAATTGATATACTCACTATCATAAGTATCCAACCTGATGGTCTCTCTTTTGGAACTAATGTACTCACTTATGATTGGTATACTCATTGTCATAAGTATCCAATCTAATGGTCTCTCTTTTAGAAATAATGTACTCATTATTATAAGTATCCAGTCTAATGCTCTCTTTTTTCAAACTGGTGTACTCATCGACATTACGTATCTAGACTAATTGTATCACTTAAATTGGAATTTGTATACTCATTACCATAAGTATCTAGCCTAATGATCTCTCTTTTCAAATTGATATACTCACTATCATAAATATCTACTCTTATGGTATCACTTTTAAAACTAGTAGTCATTTTTTAAGTATCCAAGCTTAATTATAAACAATCTCACCAAACCATTACTCTTACTATCATATTTAACATTTATTTGTTTTTAATAAGATAGATAATGCAGTTTTCTAAGCTTTCCATTTTGAGAGGACCCAAGATTAAGCGAACGAACATTGTCACACAATTGTCATGACAACTGAAATTGTTTGATATCGATGTTTCACATGTCATTGGAAGTTTCGCAACCTGGTTCCATCTAATTTCAATTTTTGTTGGTTTATATTAGAAATAATCCTCAAAATGAAAGGTATTTCAAGATTTTGACAACCTGTTTAAAGTAACCTCTATGAGCGACAACTTTGATATCTTAGCTAGCATTCACGGATTCAGATTTGGACATATTCTATCTGTGAATTTATTTATTTTTCTTTTAGATTATTGTTTATTTATTTTTTGATTTTTCAAAAGAGAGGCCATAGGTTCATTAAAAGCAAATAGACAAATGCCATGATGATGCTAAGGTTTCAATCTAAATGAGCCTGTAGCTTTATGGTAAGGCATAACCTAAGTTTTTGTTTTCTCCATGAAATAGAAGGTCATGATCGAGGGTTTTTAAACCCTATCTTTCTGAAAATGCATGAAATGTACAGAAATGCATAGAATCAATAGGAAAAATGAGGAGAACCAAGTATAAATTCACGGCCACAAATACAAGAGGGGCCTCATAAATGAAAGGATCATAAACCTAACACATAGAAGCTTGCATTTGAAATACAAAGAAACATGAATTTGCATCATTTTGCATTCAAATGAGCTCGAATCGAGCTTCTTCTCGTAGATATGTAAGAGGGAAATGCAAGACTCATGGTGAAGAACTTACCCAGTTTGTTGTTCAGAAAGTGTGCTCTAGAAACCCATAGGTATGGCTTCCAAAATACTCAATCCAAGCTCTCCAATGGTGGCCAGAGGTGATGAAGAAGTATCAACAAGTGAGAATAATAAAATACATCATAAAATACAATCATGACCACAGCTTAAAAGCCTGAGAATGCATAAAAAATGAAGGTCAATGCCCAAGGAGGACTTACCTTATTTTCCCTTGTGATACTTCTTAGGAAAATCACCCAAAAACAGTGAAAAATGGTGGAGGATCGAGCTCAAAAGACAAAACCATAACTCATCATGGTGGTGCTTATGCAAAGCCAAGAAACCCAAATGTGAAGGAGCAAAATGAGACTGAAGGATTTGGGCTCGAACTGTTTTGTGGCTAGGGTTTTTCTCATGTGTCCTAATTCGAGCTTATACTTCTATCACATTGAATTAAAATTCAAATGCCCCATTAATACCTTTGTGGTATTTTATTTACCTTTGCATATAATTACCTTCATGCCTAGGCTTTATGCCTTATTCCAAATTTTATGATTTTCAGAAATCATATAGCCTTGATTCCTTAGGGGAATTTCACCATATTTGGAGGGAGAAACACAACATTTAATGTGTCTTAGATCCCTTTTATTATTCCTTGATAAAATCATTTGAATTATGTGCCTTTACTTTTTCTTATGATTTTGAAGAAATCATATAATTATTGGATCCCTATGTATTTTGCTAACTTAGGCTTTATGCCTTAGTTATCTTTTGATTTTTGAAGAAAATTAGGTGTAATTCAATGCCTTTGCATTTGTTTGAAAATGTAAAACATTTTGTTTAAGTGATATGTTTATAAAATCACTTATGTCAAAATGTTATTTTAAATGCATAAATGAGGTGTATTATGCCATAAAATGTACAAAAGGGATATAGTTGGATTTTTATGCCCTTGCAGTCACACCAAGGGTATGAGTCAAAGTAGTTGGGAGGCATGGTTGAAAAATGATGACTCATGCCAAGCTTGTGCCAGGAATGTGGGCAATTTGGAGATTGACCAACATGTGGAAAGTATGTGGGCTATTTTTGACTGAGATTTTGGTGGGAATGAGACCTTTTGGAGGTAGTTTTGTCATTATTTTGGTATGGGTTGGGTCATAGCTTGACTTTTATTCACTTTGGAGGCATTTTGGAGGAGTTTTGGAAGCTGGTGACAGTATGGATCTTGTCACACAAATTGTTTCATTTCATGTTAAATACAATGAAAAGATTAGGTTGAAGGATTAGGGTATAGCTTTGAGGGTATATGGTTGAAGGATTAGGTTGAGGTTCCAATGTATAGGATAGAGGGTATAGGGGTTGAGGGTTTAGGGTTTAAGGATTGAGGGTTGAGGGATTAAGGGTTGAGAATTGAGGGTTGAGGGTTTAATGTATAGGGTAGAGAGTAGAGGGTAGAGGTTTTAAGGGTTTGGGGTTTAAGGTTGAGGATTTAAGGTTGAGGGTAGAGGGTTGAGGGTCCAATGTATAGGGTAGAGGGTATTGGGGTTGAGGGATTAGGGTTTAAGAGTTGAGGGTTGAGGGTTGACGGTAGAGGGTTGAGAGTTTAAGGTTTGAGGGATTAAGGGTTGACGGTTGAGGGTAGAGGGTATTGGGTTGAGGGTTGAGGGTAGAGGGTAGAGGTTGGTTTAAGGGTTGAGGGTTGAGGGTTTAGGGTTGAGGGTTGAGGGATTAGGGTAGAGAGGGAGGGATGGATGGAACAATAGATGGAGGGAGAAGTGAGATAGAGAGAAGGAGAGAAGAGGAGGGAGGGACAGAGATATATGAGGGTTGAGGATCCAATGTATAAGGTAGAGGGTTGAGAATTGAGGGTATAGAGTTGAGGACCTATAAGGTTGATGGTTTAGGGTATAGGGTTGAGGGTAGAGGGTAGAAGGTTTAAGGGTTTAAGGGTTTAGGGTTTAAGGATTTAGGGTTGATGGTTAAGGGTTAAGGGTTGAGGGTAGAGTGTTTAGGGTATAGGTTTGAGGGTATATGGTTGAAGGATTAGGGTTGAGAGTCCAATGTATAGGGTAGAGGGTATAGGGGTTGATGGATTAGGGTTTAACATTGAGGGTTGAGGGATTAGGGTTGAAGGTTGAGAGTTGAGGGATATTTTGATGCAAGTGAAATTTAGGCAAGTAATTGAAGGCCAGTGAATATTGAGGAAGTATTTTTTTTTTCTAACACCCCTAATCCCTTAACCCTTAATCCTTGCTAGATCAGAACAATTAGGTGCTCAATTAGGCACTAAATTAGGTGCTAATCTGGGCACTAATTTAGGTGATAATTTGTGCCTAATTAGCACCTACTTGTTCTGATCAGCATAAAAATGCCAAAAAAATAGTGCCATCCCAATATATAGCATCGACTTTTTCAAAAAATTAGAAAAAAACACATTAAAACAATGGGTGGAAGCAAAAAATAGAGCAAAAAAGGGAGCTAATCATAGGGATTTTTTGTAGTGAAATGGCTTCTCTCCATGAATGTGGTCCCATTCATTGTCCATAAGTGCTTAAAGTTTCTAGTCGGCAATGAAATATTCACCATGAACCATAGTGGCTTTAGACCTTCGTCTTCCCGTGGAAACTTCTCATTAGATTTTTTTTGCCTCAACCCATGGAACCTATAAGACCCCATGAGGACTTCCTTTTCCTATCCTACCAAAATTTCAAAGCAAAATGCATAGCCAAATTATCTCTTAAGAATTTTCCTCCACCCATGCTTGAACCTCTGCCACTTACAAAAAACAACGTTGAGCCTAAAGCCCTCCCAACAAACCAAGACCCATCCACTCAAAATCCCTTACCTATTTCCTACAAGCGACCAAGAGAAAACCAAAAAATTCCTAATCCGCCTCCTAAGAAAATTTATAAAGCCAAAGAGAAAGTGGTTGTACAACCTTTCATGGTTTCTTTTGTTCTTCCCTCACAAGAAGAAAATGAACCTATAGTTGACCAACCTGCTCCTACACATAAGCAACTTGACAACCGTAATAAAAGAAAATGAAATTCTAGAGAGTGTAAGCACATACATCGTACTATTGCTCAAAAGATGAATGAAGAGAATAACATTGAAAATCAAAATCTGAATCTGACAAAAGCAATAAACGATGAGTCTCCTCCATTACTAGAACAAATAGATCCTATGTCTCCAACACAACAAGGACCAGTACCTTCAATGGATATTATTATTCATCCTCTTGTTGTGCTTAACTTGGAAGATGATGAAGAAATAGCTAAATTGATGAGCAAGTGCATAAAAAATTAAATTTTATATTTTCCTCCTCTATGAGCTTAAATGATAACAACCATGATGATCCTCCTCGATCAAGTGATGCACCATGTGTTGAACCTGGTGATTCTCCTAGTACAACACTTGATGTTTTCCCTCTAACTAGTGATCTACATTTCACATATACTGAACGAGATTGGGATGTGAATGACCTACTGGATGGTTGACTCTCATGTTCTTTACTAGTCTTTTTGCTTTCCTTTTTTCTTTCTTTTTGTGTGATTTCATGTGCGTAATGTGATCCCCTATGATGTTTTGTTTATTGTTTTCTCTCTTTGTGTATTCCTCTATTTGTACCTTTATTCTTCTATATGTCATTAGATTTTGCCTTGATCTTTGCTTTTCACTTTCATTTTTGTCTTTTGTTTTCCTTTTGGGGATGATGAAAGGCATCGAGACACCCTATGTCTCTTCCATGTTGACCCAAAATATTTTTCCTTATCTTTTATTTTCCTTTCATTTTTGTCTTGTGTTTTCCTTTTAGGGATGATGCAAGGCGTTGAGATGCCCTATGTCTCTTCAATGTTGACTCAAAAGGTTTTTCATTTTGTTTTCTCTCTCTTTGTGTCATTCTTCTAGTTCTATGTGTATTTGGGGAATGATGATACTTTCAATCTCTTTAATATCATTGTAGCAAAGATAGATACTGACCCCAAATCCATAGATCCCTTATGTGTTTCTAGGGAGCAACCCTCTTTTTCATTTCCTTTTTCATGTTTTTCTACTTTAAAGTAATTGCTCATAGTATGGTGTTTAGAAATTTCTTTAAAGTGGGGGCATACATTGGCATTATTTTTGGCATGATTTCATTTGCATTCTTCTTTTCCATGTTCCTTGGTGTGATTTTCTTAATTTATGCGATGTTTTTTCCTCTTTGTGGTGACATTGGTAGTAATGTCCTTCAAGAGCATGATCTATCTTAGCATATTACATTCCTCTTAGTGGTGATGCGACACACTGCATTCCCTAAGTGATGAATCTTTTATCCTTTTATTGGTCATCTCTTGGAGACATTAGGAACAATGTCCCCTAAGATTAAATCCTCACATGAACTAAGAAAAATCCCTTCAAGCATCCATCTTTCTTGTTGTGTTGCATCTTTGTACCTTATTAAAGTCATGGAGGTATGGATTTGATATGGTTTCCTTGGGGCTCACCTAGTGAACAACTAGCTTCACTAGCCCTTGTGAGCCTGCATTTTTATTTTTGTCCTTATCATAGTCATGGAGGTATGACTTTGATATGGACTTCCTGGAGCTCACCTAGTGAAAAACTAGCTTCACTAGCCCTTCTGAGCATGCATTTTTTTGTCCTTATCATAGTCATGGGGGTATGGCATTGATATGGACTTCTTGGGGCTCACCTAGTGAGCAACTACCTTCACTAGCCCTTGTGAGTGTGCGCTTTGTTTGCATAGTGGAAAGTATGTTCCATTTGTAAACATTTTTGAGAAAATAGCCTAGACTCAGTCCACAGTGCATTGGACAACCAATCAAAACTTTATCTATTGCATTTTTCTTTTTCCTTTTCCTTTTCCTTTTTCCTTCTTTTGTCTTTTATGGTGTATGTTTACGATCTGTTTATGGCTTCATATATCATCTTCAAGTGTGTTCTTTTGTTCCTATTTTCATCTTCCATAGGATATTGATCTTGGGGGCTTGGACACCCTCTTGGTTGTTTTCATCTTATCTTACTAACATTCGTACATTTGAACCCCTCTTGATTGTGTGGTTGGCTACTTTTAGTGTGAGTTTGAAGCAAGTTCATCCTCTCACTAAAGTGGGGGATAAATATAGTGTAGGAACTTTTTTGGGCCTTCCTTGCTTTATTTATCCATATTTGTGTCTTAATTGGTCCTAATTTGCATCCACAAGCCTTATAAACTATATCTTTTTCTGGCGAATCCTGACAAACATCAATGGATAAATCATAATTTAATAATTCTAGCTGAGTGTCCCTGATTTTTGGGTTGGAACTAAGACATCACCTAGGGTCTCTTTGTCCCTCTAAGGTCTTGGGACCCCCTTTTCAGTGGAACCTTAATTGGGCCCCTTTTTGGAGTTTGTGCCCCAAGTTGTCAAGACTTGGGACTAAGACACCACCTAGGGAGTCATAGTCCCCCATAAACTTTTTTTGGGATTTAATTTTAAATTCTAGTGTGGTTTGGCCTCCTTTATTTAATGAATTCATATGTCATCTTGTTGTGGTGTAATTTCAGGATATTAAGCATAGATAAGTATAAATACAAGGTTCATTCACTCATTTTCATAACAAGTCTTTTGTGAGTGCATTCATCATAGCATAATTGAGTTCACAAGAGCATTAAAGAGAAATTATTCAAGAATTTGGAGCCATCATCAAGATTCAAGCATCATATCAAATATATTCTTGAAGCATGTGTGTTTTAGAGCTAACATTTGTGATGTAGGGTTTTGATTCAAGCAAGCAATTCAAGTCAAGATCTATCAAGAATTCATTGGACTCAATATCTACATTCAAGTTGGCCATTTCACACAAGTTTGCAGATTTCATAGCAAGGGTTTGGTGAGTTATAACATTGCATGTTGTTCATTCATCATTTCCCTCCACTATTTCATTTCATTTCAAGGTTTAATTACCAACAAGGGGTTTGACCAAGGCAAACCCCCATTCACTAACAATCAATAAGTTTTTCCTGTCTTGCATGCTTGTTATTGTAGATTTAGGTTGAAGACTTGAAGATCATTTTGAGTGAAAAGTTGCATCACAAAGTTTTTATCTTCATGGAAACACACCCATAGGCCAGATTCAGAAGATTTAGAACCTGAGATCTTAGAAGAAGGAAGTGCAGACCTTAGACCTCAAGATCACATTCAGAAATTTTAGAATTTTAGAATGGGACTAAGTCACCACCTAGGGCATCTTAGTCCTCCTCAAGTAATTTTTCAAAATATTCTTTCAAATCTAGTTCTGACATCCGAAGACTCTACATTTGCCCCAAAAAATAGTAATGGGACTAAGACAATCGTAGGCGTCTTAGTCCTCCATAGCACTTTTTGATAGCGTTTTTGCATTTCTAGAATCCTCACTGCGTTTCCAGAACTTCCAGATACACATACCCTAACTTTTTGTTGCATAATTTCATTGTTTACATCATTCATTTACCTTGCATTATTAGGTTTTTTAAGTTGAATGCTTATTTGTATTTTCCAAGCTTTTGCTTAGTGGTGAACCCCTCAAAGCTTAAAAGAACCCCTCCTAGGTCTTCCTTGTTGGGAATTGACTCACCTTTGAGGTTGATAGTCAATCCAATTTGGATTCCTAGGAGAATATTTAATGAACTAAGGAGAATAGGTGAATACCCAAACCCTATTTTCTCTACGATTCACATGTGCCAAAATCTGGAAAAGCAATATGATAACCATGAAACTTAGTCAAAGCATAGATGGCAAAGATTTGAGAGGGTAGTCAACTTGCAAACTAAATAGGAAACTTGTAGCATTGCATTGTTGTTCTTGACTTAGTAAAGATTCATGTTGTCTCAAATACTAAAGTTGACTCGGCCATTGGAAATATGAGGACTATCATGTATTGAAATTTAAGGGTTTAATCAGCTGAGTCGTTACATGTGAGTAGGAAGTTGGTAGAATTATTAGCTTGTTTGTATCCTTTGGAAGCTCAAATTTTAGTATACATAGAGGCGTTATCTCTACCATTTTTTACACTATTCGATTTGATTTCTTTGTTGTTATTCTTCTATAATTTATGTGCAAGAATTATTGAGTGAACTTTAGTGAAAGAGATAATTGTTTGAGTTAAGTTTGTTGAGAATTCTTGAGACGAGGCTAGAGTTTGGAGTCTAGTTGAATGTAGAAAGAGTAGAATTTGTGATCATAGAGGATGATATTGGAAAGAAGCATTATCAGTTGGAGTTTAACATCTAGGCATGTTTATTTATATTCCTCTATTATCTATGTTTGATTGGTTATTTGATTATAAATGTCTTTGTTTGGAAGATTATTATTTTTGGAAATGCATGATATGCTTGTTCTTATGAGATTAGTTATTTCCTAGTTTTAAATAATCTTGAAATGCATAATATGCTTGTTCTTATGAACTTAGTTATTTTTTAGAATGGAATATTCTTGTGTGATTCTTGAGTAAAGTCTCAAATTAGTGAAACCCTACTATTTGGGATTACATTTATATTATGAGAATTATGTGTGGATTTTATATACTATTAGAACTATACTTAGTTTGTTAAGACTATATAGATATTTCATGATGAATGTTGTTATCTTATAGTACTTTAATGGAAATATGATTTTTAACTTAAGAGGTTAGCATGGTTATTCTTGGGGTTAGATAAATCTAGGGGAAAGAGGGTAACCTAGCTAGACATTAGTGTATGTGCTTGCATGATTAGTGTGGTTATACTTGGGGTTAGAGGAATCCATGGGTAGAGGTGTAACCTAGATAATTAGTTTGTTATGAACTTGGATATTCCTAGGGTTAGGGTAATCCATGGTTAAGGTAATTACCTTGTTGAATATTTTATTATGTTATCACCTTAGAATGAATATGTGTTTGTTTATGATCAATACCAAATCAAGCTTAAGGGTGGGTGGACAGATGACTCTCACTCGAAGTAATAGGTGATGAATTATTTGGCCAAAGTATTGTAAGTAGCCATTATTTACAATGTTAGTTCATTGTGATCCATGATTGAATTCTAGGCAGAGAAACCAATATATGGTAGCTCTAGATATGAAGGACATGACACTATGCTCAAGAAGGTCGAGATTATGAGGTTACCAAACCAATCTCTTTATCGAAGGGTAGGGACATCTTACAAGTTAGGTAGATGTGCAAGGGACCATAATAAATCCATGGTTGGCAAAAAAGCGCTTGAGTGATGCTCTCCTTCATACAATTGGCAACCAGGATTTGAGGATGTGGCATCCATTTGGGGACACCTAGTATGTATGCACCAGTGATGGAACATCTAGGAGGTATGCACCAACATTAGGGACATCTAGATAATTATATTATGTTTGAATATTATATCATTAGGCTCATAGAAGCTATGAATGTAAACATGAATCTCTATTCTTATTGAGAAATTATACATGGGAAATATTATCATGAAATTATGTAATGTGAAATCATTACTTGAATTATTGAAATAGTTCTTTGTTATGCAATGGGAAAGTTTGAAATGGTTATGTTTCAAATGTGCATCTTGTTAATCATATGAAAAGGAAAAAAAATATTGCTCATAATGTTAGTAGCATAAAGTTTCACTTCTGAGTAAAACATAGTAAAAACAATGGGTAGAACAATAGGCATGTTACAAAAATTGGAAAACCCAATGCCCAAGTTAGGGAATTTGTATTTTAGAATATTTGAAAATGATTCGGAAGAGAATCAGAGGCCCATGCACAACAAGGATCCAATCAGAGTGTCATGTTTATGACATGAGGTTAGAGGGAGAATTATGAACAATAATGTCAACAAAAGTTACAAAATACAATGCATTTTTAGTTTTGTACGTTGAAGGATTTCCAACATCGAGGTGTGGATAATATTTTATGGATGTTATTGCAAGAATAAATCCTAAACCCAAGAGCCGAGTGAAGAAATGTGGTTGAAGGGTTGCAGCAAGAAGTGATAGGAAGAAGTTGAGAAGGAAAATATCAACAACATCCAAACTGTTGCAAATGATTTTTGAGGTGATTTGAAAGTATTATAATCTGATTTTGGCTTGCAAGTAGTTTATTTTTCAAAAAAATTGAAGTTTGCTTTGATTTCTTGTAGATAGATGTTGCACAAATGGCATAGTCTTATAATTGGTGAGATCTAGTGAAATCTGTGTGCCCCAAGTTGTTGCAAGCATTCTGAGTTGTAATAAAGTTTTCAAATTCCCTATTTGTTGTGGTTCATATTTGTGTATTCAAAAACTCAGAAATTTATGAAAGTTTAAAAGTTGTTGGAAGGGATCAAGCACCAATGTTCATAAATGGGTTTTTTGGTTTTTTTAGCTTTTATTTTTAGCATGGTTGTCTTGGTAGAAAAATTATGAATCACTTGTTTTCCTATAGATGAAGGTGGGAGTTTCTACTACCAGTTCTTTTGAGGAAATGGAAGTTGTTTCCATATTTAAAATAATTTCCAAAATATGGTATGTCAACAATTTTTAGTGCACTTATATGCATGATTGATGATTTGTATTTCAAAACTTTATGGGTTTGTTTATTGCCCTATGAGAATCATTTTTTCTTGTGTTGGGTAGATGAGATATTAGTGTGATGGTTGCGAAGAACAAAACCTCGATTTAGGGTCTTGGTCTTCGATTGTATTAAATGGTATCGGAGGAGGAAAATTGGCTGGGAGGTATTACTATTATTTAATGGTTGAAAGAGTTGAAGTAATTTTCCAAGAAGAAAAAGAAGGGGAAAGAGTGGTTGGATAAGTTTGTAGTTTTTATCCTCCAACAAAGGTTAAAGCTAGGTAGAAGGTGCATGAGAGAGAGGTTTGTCTTTTAGAAACTGTCTATTGGGTAGAGGATAAATGAGAGAGAGAGAGAGATTATTGCAAGGAGGACTTGTAATTGCAGAGGGACTTGTGAGTCTCTAATAATGATTTTGAAAAAGAAGACAAGATGGGTCATTGGAAGACCTATGAGAATTTTATTTTGGGAAGAGTATTGGGAAAAAGTGAGAGATAAGAATCTCATTATAGAGTTGAAGAAAATAGAAGTAATATTTGATTCCCTTGAGCAAAGCTTGGGAATGAAGAATCAAGCTACAGTTGAGGAAGATCGCAAAATAGATGAAGTTGAGTTTCATTGTTTGTTTCATATCAAGTTTGCAACTAATGATTTGTGTGCAGGAAATGAAGAAAGAAAAAGAAGTTGTAATAGAGGACAACGAAGAGAAGAAAGAGGAAAAAAAAAGTTTGGAAAAGAGGACAGTGAAAAGAAGTATGTTGAAGTGCAGTGTTGTAGCCCTATGATGGAAACAACATGGAAATAAAGTCATGTGAGAGCAGCCCACACAAATGTAGATGAAAGAAAGAAAGAAAATAAGAAAGGAACAAGGAAAGAATGGAGAAAGAAAGAGGTAGCAGCAAATGTGTATCTTGTTGAGGACATAAAAGAAAAGAAAAATGAAATTGCATGCAATAAAAAAGAGGTTGCAGCAACAAAAATAGAGGTATTATCTCCTTTGTTTGAGTTTTTCAAAGTAAATATTGATTTGCATGTAGAAAAGATAAAGGAATATGGTGATTGTGAAGTTGGGGAAATAGTAGAGAAGCAAGAAAACATATAGGTAAATATTCATTCATATGATATTTATGAAAGAAAAATTGATTTGAAAGAGATACATGAATTTGTGCATGAAAAGGATAGTACTATTGTAGAAGATAACCATGAAGTTGTAACGAAGTTTAGTCCATTGAAGGACTTGGAAACATTAGAATTTTTGGGAAAACAGAGTGAAGAAGAGTATATGGGGAAGATATTGAATAAGGAAATTGAAGGAGCGAAAACAAATGAAGAAGAAGATGGCTTATTAATGTAGATTGCAGAAGTTGAAAAGGAATGGCTTGCATTAACAAGTGAAATGAAAGTTGCAACAAACATTGAGGTAAATTTTAAATTTTCAAAATTATTTATTGATAAAGAAGAGATTGATTTACATGAAAATGGAATGGTTTACAATAATGGATATGAGGTTGATACCCTAGTAGGGAAAGAGGAGAAAATTAAGATATTTGATATTTTTTTAAAAATTCATTGAATTTGATGTTAAAGTTGATTTATTTTTTGAGGAAATGGCGAAAGAAAGTGAAATGGGAAAGATGGATAGGAGCAGAAATAACAGGTTACAAACTGAAAAATATTAAGGTATGATGACTCTTGTTGACATAGAAAAAGAAGAGAATGAAGGAGAAATAGGTGAGAAATATGTATAGATAGAATTCATTGATTTCTATGAATTTGTTAAGCCAATTTGTATGAAAGTGTTAAGAATGATGAAGTAGGGTGGAAAGAAGAACCTCAATATAGTAACATGAATTTCATGAGGGGAAGAAAGAGAGGAAGGATGAAGGAAGGAAGAGATAGGAAGATTCAAAGCATGGTGAAGAAGAAGAAATAGGTGGACAAGGAGAAAAGGTGGATCTAGAACAAGCGCAGAATCTTTAAATGTTCATGATTTTTGACTCATGGAACATTTCACTTACCTAGGGTGTTTGATGTAGAAGCATCCAGGGATACCAGGCAATCTTGCATTCCAAAAAATATTTTTTTAATCTTTTATTTTCTTGTTGCATGCAACTTTTCAACACCTAGTTTGAGCACTCTTGGAGTATGAAACATAATTATTATTTTTTAATTGGTTAGATATTTGAATTTTTTAATATTATGTTTGGGAAAAAAATGGAGTCAAATAGTTTTAACCAATATTTTATTTATTGGCTCAAAATCTATAGTTTGGTGATTTTGTTAGTTGCACATTTAATGTGCTTAAAATCCAAAAAACTGAAAATTTGGAAAACCTAATGCCCAAGTTGGAGTATTTGTATTTTGGAATATTTGAAAATAATTTGGAAGATAATATAGAGGCCCATGCACAACAAGGAGACAATTAGAGTGACATGTTTATGACAAGAGGTTGCAGGGGGAGTTATGAGCAACAATGTCAAGAAAAGTTATGAAATTCAATGCATTTTTTAGTTTTGCAGGTTGGAGGATTTTCAACACCGCATTTGGGGACGTATGGATAATATTTTATGCCTATTATTTCAGAGAGAAATCCTACACCTAGGAGCTAATTGAATAAATGTGGTTGAAGGGTTGTAGTAGGAAGTGACGGGAAGAAGTTGAGAAGGAAAATACCAACAACCGTCTAGAGTGTTGCAAAGGATTTTGGAGGTGATTTTGAAAGTGTTGTAATCTGATTTTGGCTTATAATTTGATGATTTTCAAAATGTTTGAAGTTTTATTTGATTACCTGTAGATAGATGTTGCATGAATGGCATAGTCTTGTAATTTGTGAAATTTGTGTACCCCAAGTTGTTGCAAGAAATTTGAGTTGTAATAAAGTTTTCAACTTCCCTATTTGTTGTGGCTCATATTTATGTATTTAAAAACTTGGAAATTTATGAAAGCTTAAAAGTTGTTGGAAGGGATCAAGCACCACTATTCAGAAATGCATTTTCTAGTTTTTTTAGTCCGATTTTTAGCATGGTTGTCTTGGTAGAAAAATTATGAATCACTTGTGTTTTCTGTAGATGAAGGTGGGAGTTGTTGGAATCAAGGAACACTAAGAGGGGGGTGAATCAGTGTTCTACAAAATTTAACTTTATTAACTTGATCTTTAAACCACTTATAACATTGAACCAAAAGAAAGATGCAAGAACATAAGGTGATCAACCACAACACCATAACACAAGGATTTTTACGTGGAAACCTTATTAGGGGAAAAACCATGATGGAGATTAATCCATAATTTGAGTATACTCAAAATAAGTGTTTACAAATGGAATGCACATGCATTCAAGCACACTACCTAGAGCTCACTGCTCAAATACAAAAGGCTTTCTGCCCAAAAGAAGACTCACTGTCTTACAGTCACCCAGAAGACAACTGGAATGGATGAACTATGAGATAGCATCTGCTAATGCCTAATTATAGTTCCGGTTAAGCACATCGGTTGCATTCTTCACATATATTTTTTATTCTGCTTTGAAACTTTGTCTGCATTAATTCGAATCACCAATCTTTGTTTTGCTCAAGTGAAACTGTGCACAATCGATCTATATTCCTTCTAACTCTTGCATCATATCTCAAAATGATATGAATGATCTATTATATATATCCGCATCTAGATATTAGAACAACTATATGTTGACTTTAACAAAATATGAGACGTGCACAAACTGTCGGCCCAATCCATAAACAATTATCAATGTGAATCAAACAATGTTAGCCAAAACATAGTAAGGATCCAAAACAACATGTCTCGAACATGAAACACCTTAAATAATTATGCCTCGAATATTTGCAACATGCTACACTCATCTTAATCGGCTTTTCTGCACTATTAGACTGAAAATCAATAAACCAGATCTTCTAACTTGCACACCAATCAATGTGAACCCTGATGATTCAAAGATAAGATAGTTCATACATCAAAAGACCTTCCCTAAGATCCACAAAACAAAATGATAATAGGAAATTACATATGAGTCAATGTACACAACTCTGTCGAATGCCCTGTTTTAGCTTTGATAGATAATACATATCTTCAATCTAACCTTCAGTATAAACAATTACTGAGGTGTGAATGGGATTACTGACTAGGGTTTCCATCAATGACAACACCAGATGACTTGTGTAGTGTCTCTTGCCAAGAGCAGCTTCTACTATCAAAGTTTTTAGAGGAAATGGAAGTTGTTTGCATATTCAAAATAATCTCCAAAATGTGGTTTGTCAACATTTTTTAGTGTACTTATAGGCATGATTTGATTATTTGTATTTCAAAACTTTATGGGTTTATTTATTTTCCTATGAGAATCATTTTTTCTTGTGTTGGGTAGATTAGATATCGGTGTGGTGGCTGTGAAGAACAACACCTCAATTCGGGGTCTTGATCTTCGACTGCATCGATTAAGATTACCACTAACACAAAAAGAAAAATGTGTATGCATACATTAATATATAACTAATATTGTAACATATTATATAATCTTGTTAAATTAAGCATAATAAGAGTATATGGAGGGTGATAAATGGTTAAAAAGGGATAATTTGGTTCTAATAAAAGGATAAATATCCATACCTATCATCTATGATCCTAAAAGGAATGATACACCTAATTTAGTAAAACTAGGTTGTTATTATACACTTGGAGTGTCTTCATTATCAAGTCCTATGCAACCCCCTTTAATCCTAAGTCCTTAAAATATAAAATCACTATCATAAATTTTAATTTTGATTGAAATTGATTATTTTAGAACATTACCAAAGGCCAAGAATCCAATCCAATCAAACTCCCCAAATTCATCTCATCTTAATTATCCAAATTATTTTTCAACCTTGCATAAAGAATTAAATCATTTGTCTAATCAATCGCATAATCCAATGTTTTTACCTGATCCTTAAGCTAATCCACCCAATCCAACACCTTAATCGTCCAAGCCAAAATTATCAAAACCAATCCAAGGTCATTGACCATATCTATCCAATCATCCCTATAAACCATCTTAATTATCTCCCTCATTATATAATAATCCCAATAAATCCCAATAAATCTCGTCATTTATATTTTAAGGACCCTAACTATCATATCCAAAAAAATTTATCACCATATAATTCAAATCCCTCACCTCATCTTATCCACATCTAATCAAATCTACTCAACCATCTCCACATCTAATCCTTAATCCTATTCATCCATCTAATCAGTTTTATCCAATCATCCATCTTGAAATAAAAGTTCGGCACCCATAATTATCAAGACCTCAATCAAATATTATTATAAAATTAATGATTACTTGAGAACCAAGCCTCTCTCAAGTAGGTAATCAAATGACTCTTTCTTAGGAAATTAGCCAATCTTAATTATAGAATCAAATCCAGTCAATATCATCATCCAAGGTTTTGATTCTTGATCCATGTCCTAAATTAAAACCATTCATCCCTAAACCAACATCTCAATCATCATTCATATCATCATGAAATCCATCATCAAAAAGGCTTCAAAATCATCATACACAGATCTTAAGCCAAAACCCTAAAAATCTAAATCTAAATCCTATAAAAATCACCAAAATCCTTTCTATAACCACATATTGGCATATATGTACCATTATGTGCTTCTTTAGTTTATCTACATAGGAATTTTTTAATTTCAATTAATTTACTACATACATCAATATTTCTATAGTATTTCAATATTTTTGCATCATATACAACCACTTCATCTTTTTAGTGCATCTACATGATGCTTTTGTACATTTGCACTCCTTCAGTGCATTTGCACCATTCTATGGTATTTCTATATTAGAGACCCCCAATCCAATAAATAATCATTCAAATCAATCCAACACCAAGTGTCATGCATCCTAGACCTTTATTTGACCTAATAAATCCATCTAATCATCAAGTATCATATATCCTTAACCTTGATAAGCTCAAAATCAAGTTACCCTAACCCTAAAATCTAAGATTCAAAATCATTTCGACATCAAAGAAAATATTAATTTCCAAGCCTTGAAAGTCTAAAGTCATCAATTCATCCTAAATCACATCATCCAAGCTCATTAATAATTATCATGATTTTTTTTATTTTTTTTTTATGATTCCCCTTGTCACATTCATCCTTAGAATCCATTCAAAATAGATGATGATGATATTAATATTGATAAAATGAATATATAACTGATCCCCTTGAATCCATCATTGCAAGCAAGCTTTCTCCAAGCTTCCACCACTCACCCATGCATAAAAAAATGTCTCTTGACCAAGAATTAGCTAGAACAAGCTACCCCATCACTCCTAATGAATATGTATTGGCCACCCTTATGAGACCTTTGACAAGGAAAAATTGCCTTATCCCCCATCCATATATCAACCCCTAATTTGTTTAAGGTCCCTATTGCATCCACCCATTATCCCATTGTTCAATAATCCATAAATTTAATCATCCACCTAATACTAAACTATCCAAATCATTCTTTTTATATTTCCTCCAAGGAATGATGTAAAAAAAACTTGTGGACTCATGCCATTGTACTAATCTAGCACCATCTAAGTGTGTCACTAATAAGGTTTTCACCCAACCAAAACATATGATTCCCATATAAAATTTTAACACCATGAAATCCATCTTATGCTCCATCTAATTTCAATACCTTAAAAACCCTAAATCCTCTATCCATAATCTACCCAATATGACAAGTCTATCTAAACAAACCATGTTAAACACTCCTCCCCCATCACACCATCCAAGCTAATTTAGATATGTCAAAAGACTGTTTCAAAGAATACCAAAACATCTCCCCATCCATATCAAGACCCTAAAATCCCATCTAATCCCTTTCAAGATCACTTACCACCTCTTATCCAAAACATCCCTAAACCACAACCTTATTACCTGGTTCCCATTAGCTTTACTTATGGTCGTTCTCTCATCATAGAGGATAAATAACTATCCACCACCAATCCCTCTCCATATTAAAATATATTAGTGTTTTTTTTTCAAAATAACCAACATCCCATTACAAATTGAATGCTCCAAAACATGAACTATCAAAACAAATTATTAGGCCTTCATGAGTAAGGCATATTGGATTCCATCCATATTAAAGAAAACCCATGAGGGCCTTGGTTACCCATCTCAAGGCACATAATCTAAGAATGTTGGTATACCCTGTGTACATCCTCAAGAAGCTTCTTACAAACCCACAACAAGTGCCTCACATCCCTCCTCCAAAATATTTATCACCACTCCCCTCATCTATCATAATAATTTGAAAATAGAATCACTATCCCCCTCCATCTACTAAATCCATTTTGGGCCCTTATGTCCCAAAATAAAGTACTTTGTCTTTCCTTCCATTTTGGGACCTTACATCCCAAAATCCATCATCTCAAATCCTACAATTTTATCGTTTACAATCCATAATTAGGATAAACAAATGCACACATCCTTGAACCTCTTCCAACATGTTACCTCCATAACTCCTTCCATGTATTATCTAAATAATCCACCCTCATACACCCATTCCATTGCCTTTAAAATAAATTTGTGTGCCAAGGCAAAAATACCTAAATCAAGGAATCCATAACAACCCAAGGATCACCATTTTATAGTAAATATATATTAAAAAGAAAAGAAAAAGTAAATCCTAAATCAAACTAAATCTCAAATGTAGGCCTACCAATTTGAAAAAAAAAACATGTGTATTAAATTAAAAATAAGCAATGCATCCAAAATAAAAAAATCCAAATCAACATCTTGTTGGAAATAAGTGTTGTCATTGATTTCAACCCAAGATGTGTTATCGTTGATGCCAAAACTATATGCTAAAGAATGTATAATACTCTGGAGATAATGGAAGTGTAGAGATATCTGTTGGAACTGTCAGTGGTGTAGTAAGAGGTTGAAATGGTATTCAATATAATGATGAAGTATGTTGTAGAGGCCAAAACACAAGTTTTTATATGCTTATGATGTGCCTACCTTCATATCATTCTAGGTTTGTGTACCGCATATTGAGATAAGTTGCAGAAGATTGGCTAAGGCATTTACAGTATACACTCTGAGGTAGAGTCATAGTATTTTGGTTTGCATCCCTCTGCAATCCAAGCTTTTGTCTTGTATTTTAGAAGATAAGAAGTATGAGATGTGAAAGTGTTATATCCAATATTTCATGTTCTCAAACCTTCTACAATGAAATTTATAAGTGACAGTGTTTTGGTTTGTGTTCTAGCAGTATAAAGAGTTGGCAAGGGACGATTGGAATTTGCATTCCTTTGATGAGATAGATATGATTGTCCTTGTAAGTCTCAAGTTTTTTGGTGGTCCACAAGATGAGCTTTCATATGACAAAGTTGTACAATGGTTTCGAGATGCTTTATTTCATCAGTTCGATATATTTCTCCTCCTACATTAGCATATGATGATCAAGTTCTTCAAGAGAAGATTGAGGAGATGTTGTGCACTGACTATATTTCTCTCATCTTGGCTTGCATGATATTTTTGGTCTCTCCCAAAAGGTATCAAGATGAACAATTGGTAGTTTTGGTAGTGCTGTATTATTTGGGCCGACAAACTTGTTTCCTGCATTTGCAGTTGATCTTGATGAATCAATATTGTTTAGATGAATTTTTCATGATGTGTTTGGGCTATGCAATGTCGTGTGTTAATTCACAATTATTTTTCTTCCAATTATTATGTTTTGAGTGGACCAGTGTTTCTTTTGAAAGATATCTTGGAGCCCACCTAATTAAGTTTTTGAGTTTTTTTTGAGGATATATATAGAAGATCAAATCCATTTGTGAAGGTGTTGAAGGTGAAGGAATTATGACTAAGAAGTATGTTGAAGATGAAGTGTGAAAATTAAGTGTGAAGGCCTAACTGTGAAAAATGGACTGCAACATCAAAATATGTTGGATTTTTCTTCATAGAAGTTCATATTCATATTTCTCATTATAATATTCATATATCCTACTTTGAGACAGTGAGTCTCATTAGGTCCCTTATATCTTACCCTAAGGTTGTACACCTTAGTCTGAAATTCCATTAGTAGTGAACCTATAACAATATTGTAATCTTTATAAGTAGTGAGCTTTATTGTGAGTTAACTCTCACCATGGTTTTTACCTCGTTGGGTTTTCCATGTAAAAAATATTAGTGCCCTTGTGTGGTGTGTGATTTATTTTTTGCTCTTCTTTCAGTTTATGTGATGTGATGTTTTAATCTGCAAATGAGAATGATTAAGTTTTAATATGTGTTGATTCACCCCCCTCTTAGCACTTCATTGTGTTCAATAATTGGTATTAGAGGCAAGTTCCTTGAGAAGCTTAATAGTTGAGGTTGATCCTGCTCTTGAAAAAATGGGGTTTGTAGCAAAGATCGGTGATATATTCATTCCAAAACTAGATCTAGAAGTGATGGAATCTGAAGGTTGGGACATCAATCTAGATGATTGTGAAGTTGATTTTGAAGGGGAACTCTAGTCTTCTCTTGAAAATCTAGATGAAGCAAGATTTTAAAATATCAAATATGAGTGCATGCTGAAAATCAAAAGAGACAATTGGCAAATTGAAAGCTCAAATAAAGGGAGGAAATGAATGTGAAATGAAATTCAAAGAAGTTGAAGAGGTGATCTCAAATTTAGAAGTCAAAGTTGAAGAAGGCAAGAGGATTGAGGATTGCTTGAATACCAAGATCAATGATTAAATTTTTGAATGTTTAAAGCTTGAGGAAGAGAGTGTATCTTTGATAAAAGAGCTTGAAAAAGAAAATGAGAAAATTGACAAAGGTCTAAAATAGAGGGGAATTTCTAAAATTCTTGATGAGTTGATCAACTCTCAAAAACCATAAAAAATAGAAATTTGGTCTTGGTTTTGAAAAAGGGAAAAGTCCTATATCTAGTGCATTTGTAAATCTATATGACAACTTCAAAGGAGAAGGGAAGTTTGAAACAAGGAAGAATAAATCATGCAATGTAAATCCTAAGGAGACATCCTTCAGAGATGCAAAGATAAATTAAGATAACAAGAGAGAAGGTAGATTCATTCTTGTCTGAAACAAGAAGGATTTCTAAAATTCTACCCCTAAACAAACTGCTCCTACTAGGTTCAATGGTAACTTATATGCTTGTAATAAGTTTGGAAATAAGGAAGTTGGGTGTAGAAGCAAGAAGATTCATAATTTATTTAGGCCTCCAAGGTACAATTCTATGAACTCTCAATCATTTCATGGCCAGTGTTATGCTTGCAATAAATTTGGTCATAAGGCTAATGAATGCAAAAGTAAAATGATAAGGAATAGTAATGCTATGACTTCTTAATCCTTCTATGGTTACTGCTACACATGTAACAAGTTTGATCATAGGGTTGCTAATTATAGATCCAATATGATAAAAATTAATTATGCTCTGCAAGCTAGTACCACCTGCTACAATTATAATAAATTGGGACACATTGCAAGGTTTTGCAAAGAAAAGAATGTAAGACCTTCTTCTTCACAAAAGAAGATTGACATTAATCAGCAAAAGAAGGAAATAAACAAAGTATGGCAAAAGAAGGAAGAAAGTGAAATAAAGAATGAATTTGTACCTCAGCATGGTGTAGATGAGTCCTTTGATAACTAAAAAGAAAGTATTGGCTTAGGGGGAGTTGCAATTACAAATATTTTCAAACCCTCGTAAAGCCTGAAATGTTGAATTCTTCAACATAATGTTTAATGGTGATATAAATTTGTTTGCTCAAATTTCCAAAGAAAATACACTCTATACAAAATCTTGTTGAATGACAATGGATCTCTGTAATATCATAAACAATAAAAAGTTGATAGTAAGAAATGAATTTAATATGGAGAAACTAGGGTTGGTGTGAGGCATATGTAGTTTATATTTGATCAAAATTGATCTCATTTGAAGGATATTAAGTGTATGCAAGTGCTAAGGAAGAGAAGAAGAATTTTAGTGCATTGCATGCAAACCCTAATAGTAGTTTTCATAGGTATTTCTCTGGTTTTTCTTGTAAAATATAGTATCAGAAAGTGGTATCATGGATACACCAATTATCATTGATGTTTTTGAGAGGCCAAGGCCCAAGTAAAAGAAGTTTCCATTCAGAGCAATGGAGGTGGACAAATATGGTACATTTTTAAAAGTCTTAGTGGATGTTGTGTATTGTGAGGATATAAGGATTTACATCCATTCCCAATCGAATGGGATCAAACATACGTCTTCTTTTGAAATGGTTTCAATTGAGATGCTTAACGAGAATGGAGTATACAAGTGGAAACAAGCAAATATTGTTGTAAAAGGGTTGGACATCTAGAGAGATTTTCCAAACTTCTGTGAAAGAAAGGAATGGGTAAGAATTATCTTGAGTTGCATTCATGGGGATTTCATTTGTCTTGAAAAACCCTATATGATCACAAAGGATGTAATTAGGGTAGTTACTGGTCTTTGTACCTCTGGACCAATCCTGATGCTAGAATCTATGAAAAATGAAATGGTTATGGAGCTCTCCGGTGCTAAATTTGATAAGAGAGCCCTAACATTTAATGATATCATTGATCCTAGTGTTTGGTATGCATCAATGGGGATTGCATATAAGATCTACTTCATAAATAGAGAGGGATCAACCACCACCATTGCAATTCACACCACATATCAAATGGTAAAAGAAGGTACCAACTTGGATCTATGTGAGCTATTAAGAGAGAAGCTAATATAAAACCTAAGGAAAACAAAAGAAACCAACTAAAATTTTAGGTTTGGTTCTTTGATTATATGCCTTACTTTCCTCTTTTTGAATGAGTTACCTAGTTTTAAGAGTAAAATATGGGACAAATTCACTTTGATAGCAACATAGATTACACAACATATGAATTTTTTTTAGAATGAGCAAGATTTCACTACATTTTATTGGGGATTTTTCAAGAATTTGCAAAATGAGATGCAAAGCAGATATACGATACCATCTAGTTTAGTCTGGAAGTATGAAAATGAGATAACTTTTATGATAAACAAGGATCATTGTTTTATGGAAGCAGTGAAACATAGAACCCCATGGATATTTGACCTACCCTATGAGGTTGAGGATGAATTTGTATAAGGCTTTGTAGATATTTTGTTGTAAAAAATGAAAGATCCCAAGGTAAAAAGATTTGGCACATATAGAGAAATCATGGATGAAATTTACTAGAAGGAGAGGGAGGAAGCCACTGAAAAGAAAGTGGAAAAGGTTTTTAAGGAGATAGGTGCTCCACAATACTCAAAATTAAAATATAAAGACAAGATTCAAAATATTTTAGGAACTTCCTCAAAGACTATATTAGATAGCCCTACGGAGGTTTCCATTACCAAATATTCTCTTTCGAAAGCTATTCAAGGTCCAAGGAGATCAAGTAGGTCTTCCTTTGTTGTTGCATCTACTCCGCAACCCTTTGAGTCCACACAAAGATCTAGGAGTAAAAGGAAAGCTACATTTGTAACTCCTCTGGAGAAAATGGCCATTAAAGCTAGACATGCCAAGCCTAAATAAAAGGAAAATATAGAGAGAATAAAAATGAGGTTGAAGCGGATGATGTTGAAGAAGTTGAAAAAGATATATCCCTACAAAAGAAGAAAGGGAAGAATATTGCAAAAGAGGATGTTGAGAAAACCCCTCCAATTACACATGAACCCTTTGATTTTGGGGCCATCTTGAATGTAATTGTTGAGTATAGTCTACTAGATGATCAAATGGAGCTACATTTGGATTTCCCTGTTAGGTCTCAAAAACACTGGTTCGAATGAACCGCGAGAGGTTGCCAAGCTCCCAAAATGTTATTGGCCAACTAACAAGGCCAACCAATATAGTTGAACCTTCTACTCTTAAGGCTCTGCTAAACCTAGGCAGGTGCACCTATATGAATGACGCAGATCTTGAATTGTGCTTCCTACTTGACTAAACTGTCCACAATGGAAAGTTGATGGTGGAGAGATTTGGTCTAAATTTGGTATAAATTGAATATGCAATATCTAATAGGATCTAAATTTGGTATGTTTAGTTAATAGATGTCAAGTGAAATAAATAAAACTAAGTAATGAGAGTAAGGGATACCAAAGCCTTATTGGGTAAACAGAGTCAAATGAAAGTCTCTGATGAGTGGATTTTATCAAGAAAAATCTCTAATTGTTTGGCATATATGAGTTTATAACTAGTATAAACATGCAAGAATGTGATTAATAAACCCTACTTGAGGCAGAATATTAATCCTAATTATCTGATTCTTCTTACTAATCCAAATAATATTCCCAGATTACTATAATTGACTAAAAGGAATTTAATTCTTCTTTAAAGAACCCGATTAATCAAATCACCCAAATACAACAAATGTGCACTGATAAATTGAATATATTCTTGATATTTCAACTTAAATAACCAAGAAACATTGAATTGGAGACAATCAAATAACTGCAGAAAATTTAACAAACAACTGATACCAAAAAAGAGCTACCAAATCATAAGTCTTTCATTATCTTCTTCAAATCTTATACATGCAACATGGTTCCTTCAAACATTCTGAAAATATTGTATCTCCTACTAACTATCTTCTATCTATCCTCGTGCTAATACCTTTTTGGTTACAAAAATGGATATTTATATACATCAACCGCTTGAAAAGATGCATCCCTTCAGAAATGTCTTAAAATGAAATACAAACAAAACTAATATAGACTAAGCTCTGTTAAGCCATAAATGGACCCTTGACATATGATTTGTGTAGTCTTGGCGCTCGTGTGTATCCACATCTCCTAGTCCAATGCGGATCACAATCTCCCTCACCACCATCTGTTCATTTTGCTGACATGCTTCGTCCAACGTTGTATCTTTCGCAGTGGTTGTCTTTAAAATATCTTGGAGTATTAATTCACTCTCGCTCTTCTATGTGGCCATTTTTTTCAACTTACCTCCATCATCAAAGAACGTAGTAAATCCATTCTCAGCGGCCTCCATCAATTCTTGCGCATCCTCTTGTAACTCCTCAAAGAAACCTCTATGCTGGTCCATAACACGATTAGCATCCTCAATTGCTGCATTGTCAGGAGCATCCCGTTGTTTTATCTCCTCAAGTTTCTCTTGGATTCTACCATCCACTCTTTTATGTTCTTTTATTGCATTAAAGTACTGTGAGTGCTTTCCCCAAAGTTTATTTAACCAAGTGGTTAAAATAGCCTGCCTCCTTTTGATTACTGCCATAAGTGTATCCATTTTCCCTTGGGAATAAGCACTTGATCCTTCCCAATGGTCCTTCACCTGCGCACTTTCACCTTGAGTGAGTAGTTTAGTTGGCCCTACTGTGACACCTACTAAGTCTTTTAGATGCTCATTTTCTCTCAGCATTCTCTCATTATTTGTTTTGTACATTTCCTTTTCCCTGATCAATGCCTGTATTTGGGCTTTATTCAATTTTTCCACATTGATCCCTATTTCTGCAATTGCTACTAGATCAACTTCCCCAACTTTCAAGGTCATGACATGTCCAAATGCTTTCTTAGTGTCAATAACAACTGATCTTTTATGGGGTGGGTATAAAGCCCAAATCATCAATGTTTCTTCATTAGGATTATATCTTGATCCTATATATACTTCTATTACCTTTTCTATGCTGAGCTTATGTGTATTATTGATGTCCTTTAAGAAACTATCAAAAACTAATGCAGAATTGAGGTCTAATCCTAGGAAAATCATGACACCAGCCTTTTCCAACATTTCTCTCCCCTTCTATGGGGTAATATTTTCCATTTCTTTCTCAACATCATCTTTCAAATCTTTTAACAACTGCTCTTCATTTCCTGGTGTGACATTGTCAACCAATTCTCTTATTTATTTTCCCTTTTGTTTATATAAAAATTATTTAAATTCTGAGGACTTTATGAACTCATCATCTGCTATAAAATATTTGTATTCCTCATGTCTCGTATCAGCATCTGTACTTTCCTCGACACTTAATTCTCTAGCAGGATAGGTGTATTCCTGAGTTCTTGTCTTTTATACCTTACCAAGAGGATCTTGTGACCTACTAGCCTATGATGCCTCTTCACTGGAGGACAACATCTCTACATTCAACAATTATTGATTATGTTTCTCAATTATCATTTATGCCTCCTATGCTTCCAAATTTTTTATCATATCATCAAACTGGTAGGGCACATGGTGATACCCTCCAAAGTTTATCCTCTGTATGGTAGAATGAATATATCCTTCTAGATCAAAATTCTTCCTTAATGGTCCTCTTCTCATGTTATACTATAGTAATATGTCAAGAATCAGATTGTATCCTTCTTTTGCCAACACAGTAAAATCACCAAAACATAGTGTACTGGGCATAAAAGCTTGCTTTCCAAAAGAGCTTAAGTTCATGACACTAGAGAAATCCATTTGCCTAACAATCTCTAAATATGCAATCCTATCTGGAACTATTTTAGGAAAAATAAATGGGGTATCTTCAAATCCATACACCCTAATCATGGTGGCATTTTCTAAACAATACCAATACCCCCAATTGTGGCCGATTGGTCCATTAAAATCCTTAGGTCTGAGAAACCTCTTTATTTCATCAGACAAAGAATAGTCACAAGGATGATTATATAACTTGTACAATGGCTTCACAAAGTATTCTTCAAAATGCACAAAACTAGAATTAGCAAACCTGTTGTCCCAAACAGCAGTCCATGACTGAATAGGCAATGGCCTGCCTTCTTTATCAAATTGTGAAATTCTCAACTCCTGGGGCCACAATCTTAATTCTTGTCCAAAGTATAGCACCAAGTGCATCAACAATGAATAATTCCTAAGCTGCAAGATAGAGGCTCCATTTTTTATTGCCATCAACCCTGCATCAAGCTCTTTAAACACATATGAAGCATAATCCCAAGGCCTGGAGTTATGATATTGAATATCTGCTGCAATCACCATGGGCACAATTGCCATATACTTTAGAACCTCCATTCCCAATACCTGTCCCACCGAAAAATAGGTGTACTTTACATAAGGTTCGAAAAGATCCACATGAAAAGGTGGTCCCTCATTTTCCTCCATTGGAATCGGTTTTCCGCCATGCCTAATTCTATGTAGGGGTAATCTCCAACCCTTATAAATCATGTCCATTCTTATGAATTCACTCTCGAGCTCTTCACTTACAATTTTCTCATCGCACATCCCTTCTAATTTGAAGACCTCGCTTATTGCATTCTCAGACACATGTATTAACGGATTCCCAGATAGATCACATATGCCCCTATGTTTTGGATTATAATGACTGGCCGACATCTTCACCAATTCAACATTAATAAAGACATTAGGGCAAAACAGTTTACCTAAATTGAGCCTCCAAGGGTTACATACTGGCTCAAAACGATTCCTTTGGTAGTAATGGAAATTGAATAGTTCATAGCCTCTGATTGGGCTCCAAATATCTCCAATGAACTTACATTTATCGTCTAATTTATCCACTTCAGCCCTAAGTTGTGCAGAGGGTCTGGCTTTAGGTCCAGAACCAGGTAGCTAGTCTATGAGATCCTAGTTCAATTTTCACTCAGTGCCCTCCAACTGACTTTCTGTTTTCTGCTTTTTTCCTTTTGATTGACTACTCTCCCCATGTTTTCTACCTTTTGATTTCTCTGGACCAGTGCTTTCCATTCTATGAAAATCACAATATTCAAGGGATGAAAGACTTACTGTATTTCACCTGAAATTCCAATTTGAATGAACGCCCCAATCCTCCGCTCGTTCTTCTCCTCTTCCTTGCTGTCAATTCTGTGAACAAAATACTTTTAATTGAATTCACCTGGATTTGCAAAATATTTTATGTTCTCATGGCGCCATTAATTTCTTGGTTGTGACACGCATGAAGCAGGCTCTTTGAAATTCTCGTTGTCACATCACATAGCATATCGGCAAGACATTTTAAATCTCTGGCCAATCCTTCTATTCGAACTTTCACCAACGTTCACATACCCGCCGAGACATCTTGTAGTTCCAGCGATACCTCAAGTCTCCCCGATAGTTATTCTTTATGTCACCACAACTCTTACCGATCAAGCCTATCACCATGACTTAAGGGATCGGGCAGACAATCTTCTGTATTATCCCCAAGGTATGTGTCTCACCGAGATGTTCTTTTTGTTAATTCAATTCGCTGAGACAAAATAATTGTCCTGCCGATGGAATAGTATTCGTTGTGACCTTCATAGATCTCCCCGCTAAAGTTTATCTTACCGATACATCTTTTATTTGGCAAGACCACGCATATTGTCCCTCCAACCATTTTATCTCCATATATGTTATCACATCAATCCAGTCGGTATAACACGGGAGGTCGGTAAGACTCTCGGAGCTCTTCCCACAATCATTGTCTCATCGACCGAATTTTCCTTTGCTTTATCGGTGAGACCGTTGAATGCTTTAGGCAGTCTTTTGAAATCTCACCCCGATGACCCTAGTCTGGCCGATACATTTTATTGTACTCCAAGCGGTAAAAAGAAAATTAGCTCAATATGACCTCACACCATCATGCCAATACGTTTTGTCTTGCTGATAGAAAATGTGCACCCACGTTCTCTTGACATATATCCTCATCAGTATGACACTGTTGATGTCTTGTCGATGTACTAAAAGAGATTAGTATTGGTGAGACTTGCACCATCTTATGTTGATATGTTTCATATGTTAAATTTTCATGGTTAAATAAATTTTATGGCGCTATAATACAAAATTTGACCTGGACCTTGGTGAGTATGTTGTGTGAGGAAAAATTTATGCTCGTAATATGGACTCTTTGGGAAACTAATAAGCATGAAGGTTTAATGAGGTTATCAAAACTTTACAGTTCCAACAGTCCCTACTAAAGAAAAGAAAACAATTAAGAAGGTATTAATTGAATATATGATCATGCAGAACATTCCCTTCAATAATATTGTTGACAAAGCTCTAGATAGCCTAGTTGAGGCTTCAATATTGAGAAGAGAAAAAGCTATCAAGGTGGATGAAGAAATGAAACAAAAAGAATATGAAAAGTCTAGGATCTTTATCTCTCAGGAATAGAAATAGAAGATTGTCTGGAGACAAGCCAAGGAGCTCTGGACCAAAAGGAGAATAGATCTATTGATTAGCCTAGATGAAAATGTCAAAAAGAAGATCTAGAATGAAACTAAAGAAACCATAAATTAAATCATTAATAATCTACAAGAAGGAGAAGGTTTCTTTGGTATGCATGAAGTACAAACTATCTTTGATATGGAAATAGAAAAAGAAGAATAGAAAGATTCGGATGAAAAGATAGTAAAAATCCTTGAAGAAATGAAAATGGTTGAGGTGACTTATAATGATCATCTAGATGTCAATATTTTGCAAGATATATCTGATGTGTCTATTCAAGACATAGATCCATTAGTTTTTTAAGGAAATGTGATAAATGGTGATGAAAAAGAAAAAAGATGATAAGAAAAACGAGGAGATTGGTCCTCCAATTAATGCTAATGCACAAGGTGTAGGAAGTCAAGGTGAAGTTGGTGTCCCTCCTTTGGGACATAATGTTGCTCCTACGAAGAACTCAAGAAATAATGTGATAGTTCAGGATGCGAAAGAGAAGAAAATTGAGAAGCAAGATGCTTCTATGGACATAGGTCAGATTGCTTATTTTTAGACTCTTTTAAGGATTTAGTTAGAATGCAGATGCAATTTCAACCTATGGTAACACCTCAACTTCTACAAATTCTCACCCTTGAGGGAAAGGTTGATTTGTCTAACATTTCTCCCCTCCATAAGCTATAACTTGGAGACATTTTTCATGCTTTTGTAAGGAAGGAGATTCTACAAGAGCATGTAAAGAAGAGTGAATTGATTGAAGATGTTGTGAAGACAATTCAAGAGGGTTTACTAGAGGTAAACATTCATGCTTCCTTGTCCCTGGAACAAAAGTTAAAAATTTTAATGGATCCCTTTAAAGATAATTCCACTCACTTGGAGCAAAAGGAAAAGCAAGAGGCCTTCAGAAAGATAAAAGAAAAAAGGATGGAAGATGCATCTAATCGATGTGTCAATGCACACAACAATTTGCAATATAATATAAAGATGTTTAAAGAATGTGTGGAAGAAGTTACTGCTCTATATCAGTTTTGTTTAAAATGGCCTTCTTCGACTAAAAGCATCAAGGATTAGATAGACTCCATTGAGTCATAGATCACTCAAGTGGTTGGAATATATGATTAGTCAAAGGATAAGGATGGGGTAGATAGAGCTCAAGTTGAAAATCTTCACTTAAAGTTGTCACTACTTTTAGACTAGAGAGAGAAAATAAAGAAGCAATTTGGTTAGTTAAGGGAAGCAGTTAATATAAGACTTGCTTCATTATCTAGGTTACTTAATAAAGTTGAAAAGGTTAAACAAAAAATGAAACATCCAAGAAATGTAGAGGAGGCTAAGGATTTGTGCATTATGTTTGAATGCCAAAAGAATATTATCTTTAGTAAAAGCAAATAGGGTTGCAACTTTAGCATAGCTCAAAGAAATCCTTAAGAATATCCCGCCTTCTAAGGAAGGTACAAAGGTATAATTAAGACAATTTTTGTCTTTGTATAATTTTTTATAGACAATTGCAACATCATTTTTGGTTTTTATTGAAAACATTTTGTATATAGCATTAGTTTTGAGGCATATCCATCTTAGGGAGAGTATTGATTGAAGAAATCATATAGTAAGGGGGACTTTTTATTATTTTTTGGGTTGATTCCCTTTGCCCTTGAAGTCAAAGGGGGAGAGAAGACTTGTAGATATATGGGTGTTGCCATCAATGACAAAGGGGGAGATTGTTGGAAATAAGTGTTGTCATTGATTTCAACCCTAGATGTGTTGTCATTGATGCCAAAAGTGTATACTAAATAATGTATAATACTCTGGAGATAATGGAAGTGCAAAGATATCTATTGGTACTATCAATAGTGTAGTATGAGGTTGAAATGGTATTTAGTGTGATGAATAAGTATGTTGTGGAGGTTGAAACACAAGTTTTGATATGTTTATAGTGTTCCTACCTTGATATCAGTCCAGGTTTGTGTACCACATATTGAGATAAGTTGCAAAAGATTGGCTAAGGCATTATAGTATACACTTTGAGGCAGATTCATAGTATTTTGGTTTGCATCCCTCCATAGTCCAAGTTTTTGTCTTGCACTTTAGAAGATAATAAGGACAATATGTGAAGGTGTTATAAATAATATTTCATGTTATCAAACCTTTTACATTGAAATTTATAAGTGGCAGTGTTCTAGTTTGTGTTCTAGCAGTATAAAGAGTTGGTGAGGGATGATTAGAATGCTTCACATTCCTCTGGTAAGACAAGTATGACTGTACGAACTTGGGGATATGTTTACAAAGTTATATGGATTATTTCTTGTAAGTCTTGGGTGTTTTGGTGATCTACAAGATCAGTTTGCATATTGTATAGTGGTTTTGGGATGCTCTGTTTCATCAATCTGATATATTTCTCCTCCTACACCAGCATATGATGATCAGGTTCATCAAGAGAAGATTGAGGAGATTTTGTGCATGGACCACATTACTTTCATCTTGGTCCACGTGATGGTTTTGATCTCTCCCCGATGGTGTCAAGATGAAAAGTTGGTAGTTTTGGTAGTGTTGTCATTATTTGGGTGGAGAAACATGTTTCCTTCATTTGTGGTTGATCCTAATTAATCAATCTTGTTTTGATGAATGTTTCATGATGTGTTTGGGTTCTATAATGTCTTGTATTGATTCACAATAATTTTTCTTGTAATTATTATGTTTGGATCTGACCAGTGTTTCTTCTGAAAGATATATTGGAGCCAACCTAATTAAGTTTTTGAGTTATTTTGAAGGATATATATAGAATATCAAATCCAATTTTGAAGGTGTTGAAGGTGAAGGAATTATGGTTGATAAATGTGTTGAAGATGAAGTGTCTGAAGTCATTGTGAAGGGATAATTATGTGAAAAAGGGATTGCAACATCATCATATGTTGGATGCTTCTTCATAGCAGTTCATATTCATATTTCTCATTATAATTTTCATGTATCCTGCTCTGAGATAGTGAGTCTCATCAGGTCCCTTGTATTTTTCCCTAAGGTTGTACACCTTAGTCTGCAAGTCCATTGGCAGTGAGCCTAAAACAATATTGTAATATTTATAAGCAGTGAGCTTTATTATGAGTAGACTCTCACCATGGTTTTTACCTCATTGGGTTTTCCATGTAAAAAATCTTGGTGTCCTTGTGTGGTGCATGATTTATTTTCTTCTCTTCTTTTAGTTTATGTGATTTGATGTTTTAATTTTCAAATGGGAATGATTAAGTTTTAATATGTGCTAATTCACCCCCCCTCTGAGCACTTCATTGTGTTCAACACATCCAAATTTTATACTCCAAAAGCTTCCTCCACTCCTAAATCCCCTCACCCACATCTAAGAATATTCCATCTTAAAGTTTATTTTGTGTCCATATTCCAAAAAATCCTTTATTATAAGTCCTCTATCATTTCCTAAATTCATTTTAGGTTTTGGCATACCAAAATCCATCTTCATGACTCCCCCATCTAAATTTCCCAATCCATAATCCACTTCTAACCTAAAACTTCAACATCCATCATCATGTGTGCAAAATGTTGTTCCTATTTCCCCTCAAACCCATTACATTCTCCCACCTCTCTATCACCCATTCCTTTCATTATCACATCCACTATCCAACATATCTCCCCCATGACATCCTTTTATTTCATGCCTTCACATAATCCACCTATCCACCATCCAACCTACCTTCAAATTTCTTTCCATTAGCAATATCCTCCTTATACCAACTCTCATGGAACCATGTATCTCCTTTGGAGAAGATTTCTTAGAATTCAACAAGGTTTATACTAACATATAACAACCATTAAAAATAATCTTCTATCACCTTTGTATAGAAATAGATGCTTAAGTCCTTTCTCCATCTCACTATCCCCACCCACTATCTTCCCAATCCACTTATATTTTATCCAAATCCTTATCTTCCATAATTATCCCCCTTTATCCATCTTATCTTAAAAATCAAAAATGAAAAATAAAATAAAGAGAAGAAACAAATATTAAAGAGAAATAATACATCCAATGGTGAAATCCACTTCCTCTAGTGCCTTGGGGAAGTACCATGATGAAAATTTGGAAAGTTCAAGAGTCATGGAAATCCACCCACCCACTAACACTTTGCACTTGAGGGCAAGCTTCATCCACTCCATCCTATCTACCTCTATCTTATCTCTTCCATCCCATATAATTATCCATTATATTCATGTCTACATATCATATCCCATCCTTTACAATCTCTACACCCTCCTTTCAATCTTGATAAGAACAAGGGAAAACTATCCCAACATGCTTTGAAGTTCATCCCTCTTGCATATCCTACACCTCTTAATATTTTACTACCTTCAACCATGAAGTTATCTGCCCACCTTCTCAGCCCCCAACCTCATCTTGTCTCATCCCAGTTTCACTCCACATCATATATTATTAGAGATGTGGAATAACTCATCACTAACCATGTCAAATTTTGGGGAAAGATCATCTACCATCCCTCTAATCCTTCTATCATATCCATCCATGATATAGATACTTTTTATACTCACACTTCTTCCATCCAACTATCAAAACACCACCATATCCCCTATCCTCTATCCAACATCATCCTATCATACATTTCCACACAATGCCTCATCATGGATGACATGCCTTGAGTAGGGCATGTTATTCCTATACATCACAGTCCTTGAAGGTCCCATATCAATCCTGCCATCCTCCATCATGAATCCTCCATATATTTCCACCCATTATTAGCAATCCCTTTTTCTCACCTCATCATATCATCTTATATTCCCTTGTCCCTAGAATTTCCATTTTTCCTTGCCATTGGTATCAAGTTATAGGATAACTCAATTTAATCCAATGCAATCCCTCCATTAGTCCAAAACTCCTATAAAAAGCAAAAAATGCAAGAAAATATTAATCCACACATTCTTAGTAAGAAATCTAAGAAATTGTCCAATCACATCCATTTTTCTTGTTCCAAACATCGCTAAAAGCCTTGATCAAATTTTAATCATCATCATTAGGATTTATTATTCCTAATCCTTGTGTTATTATTAAGATATATTGTTCCCTTGTCAACAACATTGTCCATCATCAATCAATCAATATTTGGCTTTTGAGCTTAATTGAGTAAACACCATGTTTATCTTTGTATCATTTTGTACATGCTTGCATACTTGGCACACTAGGTGTGCCAAAGATGTGCACAATCAAATGCAAACATGTATAAACAAGATTAAGTAATCTAATCCATTTATTTACACATTTATGCAACACTCTAATTGGGCATAAGGATTAGTTAAAAAATTTGATAAAAACACAAACAATGATCACCAATACAAACCCTGGTTGCACTAAGTCATGGTTATTGTGCTCCAAGATTATGGATGATGATTGAGAGTGCCAATACCAACATAAAATTGTGTGAGGCTTTTGATGAGCCTGATTAATATCTAGTTTTCTCTTGTTTAGTTCATATCTTTGAAACACTTTAAGTTTCCTATTTCATATACATTCCTGAACTTATATACCTTTTATATTTTTTATTTTATCCAAACTAGAATTTGAAGAGTGGAAATATGATTATGACATGATGATGTTTGCATGGATGAATATGTGAATTTATATGAAATTCAGTGTGAATCTATGTTTAATTCATGATTGGTAATGGTCTATATGCTTTAGATGAAGCTAAATCCTTGCAACTAGAAGTATTGCAACCCACAACAACTAGAGAACTCAATCCATAGCCAAAGGATTCCAAGCCAATTGCAAGGGAGATTCCAAGGACTCTGGAAATGTGATATTTGTAGAAATGATGGAAGTGATCATTGGAGTGGTCGATTGTGAGTCATTTGAGCATTCAATAAGATGATGGAGGAAAGAAGAAGTTTGTTGTAATCAAGAAACTAACGTGATTTTTTGCACATAACACGTCTCTGTCATGTCGTTAAAGCATAGTTGCAAATATATTTCTCTTCTTCTATCTTTTTTAGTTTTAGTTTGAGTTGCAAGACTTTGTCTCTCTCTATTTTGAAAAAGAGTGGAAATCTTCATTTAATTTTTTTTCAGTCCTTATGCAAATAAACCTCCTCCTTAACCTATATAGTTGAATCGGTGGTTGAGGAGCAAATCTAGTTGAAAGATATATTTTTTTGATAGTTATAGTTTTGTTTCATAGACAATATATTTGTTAGTTTTCTATTATGCACTCATGAATGAGAAATCTATGAAGATTCTTGTCAAATTGTTGAGTTTAGTTATATGCAATAAAGATGTTCCAATTTATTGTTATAATTAGTTGAATCAAGTAGCACATATTTGGTTTCTCTTGTGGGTACAACAAATTGAGCAAGGGCCACTCAAGGTACTGTTCACCCACCTTAATTTCTACCGTTAATTTAGATGTTTACGTTATTACATTAATTTCAATAGATTCTTGATTACATGCACATGAATAATATTGAGTCTCATGATTTATAGTTCTATAATGCATCCTTGATTCATCCTTCGGAGTGATTTTAGTAGTTAGAAGTAAGAATCAAAAGTGATAGTGAAATTACAGAGTTTAGGTTTAGTAGTTAACAATTACAGTGTTAAGCCAAGGTACCTGCAACATTAGTAGCAGATTAAGTTATTTCCCCTATTTTGTAGTTCATGCTTTATTTTCCTTTTTTAGCCTTTACTATTTTATTGTGCATGTGTAAACCACCTATACTTGATGATATAGGCCATGTAGAGTCTATGAATGCACATATAATTCCAACATCATCAAAATCTAATGAAGCCCTAGTTGATAATTTAATTGAGTCTTTGTGTAATACCCCTCTGTTTTGATCTATTGTTCGAACAATGTTGTTTCCCCTTTTTATGCTTTAGTATTGTGTTGTACTTTGACATTGTACTTGGTTATAGCCGATCATTGTTTTATCGTGATGTATCTAGTTGTGATGATACTATATTTTGATGTTACTATTATGTCATGTTCTGAATTAGCATAAGTGGATATTTAATATTATGATGTTTCATGCTTTTGATTATGTTGCTATGTTAGATGCGTCAGTTAGTACTACTGTATTGGTGAAGAGGATGGTATCACATCACTTGCTTGCGAGTGCCCTGCGATTTTGCGGTTTCCTCTTCACGGTGTACCTTGTTTATGACATATTATTGCATGTGGATATATTCTTTGTTCGTAGGTTGATAGGTATAGGACATCGACTCCACCTGGTTTCATAGATTCGAATGTGTCCAAGGCCCAACGACATTCAATTGGGAGATAGTAGCTAGGATTTCCGTGCCAAGTCGTCACCCTGGTCATAGTGTGTCATCGGTCCTAGTGTGGTTCAGTTGTTTTATATTGTTTAAATTGCCTTGTTTCGGTTTATTTTGGAAGTTAGAAGGATGAAGTATTTGTTGAGTAAATTTATCTGGTTAGATGTTAGAAAAGTGATTTAATTTATTAATTAATTTAATTTAATTAATAAATAATTTAATCATGTGTTAGATTTACTTTATTAATTAATTCAATTTTTTTGTGTTGAGATGGGTAAGATCATTCATTTTGGAAATGCATGTATATTTGGTTTGAAAATGGAAATAAAAGAAAATGTATTAAAAGTTCAATTTAGCAATTTTTGAATTCAAAAATTTGAAAGAAAGACTTTTGCATTTTTCTGTTTTGGAGAATTGATGAGGGTGGTTATAGGATTTTTTGAAAAAAAATTCATTATCATTGAATTTCTTCACAAATGAGGTTCATGGAGTTTTTTAGAGAAAATTGAAAAGAAGAGGAAGAAATTGTTCATCTTTGTGGGTTTTGGATCAAAGCTTAAAGAATTTGTGGATCTGAAGAGGGAATCAAGGCATGAACAGGATCTTCACTCAACTTCAAATAAAATAGGTTCATGTGTTTCTTAAATGAGATTCTTTTGAAATTTTAATTGTGGGAGTTGTTGAGAATCATGTTGAAAGGCTTGAATCTGTTGTTTGATTGCAAAATAAACCAGTTGGTTTCTTGTTTTCCAATTTGGAAGTAAACCCTGTTTGGATTAGATTGCTTTCAAAATTTGAAATGGATACTTGAATGTAAATTATTATTTTAATTTTTGTGTTCTTCAATTTGTTTGGTTTTCAATTTGGGTAAATGGATATATGAGTATATATATATATATATACATATATTATATTTATATATTTTTTTTATATATTTACCCTGGTAAAGTTATGCTGGCAAAATTTATAAAATTTTGAAATTTTAAAGAATTTGTATTTTTGAAAAAAAAAAAAATACCTTTTAAATATGACAGTCAAAAAATATAGAAAGAAAAAAAAATAAAAATAAAAAATAAAGGTTGGGGGTTGGGGGTTCACCCCACAGCCGCCCCCATGGGAAGTGGCGTGGGGGAGCCGCGCCCAATGACCCCACCGCCCACACAGACTGCACTGTCGTGACCACCGTTAATGGTGGTCGGTTGTGCAGTGCACAATCCCGCCACCATTAGCGGTGGCCGGCTACGCACAGCGCCGCCTGCACCCGACCGACACCATCTTTGCCACCACATCGGCCACCTCCGCCAACGCTGCCCTCTGCGGCTCTTTCCGTCGGTGCCACTCACTGCGGCCGCCCCCTGTTGAAACCATCGCCGCCGCCTGGGAAAACCCGCGGCCGACTCTTTTCTCCGCCCGACATCCTTATGCACAGGCCCCGAGGTCGCACGATTCAACCCTAAGGGTTGGCGCGCGAACCAAGGCACATGCCCTTGGAATTTTTAAAATATAAAAAAATAATAATAATAATTTATTTTATTTCAATATTATAATCTTTATAATATTTTAATATTATAATTGTTATAATGTTTTAATATTACAATTTATTATTATATTTTAAGATTATGACTTATTATAATATTAAAATGCATTAATAGTATAATATTATGATTTTTATAATATTATGAGGTGTTTAAATAATAGTAATAATATTAATGTTTTAATATTAACATATTGAAATGTGGAATTTCATTATATTATTACATTGTTTAAATGGGAATGTTTTTTTTTTTAAATGGGTTTTATTGAATATGGGAAACAATGTTTTATTTAAACATGGGATTTTTGAATTGTTGATATATTGGTAAATGTTTCATGTATTCATATGTGAATATGGAAATAAATGATTAGTATTATTCCTCCCTTATTTGAAATGACGTATTTAATTCGGTTTATCTAATGCATTGAGTACTGAATGTTAGTGAGGAAATGGGTTTAGCGAACCCAAAGTAGATTTGATTCTTGCCTCGTTTTGATTTGTATGTGTTGTCATTTGGGAAATGTGGGTCTTAGCTTTTGACAAGTCTTCTAGTTGGGTTTTCAAGTTTGTGGGTTGTCGTACTGTGTAGTCAACCTTCGGATTTCCTTGGGTAGTGCGTTTAACCAGTTTGTTCCCCGATTATCACGAACGGGAGTGTGTTGACTGTATGTCATGGTTAGGGATGTGATATCCTTGCGTAGCACTTGTGTACCCTTGGGTTGCGGAGTTGTTCCACGTGTCGTCTTAGAGGAGTGGCTTGTAATGAGGGTCGGCACACAAAGTGGTGCTAGGATAACTCATTGCAAGTTAGTTAATCCAGTGATAACCTAATTAACTGATTAGAGTATCACGTAGTATCAAACACTTAATAAGATAATTATGCCTTGCTCATGAACACAAGGGCTTGTAAAGACTTGGGCTGAGATGAGAAGGCCTGGAATGGCAAGATCGATATCTTGTCTCTACGAAAGATAATTGATTCCGCATTAGATTACATGAGGGGTCGGAAGTCATTAGAGGTTACCAGGATAACCCAAGTTGGGGGCTGAAGCCTAGGAAGACTTACCAGGATAACCTATGTAACATTGTGATGACATTTCTCCTAGGTCGATAGTATGTTCGCATCAGTGATGCAATTGATTATGTTAATTCTGGAAGCATGTAACCATTGTGTTAGTGATGTCATTGTAGTTATTTCAGTTCGGTTGTGTTAACCTATGTCTAGAGGTAGACGTCCTTGGTTAGAAATCCTTGTTACTATCTCCTAGCACAAGGGGTGGACCTTTGGGTTCCACTTGGTTGGGTGGAACGTTCACCTTTCTCCGTTGGGTTTTCTTCTTGATCGTGTGGATGAGACTTTCAGTTGGAGAGCTTGTATGTTCCAGTTTCGTTTCATGTCTTGTTATTTCAGTTGATCTTGTGATGTATCACCCCTCATTTGTCATCGAGGTGGAAGTTGTAATTGTAACCCTATTTATTGGAACTTGCCTCATTCGGGGAATGAGTGTTGTAATCCTTATTGTTTAATGAATGGATTAATGAATTGAAAGTTATCTCTTATGCTTGGTATAAATCATCTTATTTGGAATGTATGTGTTTATTTATAATTTAAATAATTGGCATGGTTTAAATGTATGTTTTGTTGAGGTTCTATATAACCTCTGTCTCGTAACCTTAGAGGTTGTTGGCATTAGTTAGTGAACTTATTTATTAATTGTGCTTAAACAAAAAAAAATTAGTGCGTTTAAGTAGTTCTTTGCAGCTTCCTCTAGGGTTGCATGGTGGGGCATTACACTTTGTGAGATTTTAGTGGACTATTCAGTTAGGAAACATTCCTCTAAATTATGTGTCAAACACCAAGTTGACTGGACATTATTGAGGCCTTACATTTTTGGCACCGTTGTCAAGGATGGTCTACATTCAGGATTCTCCTCTGTTATTTCAAGCTTTCATATTTGGAATTTTATTTTCAGCATTAGGGTAATTAGGTTTTAGTTATTAAAACAAAAATGCTTTACTAATAATGTGCAGGAGTTGTTGATCCAAAGAGTCACAATTATTGTATGTGGAGGTGGTGAGACACTCTGGGAAGATTTCTCCCCTCAACACATGAAGCTTTAGAGGATATCGGTGATCATAGTGAACAAAGAGAGGGTATTTCTAAAGAAGAATCATCCCTAACACCAATATCCATGTCAGATATAAATGAGACTTCCCATACACATATCATCACCATGAGTGATTTTGTAGTGGAAGGCCCCATGTAACCTTTGATTTCCCCATTACCAACCAGGAGAGAGAAACTACACTGAAGAATATACCTCCTTTAACATTACCTGTCTTCTATGGGTTGGTCATGGAGGACCCAAATACATTCCTATTTGAGTTTGATTTGTTATGTAGAAGTTATGATTATACTACAAATACACATAGGCTCAAACTATTTCCAACAAACCTAAAGGATGTTGCTCTGAGATGGTTTATGGTTTTGGGAAGAGATGTTGTTCCAAGTTGGAATACCATAAAGACAAAGTTCCTGGAGAAGTATTAGGACTATTGTAGAGGAATAGATAGAAAGAGAGAGACATCTTCAGGATGTCACAAAAAGAGGATGAATCTTTGGAAGAGTACATAGAAAGGTTTCAGTTTTGCCTTAGAAATCCCACCAAAATAGAATCTCTGGTGAGTCTTTAAAGATGATATTCTTAAGGGGGATTAATGAGGATTACATGGATGCACTTAACCTCATTGGGGTAGGAGATATCTGTCAAGTGCCATTTGAGGAGATTCGCAATGCATGCAGGAACTATTCAAGGTCTTTCACAAAGAAGGTTAGAGGAGACAGGCATCTTCCATCATCAAACCATCCAATGGAGTCTCTATATTTAAATTGAGTAATCTACTATCCATAATGAAAGAGGATATTATCAACCATCTAGCTACATACCCTCCATATCAAAAATAATCAAGAGGAGGTAGAAGCAACTCTTATAGAATACTACCCACATTTTAGACAAAGAAGGGCTAACTGATGAGAGCCATTTACGACCCATTTTATGCCACATTTCATCCTATTTCATGCACCCTCATACCCATTTCCATCTTCCATTTCCTTCTATAGCATACCATTTAACTAGTTTATGTTGCATATGGTTATATATATACAAGAGGAATTTAATATAGTTTTGAGATTAAATTATGAAAATGAATTATTGATTATCTTTATTAATGAGCATTGTTATTTCAAGCCTTGGAAAATATAGCTTGTAGCATGCAAACTTCCTATCATCACCTTCTATGAAGTCTTCCTACCTCTTTTTGGTCAAGAACTGTTGTGTATTTTTTTCTGGTAAAAGGCCCATGGCCTATATATATATTAAAATAAATTTTGTACATAGAGTTTATATCCACTAGAATAATAGATGCAAAATTCAATATCAATTCCCAAACTACTCATGATATCATACTTTTTCTTACAATGCAGATGGGAATACAAAATTTAAACATATTTGTGCCATTATTAGCCAAATTTGAAGGGAAACAGAGCCTGTGGATTGTTTCTGAATAACCATCTTCAGTCCTTTCATTTTATTATTGTCCCCAAAACCAAAACTTCATGCAAAAAACTCCCAAAAAAAATTGTTTGTTGAGAACCAGAATGTTACTCCTCCATACGTTCCACTTGGATTGAATTCGCATCTTGAGCCTCAATGTCCTCCTGAGCTTGTGAACCATGGGCAAATGGACCATGTCTTGCAACTGGTTCATCTTGATCTTGCGAGCCATGAGCAAGTGGACCATAACTTGCAACTAGTTCATTTGATATTTGAACCCCTTGAGCTAAGCATGTGCAAGCTACAAGCCCATTCCCTATCATGTTGACATTTTCTACACCATTACGAATAACCCCAGACTCCACTCGGTCTGCATTTGAACCAAAGGATATCCCTCAACCTCTCAGCCTAGTAGGAGAATCATTTAAAGGAGACTATTATGTATTACTTTGGGACTAGCAAGTTATTTTCTATCATCTTTTCAACAAATGATGTTAGCTTCCAAGGTGGCGATGGTTAAAACTTCTCATGATTATTATATTCTATTTATTTTTCCAAGTTATTGATTCACATATGCCTCTATGATGGTTATGATATTATTGGCCATGTGGACTCTTGATTCTGCCACTTTTATTCACGTCATCATACCAATTTGATCTACAGATCTTCAATTATTATGTGAATGCTTCTAGTGTATGCTTCTCTTTGCCAAATCAGTTGAATCATGGTGGAAATGCATTACCAAAAAACCTATGGTGGAGAAGAACCTATAATTCCTAAAGCAATGTGGAGAAACTTGTATATTTTCCCGTCAGCTATATTTGGTTGCTATTATAACAATGATGTTTTCAATATGTTGCTATCTATTTACATACCACCTCAACATTGTCATTTTGTACGGATCTGTGATTCATTGTATGAAGGAAAACTAAAAGTTGTTTGTTTTCTATTTTTATGTTGTTATAACAAAACTGCTTTTGATTTGTGGCCAAAAAACAAGGTTACGTGAGCCATTCTACTATAGATTTTGTTGGCCACAACAAAACAAACTCTTTATTTCTATATGTATTTTTTATAAGATTGCACATATATAAGAGGCATAGTAGAAGCTACGGGGGATAGACTTTGGCATGAGAATATTTTTGTAGAAGAATATTGTGTGCAAACTTTGTAATATGTTTGGATGAATAAAATAATTTTTATTTTGATCGAAGCAGTTTAGAAAGGCATTTGTGCTCCCTTACCAGATGTACTGAGGAGGCAAGATCCACTTATTATAATTCCTGGTGATTTCTATTAGATTAGATGTGTGTTTATTTAAGTTCTTTATTAGATATCGTTCCTATTTTGTTTGCAAATTTGGTTTGTTGTTTATTTCTTGTGAGATTATTTTCTAGATTAAATGTTCACTCTTTATATTGCTTTATGATTTCCAAGATAGCTTTCTTTGGATTAGTGAGTTTAATTTTTGTTGTTGTTGTTGTTGTTGTTATTGCTAGGAAGTGACAGTTCTTATCACTAGCATTATCTTGAAATGAAATTAAGTTTATTTTCTAGTTGCATTTCATTTCCACTCAGCTCACTATCTTCATCCCTTTAGGAGATAGCCACAATACCTTTGACAAGTCTACAATCACCGGATTGACATTTTAGGAAAAAAATTGAGGAAGTTAATACTTTTATAGCAATTTGATCCTAAGTCTTGATCCACAGTTTTGTCCATCACTAACTGCAAATGCAAGAAGGTGGCAAGTATCACTAAAGAGACATTAGAATTTCATGCATTGGAAGAAGAATATGGACAAGTATTCTACATAGCTCAAATGAAACCATGAAAGCCAAGGAAAGGTATACCCCAAGATCCTTTGAATTATAAGATGTCATTTCTTTGTAACAATTCAAATATTCCTAACTAGAATCCTTAATCTTGGGCTAATATGTAAAACCAACCATAGAGAATTCCTCAAACCAATTCGAATCAATGGAAGAAAAACATGTGGCCACCATAAAATTACCAAGGATCTAACTATAATTCTCAATGGCCACCCCAACAAAACCAATGGCAACCCCAATGGAAAAGAGGCCAACAATGGAAAAACCAAAACATGAATTATCAATAGCCACAACAGCCCTTGCAACCACAAAAACAAGAAATTATGCCAAATCCAACAAACCCAACATCACAACCACCTAGAGCACCTCAACTTCCATCATAGCCTACACCTAACCTCACTAACAAGCATGCTTAGCAAGCCTAAACTAATGAATTTGTTCAATACCCTACTTATGGGGTAGAAGTGAGTGATGTACACCTCAAATTAGGGAAAACTTTGGATGGGCCTTCCTCCCCTCAAATCATTGAATTTATTGATGAAGAACCCACAACAGAGACCTTGGACAATCAGCCCAAGGAGCCTGAGTCAAATCAAGTTAACCAAACCAATCCAAGCCTAGATCCCCCATTCCTTGAAAAATTAGCAATTCAAAGCCATCAAACATAAGTTGAAACTGACCTGTTGGGACAACTTAAAGATGTTTGTATCAAAATACCCCTTATCCAATCCATTAAGGAGGTTCCTATCAATATCAAAATAGTAAGAGAATTTTGCCTTAAAAATCCAGACAAGAAGAGGGAAGATCCTTAGACTGTACAAATCCTAGGACAACTTGCAAACATTATGTTGGGAAACATTATTGTTCCCAATTATGCAGACCCTAGAAGTCCTATAGTGGATGCAAAGATAAATGACACTCTCATTGGGAACACCTTAATTGACTTGGGAGCAACTATCAATGTTATGAACAAAGAGACCATGAAATTGCTACAATTTATAGAACTCAGACCTACACCTATTGTTCTACAATTAGAAAATAGGTCCACAATCAAACCTAAGGGTATAATTGAAGACTTGGTAATAACACTAGACTCCTGGGAGTACCTACAAATTTCATGGTGTTATAACCAAAGGCTAATCTTACAAGTTACCCACTCATTATAGGAAGACCTTGGTTGGCAACAGTAGATGCTTTCATAGGTTGCAAGTCTGGGAATATGATTATCTCTAATGGAAATGTGACTAAGAAATTAGTCCTTTATCCACTAGCCTAGCCACATGAAGACCCAAAAAAAACCATTTGGTCTACCCTAGATGAGGAGGATCAATAATCCTTGCAAACTTTGATGACTATTGAACACAATCCCTTGTTGGAACACTAAGATGAAGATGAATCGATAGTAAACATCATGAAAAATGACTATGGTAGGGACTTGTAGCATCAAGACTATTTGACATGTTTGTAGGATCCTCTATAAAATATTATCCCTACCAGTTCATCTGAGCCAATTTCCCAAATATTTCACAAGTCGTTGTCACACCAATGTATTCCAAACATAGTAGGACTTGACATCTCATCAATGCAAAGACTTTAGAGATCATGTCAGGTAATACATTGAATGCTAACAGTAAATTGAATGATATACAACATACCTCGTTGATAAATGTCTTGCAAGCACACTCAACAACCTTTGCATGGGATTATCATGACAAGAAGGGGATAAACCCAAAATTGTGCATTCATAGGATTTACATTGATGATGGTTTTAAACCCATAAGACAACCACAAAGGAGAATGAACCTTGCAATTAGAGACATAGTTAAAATAAAATTGCCAAAATTACTTGATGTAGGCTTTATATATCCTATCTCTGATAGTCAATGGGTGTCACCTCTAGTAATTGTTCCAAGAAAGGAGGAAAGTGGAGAGTATGTGTAGACTATCAAGAATTAAATGTTGTAACTAGGAAGGACCACTTTTCACTCCCCCTCACTGACAAAGTGTTTGATTCACTAGCAAGCAAAAAGTACTTCTCCTTTCTATATATATATTTAGTGGCTACAACCAAATTAAGATTGCCCCAAAAAACTAGGATAATACAACATTCACATGCCCTTGGTGCACATATGCTTATTATGTCCTGCCATTTGGCTTATGTAATGCATCAACCACTTTCCAGAGGGAAGTGTTGAGCATATTCTTAGACTTTGCTTATGATTCCATGGAGGTTTACATGGATGATTTCACAACATATGAGAATACATATGATGAAGCACTTGGCAATCTAGAGAAGGTGCTAAAAAGGTGTCATGAACACAACTTATCCTTAAGTCATCAAAAATGTTTCATGATGATGACAAAAGAGATTGTATTGGGAAATTTTGTGTCAAATGAAGGAATTCAAGTGGACCCTAACAAAATTGAAGTGATATCAACACTCTCTTAAAGACAAAAAGATGTTAGAAGTTTCCTAGGACATGCTAGGTATTATAGGAGACTCATCAAAGACTTAAGCAAACTTACAACTCCACTATTTGTTTTACTGTCCAAAGATGTAGAATTTGAATGGACAACTACTTGTCAACACTCTTTTGAAGAATTCAAGGTGACATTGACTAAAACCCTTGTCTTAAGAGGACCAAACTAGACCTTACCTTTCCATATCTATATAGATTCTTTTGATTTTACTATAGGAGTTGTACTTGGGTAGAAGGAAGGAAAAAAAGAGTATTTCATAAATTGCATCAACAAAAATATACAAGGGGTAGAACTCTCTTATACAATGACAGAGAAGGAGATGTTGGCAGTGTTATATGCAGTAAAAAATCAAGCATTATATTACAAGATATCCAATGTTCATACACACTGACCATACAACAATCAGGTGTCTAATGAACAAACAAGTGGTTGGTGGTAGACTTGTAAGGTGGTTATTATTGCTTCAAGAATTTGACATTACCATTATGGACAAGCCAAGAAAATATAATGTAGTGACATATTTTCTATCCAGACTACCAACCAAATCAAAAGAAGATGTTGTTAATGATTCATTCCCAGATGAACATTTATTTTCTCTATCTCTACATACACATTGGTTTGCAGACATTGCCAACTATCTAGTAGCAAGATAAACACTGCCTCATTTCTCCCCAAGAGAAAGAGAAAATTGGTTCACAATAGTTTTCCCTACTCTTGGATAGCTGGATACTTATTTTACATGGGCCCAAATAACATCATGAGGAGATGTATCAGAGAAGATAAAGTATATGACATTCTCAAAGCATGCCATGATGAACCTTGTGGGGGAAACTTTGTAGCAAAGAGGGAAACTCTTAAGATTCTCACCACTAGTTATTATTGACCAAATCTTCATTACACTAAAGTATACAAGGGCTTTGATAGGTGTTAGAGAATGGGAAGGCCAACAAAACAGATGGAATGTTATTGTAGCCATAGTTAGCAATAACACCATTAGATAAACGAGGATTATAATTTATTGGCCCAATATCACCAACATCCAACAATAAGGAGTACATATTGGTATGCACAAATTTCCTTACAAAGTGGGTGGAAGTTAAGGCTTTACAGTCTATTAGGGATGGTAATGTGGAAAAGTTTCTCTATGAGGACATATTTACAAGATATGGAGTTCCAAGGGATATTATCATAGACCAAGGACCCCAGTTTACATCAGAGCTAATCATAAAATTGGTTCAAGAGTATGAGATCAGACATAGGAATTCCACACCTTACCACCCTCTTGCTAATAGACAAGTGGAAGTCACAAACAAGAGATTGAGAACACTCTAAAAAAGACAATACAAATTCATAGGAAAGATTAGGTAGCTAGGTTGCTTGAGACAGTTTGGGCCTATAGGACAACTTGTAAAACCACAATAGAATTTACACCATATGAATTAGTGTATGGAAATAATGTAGTACTTCCTATTAAATTTGAGTATAAAACATTAAGAACATCTGTTACATTGGGTATGGAATTTTCAATAGCATATTAGGAGAGATTACACAGCCTCAATGCACTTGATGAAATCAAAATGGAATCCATACACACAACTGAAGTTGTTAAGAATCAAAAAATTTGTTGGCATGATTAGTTCATCAAAACCAAGGAATTTAGTGTACATGATTGGGCTATGCTTTATGACTCAAAATATCAGGACTACAATGAAAGTTACAAACAAGATGGCTTAGTCTGTATGAAATTAAACAAGTTTTTCCCAATGGAGTACAACTACACATAATTGATGAAGTCAAGTTCTCATTACTAGTTAATAGACACAGACTAAAGTTGTATAAGAAACCACTAGAAAAGGATGATTTTCTTCTTTCATTGATTCAACAATTTGAGCCTTCACTTGACAATTCAACTACAAAAAGTACAAGTTCTACACATGAATTAGTAGCATAGGTATAATTTCTAACACAGTTCACAAGCACACATTGCATAAGGTGACGAGAAACAACAATAATTTTCTATCATGGTTAGCAATAGGAACTTGTAGCAACATGCCTGAAGGTGACAACATTTAGAAAGGGACATGTTACTAGAGGCACCCATAGCAACTGTCTAACAATCATTTCAAAAAATCCCTACCAAATTAATTGTATATCCCTACTTTCCACCTCCATAATTCTATACATACAACTACACATGCTTTATTTTCACACATGCAACCTATACACATCCTCACATGTAGCATTTCCATCACCTTTTTCACTACCACATATAATACAGTTCATTTCACATCCCATCTACCATACATCCTGTATCCTTTCCAAACCATCATTTACCACACACCGTGCATTCATGGCATTCAATTCAAATTGCAATTATGTATGGTCACATCAAATCTCATTGTAGGCAGTAATCAATAGCTTCACATGAGTTAAGTTTCATTTCATAATAATTCTACAGTTACATGCATTAACTTCTCATAATTAGCATACAATACTTAATTTTCTACACGTTTTAACATTAATTTGTGCATGCTTCATATCTCATTTGATTTTCCACTTCATACAATTTAGCCCTCAACCATGATCCATACAATTAAGTGAGGAAACTTTATATCTTTAGTTTGGGGAGGGGTACTCTTCATTTTATTGATTTTCAAAAACCAAAAACTCTATGCAACCTTTTTTCTATTCTATTTTCCTCCATTTTTACACAAATTCAAGCTCAAAGGAGAAGAAAAGGGTTAGAAGAAACTAAATTGAGAGGATACAACATAGTGAAAGTGGTGTACTTGATGTGATAAGTGGAAATTGAACTAGAACATAGCATAATTATGGGAATTAGAGAACAACAATAGTATCATGGGTGGTGACATTATTCAGAGGGAACTAGCAACACATACCCAATTATTGGAAGACAGGCTAGTATTACCCATTTTTAGACAAGATGGTTGGTTGGAGTACTTGAAACTAATAGAGTTCAATGAAGTCATGACATAACAATTTTCTACCACACTACAAAATGACGAAGCGACTGTAAGAGGTTTGAGGGTGGATGCTTCAGAAGTTGCCATTGCTGAGGTATCAAGACTACCACGAGAAGGAGAAGAGTTTCCAATAAGGTTAGATGCCATTGCTAGTAGGAATGATTTAGATAACATGGGGAAAAACTAGACTCATCTTCTCAAGGCACAAAAAGATTATCCTTACCCTAGATATGGGCTTCAATAGCTTCTTATGTAGTCAAATACTTAACCTATGATGGTAGGAAATCCTTGTTGTATACAATCCATTTCAAACTTTAAGCCATCTTCACCATGATAGGCGTGTGAATGTTCCAAATTTTCTTTACAATTTGTTCAAAAAAATGAGTTTTGAGTATAAAAGGAAGAGGAATAGTGCAACATTATCATATTTATGCTTAGTCACATTGTTGATAAAAAGAAGTTTGAGAATTCAATTTCCACAAGTTTTTTGGGAAAGTTTCCTAAATTAAAACCATATCAATATCATCCTTGATGAACCTATTGTCCCAGAAAGAGAAGAGAAACTTATTGTATCAAAAATGGAAATTACCTCTAGCTCCCTTATTATGTCACCTACCCATAGAAGAGGAGAGCTAGATGAGTAGATCTTGGAGGACACTCAATTTAAAACCTCAGTACAACCCGTAGCAAAAAGTACATAAGAGACCCTTGCCTCTGGAGAAACACTAAGAACCAGGAAAAGGAAAGGTGAATCTTCTTCTGCACTTGCAAGGGGGCAAAAGAAATCCACACAACCTAGGAGGCAATCCAACTGCTTGAAGAGGAAAGGTTTGATGAGAGGGTTAGTTAAAAAGAAAAAGGAGGAAGATGTTGTTATGGTTGAGACAGACTCAACATTGAAGGGGAATTCCCCTAGTAATGAAAATGCACCTATTGCATAGTCATGGAACTTTACAAGTACCTCTAAATTTGATTTAGAGGATGCTTTTGTTTCAAGGAAAACAAGAAAAAGAACCCCAAAGAGTCCTAATTTAGAGGGTAATGAGTATACAGGTGAAAGGGATGACCAGTTTTAGGGAAGAAACAATTTTTGTTGAGAAAAATGATATTGGAAAAGAATTACAAGAGGCTATGGAAAGGATAAAGCAATTAGAATATTTGTTGAAGACAATCCATCAAAAAGATAGTGAAAGGGACAAAAGAATCAAAGAGTTGGAGGAAAAGCTTTATAAGTTTGAGCATGGGTCTAGGTTGGATGAATTGGCACAACTTGCTATCATAGAAGAAAAAAACAAGGAACTATTACCACATTGCCTGATTCCTCCACTCATAGTTTCCTCTATGTCAACTGTAGTGTCCCTAGGGGTGGAATTTTGGAAAAGAACCTAAGAGTTCTTTGAGAAAAAAAGGAATGAAAAAAAGAAAAAGTTGAATTAATATCAAAACACACTAGGTCACTTGAACAGAAAGGTGCAAAAATAAAAAGGTTGAAAGTGAAGATTGAAGAAGTAGCAAACAAGGCTGCACAAACTCTAAAGTGTAGACCTCCTGCAAGAGTTTATGCACTATTTTTGCATGTATTCAGTGGGGTATATTGCTCACCTTGTGTGAAGAGCACTTGTGTGCTTCTTGTTTTTAGGTTATGTGGGTATTCCTTAATGGAGTGTCCAAGGACTTGGCAGATGTCACAAAACAATTTTTTAGGGTAGTTCATTTTAATATGACCTTCACTTTTACATTTAGTACACCATAGTTCCTTTTTTTTTTGGTAGATTTTTTTTCCACTTTCAATTCCTTCATCATTCTCATCATATCTCTTCTTAGTGATTAGTATTTATGTTTTCAGTTCAGCCAAGTGATTAGTGATTTGCCAATGTCAATGAATAGAAGAATTTTTTTTTAGATACTTTCTCTGACTCCAGATCGAATATGCAAGACTAATTATATGAGTTTTACTTGAATAATTTTGCTCTCTCAAATCAAATAGAACAAAATCCATTAATATTTGTGGGGTATTTATAAATCAAAGCATTAGCCTCTTATATCAAGAATGAACAACAAAGGGGTGAGATCTTGTAGGGATATACTGAAAAGGAGAAATCTATTGCTTTATAGCTAAAAAGAATCCACAGATCTCAATGTAGTCGTTGATGAGTGGTTAGAGCTCCTAAACTATAAAGGTGTAGGAAGGAAAATAATAAGTGTTAGGGAATGTGACTACATCAGGATGAAGCAACTAGTTATAGGACCTATTGATCACACCTTCCAGTTTGTGAAGAAGATATGGGAGGAATTAACCCTTGAATTAAAGAAAAAGGAACTTGACTCCCTCTACAATTTTGTAGCCATTATTAGAAGGTCTCAAAAGGATATAAACATTTCCAGCGATAAGGAATTAAATGTTTTCCATTGAAATTTTACCCACCTCTTCTTTACCCAATGCCATATTAGATAGGGAGGAACATGGATGAAATGCAAACAGTAGAGAATATGAGGTTGGCAAATATTTCATGTCAAAAAGGCCACTATTTTAGATAGGTTAAGGGAGTTGATGTGGTGATAGATTTCAAGGAAATGACTCTTCAGTACAACCTCTAATCCTAATTTTGCTTGAGGACAAGCAATTGCTTAGTTGGAGGAATGATAAGCCTAATTAATAGCTAGTTTTCTCTTATTTAGTTCATATATTTGAAACATTTTAAGTTGCTTATTTCATATACATTCTTGAACTTATATACTTTTTATATCTTTTATGCCATCCAAACCAGACTTTGATGAGTGGAAATATCATTATTATATGATGATGTTTACATGGATGAAAGTGTGATGTGTATGAAATTTAGTTTGAATATGTGTTTAATTCATGATTTTAAATGGCATGTATGCTTTAGATGAAATTAACTCCTTGTATCTAGAAGTATTGTAACCCGCAACAATTGGAGAACTCAACACGTAGCCAAAGGATTACAAGTCGATTATAGGGGAGATTCCAAGGATACTAGAAACATGATAGTTGCAGAAATGATGGAAGTGATCATTGGACTGGTCAATTGTGATCCATTAGATCATTCAATAAGATGAAGGAGGAAAGAAGAAGTTTGCAAAAATCAAGAAACTGACGTGATTGTTTGCACATAGCACATCTCTATCATGTCGTTAAAGCAGAGTTGCAAATCTATTTGTCTTCTATATTTTTGAGTTATAGTTTCAATTGCAAGACTTTGTCTCTCTCTATTTTAAAGGAGAGTGGACATCTTTAGTTAATTTCTATTTTTAGTCCTTATGAAAATAAACCTCCTCCCAAACCTATATAGTTGGATCGGTGGTTGAGGAGCAGATATAGTTGGAAGATATATGCTTTTGATAGTTATAGTTTTGTTTCACATAAAATATCTTTGTTATTTTTTTGTTATATATTCATGAATGAGAAATCTTGAATATTCTTGTTAGATTGTAGAGTTCAATTATATGCAATAAATATGTTCCAGTTTACTGTTATGAAGTTGAATCAAGTAGCACATATTTGGTTTCTCCTGTGGGTACAACAACAACAACTTGAGAAAGGGCCACTCAAGGTACTGTTCGCCCACCTTAATTTTTATCATTAATTTAGATGTTTACATTATTGCATTCATTTTAATAGATTCTTCATTACATGCACGTGAATGATATATAGTCTCATGATTTAAGTTTTGTAATTCATCATTGAGTCATCCTTTGGAGTGAGTTTAGTAGTTAGAAGTAAGAATTAGAGGTGTTTGTGAAATTGCAGAGTTTAGATTTAGCAGTTAACAGTTATAATGTTAAGCCGAAGGTACCGACAACATCAGTAGCAGATTAAGTTATTTCCCCTATTTTGTAGTTCATGCTTTATTTTCATTTTTCAACCTTTATTGTTTTCTTGCACATGTGTAAACCACCTATACTTTATGATATAGGTCATGTAGAGTCTATGAATGTACATACAATGTCAACATCATCAAAAGATTATGAATCCAGGTGGTTGATAATTTAATTGATTCTTTGCGAGCATTTAGTGGAATTTTCAGTTAGGAACCCTTCCTCTGAATTGTGTGTCCAACACCAAGTTGATTAGACATTGGTGAGACCTTACAACTTCTCCCTTATTTTTATAGATTGGGTTGAGGCTAATTTATATATTTTTGGATGAAGGATTGGATAGATAGGATTTATTTTAAGGATGAAGGGATCTCATTGCTTAAAAGGCTTGGGATGATGAAGAGAGGACAAGTGTCTCCATGAGGTCGGTGGATGTGGAGGAGTCCAAGATTCAAGATAAATAAATGGTTGAGAAATACCTTGGGAGGAGTGTATGGATAATATTGGAAGGGTACCTTAAGATACATCAAGGGTATGGAAAATTGTTTGACCCATGTGATGTGTACCAAGACCCATACCCCATGTAGAAAGACCCATATTTTATGTACAAGTACTCATGCCTATCTACACTTTTGGAGGATGTGTAAGGTTTGAATGAATTCATCAAGGCTATGAATGTGAAAATGGGGAATAGTGAGCTAATTATTTTTAGCTAGCAATGAAAAGTGGAGAAATGTAAGAGAATTAAATAAATAGGGTATATTTATTTAATTTTTGGGATGGGGATGAGGGACTTAAATAGTTAAATATTTTGATTTTTTTATCAAAGGTTGGACTATAGAAGAGGGTGATAGAAGATTAAATTATAGGTGTGATGTGGAAAAAGGATCTAGGTTCTAAATCACACTTCTTCTAGTATCACATGGGAAATGACTAAAATTGATCTCAAACACCCACTTGAATACTAACTTCAATGGAAGAGCTAGAATGGTGGATCGGGGTTTCAATCCTTTGGATGTGTGTGTGATGATATGATTAATTGATTGTTAATTTATTTAATTTGATAATGTAAATATGTACCTAAGTTAACTATGAAAATACAACAAACTAATATGATTTTTGGAAAATACGAAACTGAAAGACAAAAACAAAGTTCAGAATAGTAGAGGGAAAACATAGAGGAACTTGACATGTGAATTTGAGCTTGAAATAGCTGGATATGGGTGTTGGGTGCCCTAGACCTAGAAGAAAAGACTCAAAATCATGTTTCAGACTCTTTTTGCCTCATGTCTATAGGTTCTTCTTCTTTGGACTCAGTGTTAGAACTTCATCTATGGCTGATAAAATCCAATTTCCCTAATTTGTTGACTTGTAGGGTTTGAATTCTTGAATGAACAATTATATCTTCAATGCTCTCCAATTTCACTTTAGATCTACAACATGCACACAAGAAAGAGGGGAAATGGTTGTTTTGTATAGGGGTTTTCCTAAGTTAAACTTCGTTTTGGTATTTCTACCTCCATAATGACTATGATGATGTAAAAGAGAGCTTACCCTTAGTCAAGCAAAGGCTAAATGATATACAAGTGACAAATTGATAATTGGTGTAACTTACCACTTAGATTTTCATTCCTTGATGGAATGAAGTCATTGTACTCATCACCTTCAAGGAGAAATTGATGCTTGATTTGGGGTATTGCAAGTGTTAGTGCTCACAAAATAAATAGACATGAGACATAGACAAACTCACATGAAAATATGAGGCATTGCTAACATGATGCTTGACTAAAATAATGTTGCTATAATTCTACTAATTTTTCTCTTGATTACTCAATTGCTCAATTTAAAATGCTAAGATTGCTTCTCGAAGTTGTTAGGATTTCAAATGATGAAAAAGACTTGTATTTACATGTAGTTCTTTAATTTCTCACAAATTAATTATTGATAGCCAACAGATGACTTTGGATTTCTAAATGTTAAAATACCAACACTAAAATATTTTAAATTGAGCCAAAATAGGTTGGACAAGGGCATTGGGCACCTAACCCAAACCTATTATTTTGGGGCCTTAGATATCGATAAATGAATATTAAATCCTTATTCCCAATTCAAACTTTTATTTTTCAAAGATTATTATGAAATGGGCAAATTAAATGCACAATTGGGTCCAAGAACACGAGAGGGAGCTAAACCTAGTGTAAAATTGTCAAGGGTGACAAATTATGATGCTACGCTAGGAATAGGGTTGGGCGAATAATGATGAATAGTGATTTATTAATTTAAATAATTAAATATTATTTAATTAATAATGGGATGAAAATTGAATACGTAATTGAATATTAGGGATCTGTTCAATTAATTTTAAAGGAAATAGTTGGGTGATTCCCTAGGACAAGGATGAGGGATGTTGATGTTCCTAAATTCTCCCCACCTCCTAGGCAAGGGGAGAGAAAGAAGACTCTCATAGTAGTATTAATGGTTGGGTTGGTATAGTTTGTCTCAAACTCAAGCTAGTGCTTTATATAATGATGAATCGAGTTGAGTTATTTTATTCCCCTCTCCTAGCCATTGAAAATAATAAAGTTGTATCCACTTAGGTCTTATATACATATTACCTTGAGTAAGTCAGTGGGGTGAATTTGGTACCAAACATTCAATTGTCTAACCCTAAAACACTATTCCTTTACCCTCAAGCACTCAAGGAATATACTAAAAAATTTGTGATATCACACCTCATTACTGCCCATTGAAACAATTGCTAAAGAATACCATTCATCTTCTTCACATTATAATGTGTTGCATAAGGTGCATGGTGTACCTTAGACAACACAATAATGTGAAGATCACTTATAACTAGGACATAAATACAACCAAGATGTTGCACTAATCCATCTAGAGAGAGAGATAAAATCCATACAATTGGCCAGTAGGGCCCTTCATGACTCGGTCTCTACCTAAACCTCTTAATACTATGGATCCTTTAAAAGGTACCTAAGAATGGGACCTTGAAAATCCATACTAAGGGACAAAACTTAGATATCATGCCACCTCATGCATAAGGTATCTATGAGAATATTATCTTTCCCTTTGATATAATAAGAAGTAAAGTCATATTCACATTAAAAAATCAACCATTGATGCTAATGCATGTTCAAGTTTAATTGTGTGAAAATATACTAAAGGTCATTTGATCAATATACAACTCAAATTAACTTCACAAAAGGAAATGTCTCCAAAACTCAACCAAATGGATAACTACTAGAAACTCAAGATCATGGGTAGGGTAATTAAGCTTATGGTATTTGAGCTTCCATAATTCATAAGTAATCATGTGGTTTTCCTACACAAGGACAAACCCTAACCCATCCATGAAGCATCAATAAAAGACATAAAATTTATTGTAGGATTGCACACTATAAGGATTGGTGCTAGTCATCCTCTCCTTGAGAACCTAAAAGGATTTATCACACTAATCTAACCACACAAACATATTCCCTTTCTATTTAAGAAAAGTAATGGGATGCACATATCTTAAGAAATGCATGAAAAATCAATAGAAGTAACATGCTAAGCCCATGAAACTATGAAACTTAGAAATATTTGTGGGCTAATAGGCAATTCTAAAATAGTATAAATCTTAAAGGAATGTAATGAGATAACTTATTTAAATATAGCATGTCATGAGTACTTCAACTTAGACTAAAAAAACTCACTTCACCGAGTTTCCATAAAAAATGGTTCTCACACTTACACTACAAAACTTGGTGCAAGTGGATCTCATCCTCCTCCATTATCCTTAAACAAATCAAAATTTTATCAAGGAACATAAGGATAGATTAATATAGGTAGGTGAAAATGCCTCTTCATGAGGCTCACGAACATCAACAAAGTATTCATCAACCCAAATGAAACAATTGTAAACATGTAATATCCATAATGAGTTTAAAAAGTATTTTTATTAATATTTTCCTCTTGAATGGAGATCTAATAATACCTTGAATTTAAATCAATCTTAGATAAAACTTTGGTTCCATTCATATGATCAAACAAATCATCTATTCTTGACAAGGGATATACATTATTTTCTACACCTTGTTCAACTATTGGTAATTGACACATAAATAAAGAGATCCATCCTTCTTCATGAATATTATTGGTGCATCCCAAAGGGATACACTAGTATTTTTTTCCCCTTCCCTAGTAGCTCTTCCAACTATAATTTGAGCCCATTGAGCTCCTGAGTGGTCATCTAAGTGTATCACATGCATGAGATAGTCTCAACTCCTACAATGAAATCAATATAAAACTCCACATCCTAATTTGGTAACATCCCAAGTATGACACTTGGAAAGACATAAAAAACTACATCAAGAGTGGGTGATGATAAAATAAAACCTCAACACTCATCTTTAGAAAGATATCACATGATAGCAAACATATGGTATCCTTTCCACACACATTGCTTTAGTTGCATGGATAAGATCTTACAAAGAGATGTGTCTTTGAATTCCTACTATAACTATATGATGACCATGATCATCAATGAATTCCACTACCTTTAGATGATAATCACTATTCACTTGATGAGCATAAAGCTATTCCATACCAAGTATGATCTCATAATATCCCAATAGGACACACAAATCTATGATAGTGGTGCCAATTATTAAACCCAACACACAACTACACACAAATGTCTACTACCACCTTAGAACATATGATCAACTCATATTGCTAACTACTATTATACCTTGTTGCCAATAGCCTATATTGCTCAACCAATGATGGAAAAATGAAGGAATTAGAAGCTCCTAAATGAAATATTATATAAACACACAAAATATCAAGTATACATGAGGTCTCAACCATTGTTCCTTGATGATTTATATGGTAGTTATCAACCACTATAAACACTTTGTGAGACCTACCAATATCCTCAATTGTCTTGTCTAAAATTGTGGTACCTTGCCCACCAAATATCATTGATATTTGTAGATAATATCAAGAAATGTGGCCCTTTTGACCATGAGTGAAACATGGTCCTAAAAATTTAGGTTGGGAAGTCTAAGGTTTTCTTAGCTACTAAAAACTTGAGAAGCTAGATTTGGATTGATCACCCCTTGAATATTGTTGTATACCACACTCCCTAATATGTTGACTCTACTCTTTATAAGAAGAGTCTCCACTAAGATAACCACCTTATTGACCCTAATAAGGACTTTTCCTATCTGGTTGCTACTAATACTAAGGAAACCTAGGTGATACTAAGAAAGTCCTAAAACTTCACTTGTGTTGAGGTTGAGTTAGCCAAACCCCAGGCCCTACCTAATAAGGTACCATAGCTTGTGATCATCACTATCCTCCATGAACCATCACCAAATTATCTTTTTCAAGATTCAACTTATCCATAATGATCTCCAAAGTCTTATGGTATAAAATTTCAATGAATCCCACAATGAATGAGTTGAATCCTCTCACAAATTTGTTAATTTTAATCTTCTTTTCAACCATGGAGTCTATATACTAACTCAATTCAAACAAGAGGTTCTCATATTGATAAACCATCATGCCAAGCTATTGAGGATTGCGAAACTCACTAAATTAATGCTACTTAAAGTAAAATGAAAGGTATCATACATGAAAACTCTCCATAAAGGTTTCCCACATAATATTAACAATATATAAATTATGATTGTACTCCTCTTAGCAATACTAGGTGTAAGAATACCCAAAAATATGCATGATGGAAGAGTTATCCCTAGTGTTATTACCATAATATTTCACCATAAATAATCAATCAAGTTCCAAAATCCAAGCCTCTACTTCAATCCCCTCTACGAAACCCTCAAATGTTTGTGGATGCCATCGAAGATCTCTTTGTGGTTCATTAACACACTCCAATCATCCAATCCTTATTTAACCTCCTAACAAGGTTTCTCATTAAATCTAGACTGATTAGGGCTCTTAGAGTGATATATTTATCTCTTATAGAGTGGTTCTCTCCCTTCTCACTAGAATTATGAGAACTAATTGCTTGAGTTTTCACCTACTTGGGGTTCAAATCCTCCTAAAAGATCATGCAATAGATTTGTTATCTTAGGAAGGCCAATTGTTTACTTTGGATGAACATACCTAATCATAGGATATACCTTGTTTTAAAATTGAGGAGAATCTATATCAAGGCTTTCTTGAACTCATTTATGGGCATGATAATACTATGGAGTCATCCTCTTTCACAAACAAGTTGTATTGATTAGAAGAAGAATAATCATCGATTCGATCACACCAACATGAAAGGTACATGCAACAAGAAAGCACACAAATAACAAAAACACAAATAGAAAAAATACAATAAAGATATCCTAATGCTACAACATGAGATCTAATACCAAATTTAATTCTCTAAGATTTTTCCTAAGATACCAAATATTGGATGAATATCCTTTTTGTGATACAAATCCAACATCCATATGCTACAATATACATCTACATGCTTGAGATTTTGTAACACAACACAATGACACATAAAGAATGAAAAAAAGAACCAAGTATGGTGGCACAAGTAGAAGACTTACTTGATCATGGGTCAAGGTCACAATGATAACATTGCAAGGAGGTACAATTCTTTCTCTAACTTTGACAATCATAGCCAAGACCATTATCTCCATTTCTCACCAAGTCAAGAATAGGGTGAGAGAATCATGTCATCTCAACATTAAAGGACTAAATTTGACACAAAACACATCAAAAAGGATGCAAGACAAAAATCTTGATATAGAGATCACACACTCAAATGCTAAGATGATAGGGAGACTCAAGATCTCACCCAACACACTCTAGGCTTATCAACCTAAAACTAATCACACCTCCCAAAAAACAATAAGCAATAAATTTAAAATTACATAAGATACTGACCAAACTTGGATTATAGACAAGATAAACCTTGGGGAATAACTCTTCCTTAGAAAAAAATCCTAAAAAGGTGTAGGAAGTACTTGTTAAATGAGGATCACCTTTTAGGACTATATCACCCATAGTGATAGTTTAGGTTACCCCTAGCCTCCTTAGGTTTCTCTTGGCCTTCACGAGGTTTTCCCTAGTAAAATATTTGACCCATAGGTCACCCCTACTATTATGGTAGGTTGACCTTGGTAAAATAGGTGATCTACAACCTAAGTAAGGATTCTGGATAGACAGTGAACATCCTAAAGACCCACAAATTATTCTTGAAGTGTGAAAAAGTGTCTCCTACAATCCTAGAAACATCATAAACACTCAAAACTATCTCACTACATCAGATGAAAAAATGGGACATGAAACCCCCAAAATAAATGAAGGACTAGACCTAGGAAAGCTTATAGAAACCTTTGCAAAAAAGACATGTTTTTTCTCATTTTACGTGTTGTTAAAAAAATAGTTTGAACCAAGGAATTGAACATGAATAATATCTTCATTTTCTATACAAGAAAATTCCAAATAATACATTAAAAATTTAAACCAAAATAACTACTTTAATCATAGGCATTGATTTTTTACATGTAAGATGCGATAGGGCATGCAAGAGGAAACACCTCATAAACACAAGTTAATGTGTCAAACACTAGCAAAATGTTATTTCATTTAACAACATATTTAAGTAATGCATATAAATTATTCTATGCATCTTTCAAAAAGAAAGATAAACTATGCTTTCACATCATGCTATAAATCTCAACCAAACATGATAAATCATCTCCAAAATGTATTACAATCTCAACAAGTCGATCGATCTATGAAAAATTATAATTTATGGAACTCACATGACATTTGTGAGTAGATTAAAATCTATTACAATAGTAATTTTCAAACATAAATATAATTTTATTTACAAAGATTCAAATGTTCTAATTCATAAATTTTGATCAAAAGACACATAATAAAGTTCTAATACATTTATAAGGTAAAAAATTCATTACATGCTTTCTAAGCATAATCTAATGGTGATCAACTCCATCCAACCATGTGGAAACCTTAGGCCCACCTCTTTGTTCTAGGAGGCAATTGACTTGGTAGTTGTTCAACATGCACACCAAACATTATGGGTACAACACATGACCAATTCAATAATAAGAAACACAACACAAATACATATCATACAAGCATTTTAATGAAATAGGATTGGAAAAGACCACACCATCAATACACACATATATGGAATCACAAGAACATATCAAACTCACAATTTGATGTGAAAAGAAGGAATAAAGTATCATAGGCTATCATGATGAAGTGTTATCATAAGATCTAAAAACCTCACGGAGTTGAGGAGCATGCCTCCATCTAATGATTATCCTTAGTGACATTTCCATTAATCTCAAGGATCAAATTAATGTCCTTCATGGTCATAGATTGTACCCATATAAGAATACACAAAAGAACGTGTGGGTTAATCTTGTTAATGTTTAAATATGCATCCCCATTCATTTTAGCTATTATTTTCTTTTCACCTCTCACTTGCTACATCATATAGTTTTGATTTCAAACAAATGGGCGTGAGAGTCCACTCCATCCAAACCTAGAATCCTCACTCCAAGGCTATATAGACAAATAACTCGTTATAGGCATGCTATGGAAAATGAGGTCCTATCATAGTACACCAACTCCCATATAATATCCCATCTTGTTTCTATGAAAACATATTAATCCCACAAAATATAATGCATAGACAAACTTGAAAGTCAAAATTTTCTTTTTCAAGAAACACAAAAAAAAACACAATTTTTAAATTTCACAATGAAAAGCTCCATACCCTACCAAATTTTAAAATTTAAAATTTAAAATATCTAAGAATTTCCTATTTAAGATAAAAGCATAGAAGGCACACTTTTCCACTCATATAAGAATTTAAAAAAAAATCATCATAATTGTGGTGCAAAATGGAGTTTTCAAGAAATTAAAAAATAAGATTGTTAAAGTATTCAAAGCATAGTTTAACAATTCCCACATGTATATGTGGGATTCTCCATAAAATTTTGTACACGTAAAATGGACATGACCAAAACACGAAGATTTAATCATAAAAGATATGAAATTGAAAGAAAATTACCTCCAATCTAAAAAAATCTCAAATAGAGACAAATCATTGTTATTGCTTCACCACTAAATTAACAATCTCCAACAATTCCTTCAATTCAATCCCCCAATCTAAGAAAATATGAACCCCTTTTCCTTTTTATCCAAAAAGTCCTTCTCAAAAGACTCTTTCCATTAATTTTACACCCAAAACTCTTTTCAAAGAAGAATTTTTAAATAATGAACATTTTTGTCATTTTAGTGGAAATGACTAATGTACAATTCAAGAAAATATTTCTTTTTAAAAATTCATTTCCTTTTAAGACTATATGCTCGTTTTAAGTCTTTTCAAAAATATATTAAAAAGGTATATAAATTAGATTTCATTTCATTTAAGTAATTTTTGATATATTGCAAGGTATTATGTAAGTATACATTTTTATCAATACCAACATTAAATCATTCTACAAGCATTACAACAAAAATTTAAATGAAAATAAATACAAGAGTCAAATAATATATTAGTTCCTAGTCATGCATGTTTGAAAAGTTGCAAGTTTGATTCAGTTTTTACCCAAATGTTGTAGTTACACTATGTTAATCCTTCTTATAACCAATTTGAAATGTCATAAGTGATTTTCCATGAATTGATTTTTTTACTAAAAATATTGCTACATGTCATCCCTTGATGCTCTATGTGTGTTTAGATCTGCATAAATCTCAAAAGCTTCTAAGTGTTAGTCATTTCCTTGGATTTTTTTGAGTTATCATTGTGTTAGGTTATCGAGGTTATCCATATTGACATACCTTTCCCCTAGTCATGAAATCTAGGCGAAAGGCTTGTTAAAATTTGCTTAAGGATGGAAAATTTCATCCCATTGGACCTATCAATGAATTTTCGTGCTATTCATTCAAGCTCTAAAATGGTATGTAAATACCTTATAAAGTTATCTATTAGTGGAGTGTCAAAACTATATTTCTATTGATATTACTTCCTCGATATCCCAATCTTTGATCCCTAATGGTTTTCCTTTAGACTTAAGTCTTGCTTGTTTATCAACCTATTAGACTTGGTCATTCTATCATACCATCCCCGCTTCCCCATGTTCTCTACTCTCCAAAAATGTATAAGTCCTTCAAAGTTGGAGTTTTAGCCTTCCCTTAACTTGGGTACTCATTTCGTGTCATGCCTATCTACCAAACCTTGCTAATCCCTTTGATTCACTTCTTTTGAATTAAAATTTTATCCATATTTTCACCTCGGTACTCCTTCCCAACCACCTTCAACACCCCAAGCTTTGCCAACTCCAAGTGCATTTTAAAAAAAAAATCGGACCTCCCTTCACCCCAATCCCTCTTTTGAGGTATGATTGACATATATTCTTTAGCACCTTAGAAGTCTTTTCCTTGTCAAACTTCCCTCTCATTTGGTACCCATTTCCTAGTATGTTGTATCTTCAATCCTTAATAGTATAAAGCATTTCTTACCTCAAGAGCGATAAGTTATCCCTCAACCCCAATCCTTGATGCCCTAATAGATGGTATGAGGTATGGATTTTCTCTAACCTTGAAAACTGAAAACCCCTGCTCATTTTTTGATAGTCTCCTACCAACTCACCAAAATGGCCTTAAAAGCCATGTACATGTCAAAAAAGGTCTTGGCATGCCATAAAGGCATTGATAGCTAACAAAAATATATCTTCATAGCCCAAGAAGGATTATACATGGTTTTGACATGATTTTGGAGCGATTTTCAATGATATAAAGTAAAAACCAATTAGGGTTCCATTTATTAGTCGATTTGGCCCTACACGTACTTGAGAATAATTAGAAACATTTTTATACCTTGAAGGCATGGATTTGACAAAAAAGAAATGCTATTTAACCATGCCAAAGTTATTACATGTGATCAAATATTGTAGGGTTCAATTATTTATGCCATTTTGAGTGATTATTCATCATATTTCATGAATTTACCCACTTTAGGTCCATGCATGGATTTAGTTTTTAATTTATGAGTTGTTTGATGGTAGATCTTTAAGGGACAATTCTATTGACTACAACTATGCTTTTCGACCCTAAGGTGATATTTTCAAAGTTAGAGGACATGTTTGATGACATTGATGGTGTAGTTTCTTCTTGCACAATCTATCAATTATGTTCCTTGTGCTCTTGTTGTAAATCTATGTAAGGGCATTTGATTATTATTCTAAAGGATGGTTTTATTTTTCACATTTGCATGGAAAAAGTCACATCCATGTCATATTGTATTTCATATATTACCTATGCATATGATTATAACTCAATATTTGGAGTTATAATGAAATTTGTAATGACATTGTAAATATTTTCATAAAGAATAAAAAAGACATTACTTTTATCTTGTTTTACATTTTGGCTCCATATTTTTTATAGAGTTTAGGGGATTCAAGGAAACCCTAGGATCACATTTGTTGTTCTACATGTCTAATCTTGGTTAGTTCACATCTAATGGATGTGGTAACACAACTTCATTTTCTACACATGTATGTCTTACAAGAAATCTTCCAAAGTTGATACCTAAAATTGTAAAATAATTTAGGAATTAAGTAGAGATCACATTATTGAGATTAAAGGGAATTTAAGGGTTTGAGCTTTGTAAGATAGAGCCAAGTATATTAAACTCATTTAAAAGTTAGAGTTTGTAGCACCGTTAAGGTTTCATTAAATTAGACACTGTGCTATAGGATTAGGAACTAGTTAGATGATAGAAGGTCAAACACCCCACATTTATTGAAAATCAAGAAAAAACATTTTAAAACCTTTTATTTATTTATTTTAATTTATTTGTCTAACCATTATGCATAGTCCATTGTCATACATTTTTCTAAGACTATTATGATCCTATGACTATTAAAACCCTAGAGGTTTATGTATAATTTATTGTAATTAGATTAGTAGTGTTGTAAGCAACAAGTACTAAATATATCTCTAGGGGTTTCTGGCCAGGTTTTAACTCTAGTTGCATCATTCAACCTAACTACCTAAAATTAGAGATATCTGACTTAAATATAAGTAATCCTTAATAAATTACAATAATTAAAACATATTACAGAGTTTTTTATGCTCCTAACCTTACAATGTGTTTGGATTATGAGTAGTCAGCTTGTGGATACTTTAACCTTAATTAAGTCGTATTATCGGTATTATAGTTAATTAGGTTAGCCTACAAATTATATGTTATTGTCTAAGTCAGCTTTGGTGATGTCCTAGACATAAATATAGTATATATAGGAGGTATATGTTAGTTATTATCATCATGCAGAGTATTGTGTTCTTATTTAAGAATATTGGAGGTATCCCCCTCGAAGTGGATTAGGAGGTTGCCCCCTCAAAGTGATATATTATTATTAAATATTTGTAACATATTTCATATTATCTTCTTCTCTTGTGAAAGTTATTTCATAACAAAATCATAATTGTGTGAGGATTCATTCTAGTTTTATTTTTTATATCTTTAAAAGATCTTTGTGAATACCTCTTGAGCTTGGCAGGGCTCAAAATTTAGAAGAGGTATATTATCCTCTTGTTTGTTGGCCTTTTTTAACCCTCAAACTTGAACATAGGTGTTTTCCCTATGTTGTGGTCACCTTGACTACACTAAGGTGAAAGCCTTAGGGTGAGGGTTAGTGTAGAAAGGAACATCGACACAATCTATGTAAAACACATAAACATACTTCATAGGTTATCATAAGGCTTAAGAATCTAGAATTGGCTAATTTAGATCTAGGCTTATAGGCCCACATAATACTCATCTCATAACTCAAGGTTGAGTGAGACATAGAATAAAACACCACATTTTTATCCAAGTTGATTGTCTTCAATTAATCACTTGCACACTCAACTCAAACATCAAACATATTTGTAAAACATAAGATAGTTGAAGCACATTATATATCAACAAACAAGATATGATCTAAAAGACGATATCAATATACATATCTTACTAAAAATCATCTACCACTAGCATGATTAAGATGCATAATAACTAATTACAATGTTGAACTCAATAATATAAGCTTAATCACGTATATCATGAAAATGATGACTAAAACATTGTATATTTCAAATAGATAAAATCCAACCATGTTTATCCAAAGTAAATAACCTATACATCTCAATGGCAGTATAAAACATCATTGTAAAGTACAATATCAATATGAAAACTCAAAATTGAGAAACAAAATGAGGCACATGCGATTGGAGCCTTATATTGCTAATCTTCTATTTATCTTCACATAATCTCTAATTTTGTCTTGCTCAAGACATGTTTGTCCCTTAGTCCACCTAGGATTTGAATAAATTCTAATGCACAAATTTGAATAGTTGTGCTCAAGTCAACATGTAATGGTTAGTTACAAAGGGCTTGTCTTGAGATTAAGATTAAATTTGAATTTAAAAATACCAGATTAAAATTATTGACTAAAAAAAAAAATGTAAAATTATAAATCATGTCAAAAACTCTTAAAATAAATGAAATCAAATTTAATCAAAACTCATATTATTTATCAATTTTATTATTAAAAATAGACCACTTATATACTAACTATTGCACTAGACTACTAAATAAAAACAATCAAAGCTAAATCTACAATAAACGATACAAAATTACAAAATTTGGTCTACCTCTTAAAACTTAGAGGGCATTCCCTTGTGAGGACTAGTGTAACTTAACGCGCAGGAGAGGAACGAGTAAGTTCATAAAGCCAACGTTTCAGATGTGCATTCCTGCTTTTTTGGGTGTAGGGAGAGGAGGCTTCAGGTTTCCAAGAGTTGAGATGCTTTTTGACACATTTATCATATTCTTAAATCCATACCCACATTGCCATCCAAAAGATGATCGCATCGGGGACAATATATTCAGTGTGTATTGAATACACTCATTATGTACACATCAATATGTATTGAATACACTCATCGTGTGTCACCTTTTGTTTGGTTACCTTGGGATATGGATTAAGCTTTCATGTTGTGAGATTATAGTGAAAAGAGTGACGGGTGAAGCGGGTTATGAATTTGGTCCGACGAGTTTTGGGTTTATGACTTCTTCTAGAAGAATGTGAAGTTTCGGTGAATGTTCGAGTTTGGTCTTAAGAGTACTGAGGAGCTGGGTCATTGGCGGGGGTAGAAGTTTTTGATTGGATTCAGAAGGTGAGCATGATGTTTTACTCACAGTGCTTATTGGACAAGAAAGGTCCATTGGGAACCATATGGGTTGCTGCTCATCTTGAGAAAAAGCTTAGAAAAAATCAGGTTACTGAAGCCAGTATAAGTGCAGCTGTTGGTAAGTTAATTTTTTCTTGAACTCCTGGGATTTAGTTAAACTTAAGCGCTTTTCGAAATTTTAATGGGTTTTGTCTTGTGGTTAAGTTCCCATGTTCACAATACAGATTTATGAGCCCCATTCTGCTTTAAAATTTTGGAATTTGGTTTCGTTTTATTGGTTATTTGAATTAGCCGGTGTTTGTTGTTGGTTGCTTTTGAGAAATTCTTATTTTTGTTGCTTTGTGATTTCCGGTGGATATTCATGGAGACATTGTTCGAGGACTGTTATGCTCTTGTGGGATAGGTATTTTTTCACGGGAATACCAAGCCCTGAAATAATTTGTGTGGTTCTTAGTGTAGCAATTTGTAGTCTCCAAGCCTAGTTTGTGAGGTTAACTGCCTAGCACTTTGAAGATTTGTTACCTGTTGGGTGTTAAATATTTTCTATGTTTAGCTTATCACGTACTCTTTCGACGAGCAAGCATAAACATAAAATAGATAGCACTGTTTCTATAAACAAAGGTACAGTGCGGTGTTTTTATAGCACCAAGAGATATCATGGCCTGCTTGTGAGGTTAGTTGGGTAGTGCCATGAAACCTCATGTCTTGTTCTGTCTTTACTGTTTTCTAGCTTTAACTCATCACGTTTGCTGTGGGTAAGCAACATAAATCATAAAAAGGTAGCCCAGGTTCTCTAAAGAGAGATGCATTTTGTATTTATTTTTGCTTTGGGCTGCTTTGTTTGATGCTTAAATTTTTAATTATAGCTCACTCATACAGGCATTGTTATCTCACTGGCATTTCTCTGCATGTTATATCCTTTTGCTTGCTGGGTATAGAAAATGTTACTGTTGTCAGTTTATGTTTTTCCCGAGGTCTTTTATTTGCAGTTTTCAGAGATAATGGATTGAAATACTTTTTTGTAATGGACATTGGTAAGCTTCTTGACATGTCCAGTTACCTGTAGAAACAGAGGCATTCAGATGATTCCTTCAGTTGGTTTAATCTCCATTGGTTTTTGGTACTGAAATTTGTTTAAACAATCTTGAGCTAGAAGCAGAGTCAACTTAATTGGTGGACTATGTTGAATGTTGACAATGCAACAAAATTTAGATAACAAATGTAGATAGGAGTAAATGAAAGAAAAAGTAACAGGATTGATCTAGACAAGCATCTATTGGCTTCTCTAAATGGTGGGGCAGTGTGGGAGATGGAGCAGTATTTTTGTGATTTTCTAATTGGAATGTGATGAATTTCTTCTGATGTCATTGCTCTTTTGTACTCTTCAGGACCTTTGTAGTGTGGATTTACGTTCACTTTTTCTCATTGATATGTGATTATGTTTGCCTGACTTTATTGATATTGATTTCTTGACTTTGACATTTATAACTTGGGTCAATTGTTCGATTATTGATCAGTAAGAGGAATCGAATACTCATCTTAGACTTCATGGTGGAGTGTAACACAGTTCGGAAGGCATGCATGTGCACGGATAGGCATAAGAAAGGAGAAAATGAAGAAAATTAGAGGTTTTTACATCGAGTGAGAAAGGAGAAGAATGAAGAAAATGAAAAGTTTCTATGTAGAGTACAAAGCTGTTGGTTTCACCGGGTGTGGCAGCAGTTTCGTTACTGCAGAGAGTGGTGGTTTCATATATCTCCCGAAATGGTCTATAATGCCCATAAACGCTTTGAATATCCCTGCCCTTTGACTTCTGGTGATTTCTGTGCAAGCCTATTTAGTCTCTTGGAAATGGCCAAGAAACATATAGGAAAGGAATTGAATTGAATTCCAAGAGAATTCATAGGTTACCATAGAAGCACAAATTGTGATTTATGCAAAAATAAAATCGCCCTTGCTGAGTTTTTGTTGATGAAATTGCAAATTTTGACCAATTAAAATGCCAGAATTTGCACACAATGATTAGTTGCCAATTTAAGCCCATTTTGTCCTTTCTTTTCTTTATTTTTTTGAGGTTGGTCAATTTTTTTTCCAGAAACCTATCTTCCATCAAGTTTCCTGGATAGGGACAGCAGAGGAGAGGGGGACGTATTTTGAGGATGGATTTTTTGGAGGCCATTTTAGGGGACAGCAGGGGATGGCTATCAAAATTTAAAAAAATATAATTTGTTTCAAATATTCATATAATAACATTGATAAGGCATTCATCATATACATTATAGATCCGTAATACATAACATTTACAACAAAATGCCCAAAGGCTGCAAGTTCCAACTACAAAATGACAAAAACATAGAAAATATGCTGTTACTCCTGAACTTGCAAAGAACTTGTACAATCAACGAGCCTATCTACCTTGTCTCAAAATTGTAGTGGTTGACACAAGTGACAACAAGTTCTTGACTTTGCATTGAGATTGGAAAGGAGGCTGCCTTAATAAGACTGGAACCTTTGCTGTTATATGTTGCAAACCTGCAATTTTATGACTGCAAAAACAACTATAAACTGTTGTTTTTGTTAATGTGTGATAGCTTCGGTCAGATATGAATAACAGTGATGCAAGTATCATTGTCATTCATAAGTGATCGAAATTATCATACATGTTATGATATTTCTATAAAGATCAATTAAAATCGAAATTATGAACAGTCATATTAAATTCTATCATTCCCGTGATTTTTCTGTATTCATGTGAAATCGGAATTATCTTAAGTTCATACACCATCATGTAGAAGGGTGTGTATGTTAATACACACTTAACAAATGGTAAATGACTGTTGAGGAAGCCCGCGCGCAAAGGGACACATCCCTTGTAGGCGGGTCTCTCCTCTTACAAATAGAAGTTACTTCTTTGATATGCAAACATAGAAATCAGATAATGTTCTGCAATCAGCACATTCACATTTAATCTAAAATCTGGAAATCGAAGTTAGAAGGAAATCTGGAAATCGCAGTTAGAAGAAAATTCTGGAAATCCGAAATATCATTCTTATTTATAATTGCCTTACACAAAAATTTGAAACTTAGTTTTGCTCTTAGTTATTAGAATCCCATTCATAGGAAAGATTTGATTACATTTACATGGTATCAGAGCCACGTTGTGCGAATCCAAATCAAATCTAAAATCAGATTGCTCAAAGAAATTTGTATTTTCTAAATCGAATTCACATCACATTCTTCATAATGTCTATTGTGATCAGATTGGAAAAACATCTCACAAGAGCAGATAATCTAGTATCACTTATGAGTGAAACTATTAGGAAACCAGAGGCTGAACCTAAGAAAATTGAGAACCTTGTGTTCTACATAGCCCTTCCTAATCAAGTTTCTGACAACACTCAAAATTGGGTAATTGATAGCGGTTCATCCCGACACATCACAGGGTTCAGAGAACACCTAGACTCCATAACTGAAAAATTTGATGAAGAAGTAACCATCGGAGATGATTCTGCATACCCTCTAAAAGGGGTTGGAACATGCTCTATCAAATTGAAATCTGGGATTTCTCTACAACTCACTGGAGTCCTATTTGTACCTGGAATTAAGAGAAATCTTATATCCATCTCTGCCCTTGAAGACAATGGCTACAGAGTTACATTTATGGATGGTAAAGTTCTAGTGTGGCCTAAAACCTCAACTATCAAGAAAGCTCATACCATAGGCATAAGGCAAGGGTACCTTTACAAACTTTGCACCGAGGTTAAACAAGCCCTTACCCTTGACACTATTGACTCAAATGAAATCTGGCATAGAAGACTAGGTCACCTTCATTTTCGTGCCCTACCTTCTATGGTAGAACTTGTTACTAGCTTACCCAAGCTAAAACTATCTCATGAGGGAACCTGTAAAGGCTGTGCCCTAGGAAAGAATACTAAAGGATCCTTTCAAAATAGCCTAAGTAAAACCCTTAATGTATTAGAACTGGTTCACTCTGATCTTTGTGGACCCATGTCTGTACCTTCTAAAGCAGGATTTCTATCTATGTCATATTTGTAGATGACTTCTCTAGGAAAACCTGGATCTATTTCCTTAAATGCAAAGAGTCAATAGAAATCCTCAAAAGGTTCGAAGAGTTTAAAGCCCTCACTGAAAACTTCTCCGGAAAGAAAATAAAAACCCTAAGGACAAACAATGGGAAAGAATATACCTCTGAGATTTTTAAAGAATTCTGCATGAGTGCAGGAATTAAGAGGGAGTTCACTGTTGCCTACAACCCTCAACAAAATGGGGTTGCTGAAAGGAAAAATAGAACCATTGTAGAAGCTGCCAAGGCAATGTTACTGGACCAAAACATTGAAACATCTTTCTGGGTAGAAGCCTCTAGGACTGCTGTCTATATACAAAATAGATGTCCTCATTCTCATCTTGATAACAAAACTCCTGAAGAAACCTTTACCGGCTTAAAACCTGACATTAGCCATATTAGGATTTTTGGCTGCCCTGTCTATATTCATGTACCCAAAGAGAAGAGATCCAAACTAGAACCTTCTGGAAAGAAGGGAGTATTTGTGGGTTATAGTGAAACCTCCAAAGCTTACAAAATATTCATACCCGGGCAGAAACAAATTGAGTTGAGCAGAGATGTCATCTTCGAAGAAGACATTGCTTTCAAGAGGGCAAGAAGTACAAGTGAAACAGAAACCTATTTCCCTAGGATACCTGAAATGGAACTTGCTCTTGAGATTCAGAGGGAGCATCCTGAGGAAATGTCACTTGAACCTCCTACCACTTCAAATGAGGACACAAATGACATTGGCAGAAAGAGACCACTTTGGGCCAGGAAGATGATCAAAGAAGCAGAGGATTTTGCAACACCTAAAGGAACGTTCAGGGAGAGTAAAAGACCCAAACGATTCTCTAGCTATGTTGCTTTGATGAACAACATCATAAACTCTGAACCTACCAGTGTTACAGAAGCCTTTAGACATCAAGCTTGGAAGGATGCAATGACAAAAGAGTACTAGTCCATACTAAAGAATGATGTATGGGACATGGTGCCTAGACCAAAAGAGAAATTTGTTGTTTCCTCTAAATGGCTCTTCAAAATCAAGCATGCTGCTGATGGTAGCATAGAAAAACATAAAGCACGTTTCGTGGCTAGGGGTTTTTCTCAAAAGGAAGGCATTGATTACGAAGAAACATTTGCACCTGTTGCCCGCTATACATCAGTAAGAACAGTGTTAGCCATTGCAGCAGCTAAAGGTTGGAAGGTCCACCAAATGGATGTGAAAAATGCCTTCCTGAATGGAACCATTGAAGAGGAAGTCTACCTGGAACAGCCTGAAGGATTTGTGATACATAAATCTAACTCTCATGTGTGCAGGCTCAAGAAAGCTCTCTATGGACTTAAACAGGCTCCTAGGGTCTGGTATGAAAGAATTGACAGCTATCTCTTGGGATTAGGATTTTCCAAGAATGATGCTGACTCCAATCTATACTTCAAGGTAATCAAAGGTGATATGATTATAATTATTTTATATGTTGATGACCTGCTAATAACAGGGGAAGATCACCTCATTACTCAAGGGAAACAAGATCTCATCTCTGAATTTGACATGAAAGACTTGGGTATTCTTCACTACTTCCTCAGTTTGGAAGTATGGCAGAAATCATAAGGTATTATACTAAATCAAGGGAAGTATACTATTGACATTCTGAAAAGATTTGGAATGTTGGACTGTAGACCAATGTCCACACCCATGGAAACCAACCTTCACAAATTGAAAGAAGCAGCAGCAGAATCCAAATGTGCAGATTCGACCTTTTACAGACAGATGATTGGATCCTTGATGTATCTAGTTAACACCAGACCTGACATTTGCTATGCTGTAAATGCCCTCAACCAGTTCATGTGTGAACCCAAAGAAATTCACTTGATGGCTGTAAAACATATCTTTAGATATCTTCAAGGTACCATTGGATATGGGCTTCATTACAAGAATGATCCATTAGATCTACATGGGTACTCAGATTCAGATTGGGCTGGAAGTGTAACTGATCGAAAAAGTACATCAGGATGCTGTTTTAGTTTGGGATCAGCTATGATCTCCTGGATTTGTAGAAAACAATCATCAGTTCATAGAGCTCAACAGAAGCTGAATATATTGCAGCCTCAATGGGGGCAAGAGAAGCAGTGTGGCTTCGTAAATTGATTGTGGGACTCTTTGGTGAGCCCTTGAATCCTACGATTATTCATTGTGATAATCAGAGTTGTATAAAGCTCTCGGTGAATCCTGTCTTTCATGACAGATCTAAACACATTGAGATCCCCTATCATTATGTGAGAGATATGGTGGAAAGGAAAGTGATTCAGTTGGAGTACATTAGTACAAATGATCAAACTCCAGACATTCTCACCAAACCTCTCTCCCGGATCAAGGTAGAGCACTTCAGGAAGAAACTTGGTATGGTTGAAATGTAATTTGTTATTTATGTTTGAAATGCAAATTGTTTATAAATTGTACTAATATATAAAGATGTTTAATGTGTAAACTCTTGTGTCATGTGTGTGACTCCATGACTTTATGGGCCTACCCCTCCTGTGTACATTATCGAAAGGTGACGATCTTTCTGATAATGAACACTTGTATTTGACATTGTAAAGTGACGACTCTACAATGATAAAACTATCATAATAGATATCATATGGCTTGATATCTATAGACATGTCATGATAGTATCTCTTAGACACCTTGATGGATATCATGAGACTTGATATTTGAAGGTCATTGTGACCCATAAGAGATGATCATGGTGGATGAGTATATCCGTGGATATGCCATGATCTATGGTAGACATCATGTGGCTTGATGTCAGTGCACATACCATAATGAAGATATGTATGAAGAATGTCATGTGACTTGACACTTTTAGAAGCATATCATATCTTCTGATATCACGAGTTAGGTGATATCACTTTTGGAAGTTATTCTTCCTAGTTAAAGAGGGAGTGGAGAAATGTTAAAATGTGTTATGAAGAATGTTATGTGACTTGACAACTTTGAGAAAACATATCATATCACATGTGAAGGTAATATCTTGACTTATTTGATTTGAAATATCTTCCCTAGCTAAGAGGGAGTGTTAATGTGTGATAGCTTCGGTCAGATATGAATGACAGTGATGCAAGTATCATTGTCATTCATAAGTGATCGAAATTATCATACATGTTATGATATTTCTATAAAGATCAATTAAAATCGAAATTATGAACAGTCATATTAAATTCTATCATTCCCGTGATTTTTCTGTATTCATGTGAAATTGGAATTATCTCAAGTTCATACGCCATCATGTAGAAGGGTGTGTATGTTAATACACACTTAACAAATGGTAAATGACTGTTGAGGAAGCCCGCGCGCAAAGGGACACGCTCATGTGGAGACACGTCCTCTCAAGGGACACATCCCTTGTAGGCGGGTCTCTCCTCTTACAAATAGAAGTTACTTCTTTGATATGCAAACATAGAAATCAGATAATGTTCTGCAATCAGCACATTCACATTTAATCTAAAATCTGGAAATCGAAGTTAGAAGGAAATCTGGAAATCGCAGTTAGAAGAAAATTCTGGAAATCCGAAATATCATTCTTATTTATAATTGCCTTACACAGAAATTTGAAACTTAGTTTTGCTCTTAGTTATTAGAATCCCATTCATAGGAAAGATTTGATTACATTTACAGTTTTTAGTAATATAAAGTCACTATCTTGGGACTGAAACACCACCTTGAGAGATACAAATGGAGCTTGAAATCCCAGGTATTGTTTTGACTGATTTTATTTTGAAAACCCTACTATTTTACCAACTGAAATGGCTGAAAACTGCTTTCAAATCTTACAAAGTCAATCCTAACAAGATGTGACTGTCATACACCATAAAGGAGCTTGAAAACCTGTTGTTTTGCAGATTAAAATCTCTCATTTAGTGCTAAGAGTGGTGTGGGGACCCACAAAATAACAATAAAATATTTTTTAATATATTTTGGGCCCTTTTTTTATAAAAAAATTGAGTGTAATTGCAAGGGGATGGTTGGCTGTCCTTGGGATGGTCAGGGGACGTCATTGATGTCCACAACTGTCTTGGGGATGGCTGGTGTCCCAATGCTTTTGGGATGTTAGTGCCAATTTTTTTTTGCTCAGCAAGGAGGGGGACATTTCTGAGGCGTCTGTGAGTCTCCAAAATGTACCTGGTACGAGGATGTGTCAAAAAATGGTGGGGATGTGTCCTCAAGGAATAAATCTAGAAACCATAAAATTAACCTTAGTTTTTTGATTCACAATTTTTGAAGGCTTTATGACTTTTTTTCCCTCAAAAACCCTAACCCTAACCCAATTTTTTCCCAATAAAATTGCATTTTTTTGAAAAAATCTTTTTTGGTCGGCTGATTTATTCCCAGGGATGATTTTTTCTGCAGTGTAGGTTACAAGTGAACAACCAGACTATAATAGGTGAAATAGAACTGGAAGACAATGTTACAGAGCTGTTGTAAGTGATCTTAGGCAGTGAACATTGTTTTATCAGGTTTGTTGTGTGCCCAAGAGGCCTAAGATTGTAGTTGCCATTGGAGATAACGGGTAAGGGGTTCTTCTAGAATTTTCTCTTGGAATTCAAATTCTCTAAGGTAAAAATCCTTGTTTGTTCTTATTTTCTTTTCTAGTTCAGATTAAATTGTTTGCCCAAAATGTACAGTTTATATTTCCTTCATTTCGATCTATATGCTGATGACTATTGTATGGTATAACCATACAACCATTGTAGCTTAGAGATCTGATTGGTATCAGTGGAAGTGCTTTCCTTTGGTGGAAGTTGTGAGTGATTTTTCGGGCTAGTGCCTACAACAAGATCAAGTGGGAAAGATTTGTTGCCTTTGCAAAGAGATATTGGATGTCATAGTTGGAAGAGAGAACTAGGAAGCATGACAAGAGATGTAGAAACCCTTGATGTAGAAACAAATTTCCTCAAGCTAGAAGTTGATGTTGCAAGCATAACTCACCCAATGGAGTCTCTCATGGAGAAGATGTGCTCGTTGGAAGACATCAAGAGCAAGGGGAAAGTCCACTCCTTAGAAGAAGAGGAACAATTTCATGGTGAATCAAGTTGACTGAGGACACTTCAGTTTAAGGCTGAAGCAAATATTGATTTTGTCATTCAAAGGTGATGTGGATGTGCAAAAGCTTGACCATTGGTTGGCACATGTGGATCAATACTTTAGTATGTATTCGCCTAGTTTGGAATAAAAGATTTACTTTGCTAGATTGAGATTGTCGATTCCTGCTTTAACTTGGTACGAAAGTGTCTTATGTTCAATGGCTTTAAGAAAACAAGCTCCTAATTAGTTCTTGGGATCAATTTAAGAATTTTTTTAAGAAACAATTTTAGTAATATGTCATAGAGAGGACAAATGTATGTAGTAGCAATTTTTGAAACTTAAAGGACAAAAGTGTGCAAGGGGTATACTAGTGATTTTCAAATAATGACTGTCCAAATGGACAAGGATGCTAATATGAGGAGTTGTTGATGAAATACATCAGAGGCCTTCATAGCTATCTTTGGAGTCCCATATTGCTCTCTAAGTCAGTGGACATTGATGAAGCATGTGCACATGCTCACTACCTTGAAGCAGATAGTCCTCCATCCTCTCCAAAGTCAATAAAAGCCATGGCCAAAAGCACCAAAGCAAAGCTTGTGAATCATTGTGACCATTGTGATGCAAATGTTCATATGGATGAAACTTGTTGCAAGTGATGTTTTAGAAAAATGTGCATATCGAAAAGGTGAAAAAGGTAAGAAAACCATCATGCCTACCATTTGTAATGAGACAAGAGTAATTGATCGTTGTTTATGAAGAGCACACAAAAAATATTGAGAGGTGGGGGGGGGGGGTTGGGAGCGAATCATTATTTTAAAACTTTAAAAACTTAAAACCATAAGAATCAACAATGAAAACAGTAAGATCAAACATCAACAAAAAGAACACCAATTCACGTGGAAAACCCTTTCAGGTAAAAAACCATGGCAGAACAATTGCTTTCATTAACTTCAAGGGGCACCAACCTAGGAGACTACAATCTCCAGATTACAAAAGTGAGTACCAACTCATTGGAAGCACCAACTTCCTTGAAGCACCAACTCCAGCGTGAGCACCAACTCACTGATCTGCAACAACACCTTAATCCTTTCTCAATTTTTATAAACACTCTTCATAACTTGCTTATTCTGTAAGATGCAGAATCAACTTGCTCTCAATCGCTTATATCAGCCACCCAAAATTAGAAAAGGAAACCATGCTTAGATAGCACGTCTTCTACATACTTCGACCAATAATCAAAGCCATGTTAAAGTAGCACCCCTGAAAAGGTATATACAACATTCTTTTCATTGAAAATTGGAATTCAAAACACTTCCATCACGAATTCAACCAACATTGTAAACTTTGCATGAAACCTTGAAAACATGTCTCTGAACTATCTCACACACTCACGAACACACAGGTTCAGCACATCTTCACGCCAATACAACTCCCAAAATCTAGCTTAGCTAAAATTATCTTCACATGAATGCCTTATTTTTTGAGCATACCCACAATCTATAGATGCATCTAACGTAGCTCCCACACATTACACAGTCTGCACTAAGGAAATGATAGCAATAGCTTTTTAATGACCACGACTTTTTTCACAAACCAACCAAGAAGAATGCAGATGATACAATGATGAAAGCAGCAAAGTTGTTATTATTTGTGAACATAGACACTTATCACGACTCCCTAAAGAATGAAGTCCACACGATCAAAATGCCATGAAGGCAAGGCATTCACGCACCCATCAAAACACCCAATTAGCATCCTTCACTCAAAATCGACTAAGAAGAAATACATAAAACGAAAACAGCTGAGGATGAATTTCAAAAATGTTAACATCTTTGCAGCCACATTAAAGATGTGTATATCACATTTATACTTTTCATTTTCGAAGACACACACACGTGTATTAACTCAAAACAACTATTTCCAATGTATAGCCTATGTCAAAGTGGTAGTGATAGCCTTTAAGAATGAACATGTCCTCCATGTAAAACGACTTAGAATGAATGTAAGCCGTTACACTTAAGAATACGGCAAAGGATGGACTTATGCAATCGTAGGCATTTCTCACAACTGCCCATGCCAAGAATTGAATTTTCACGACTTCTACAAAGACTCGATAAAAAGCATTAAGGTGACTGTATACCTATTGGGATGAATTAACATACAGTTAATGCCATGCATTGAAATAACAATTGCCATAAAAGGGTGAAGCCGTCGTTGAGAATGGAGAAACTCGTCAGAGGACAATGAATATACCACCCAACATGCAAGCCGCCGTTATTCATTACATAGGCATTACCAAATAAAGAATTTACATTCTGGCTGAATTAACTCACACGACTCCCCTTTCATACAACCGGTGCCAACAATAAACAATAGTGAAGGAGTTTGAAACAACCACAACCTTTTGACAATTCAAATATGATGTGGCAATCCTTCCACGATGGCATCCACTCAACGTATCCAAACGTGTGCACTCACCTGAAGCTTACACACCCCTCAAAGACTCATACAAACCTTTGACATCAATGACAAAAAATTCAACAATCTCCCTCGTTGTCATTGATGGCAACACCTTTTGAAAGACTGAAACCAATATTGCTCTCCCTGACTCACTACTCCCCCTTTGACATCAATGGCAAACTGAACAACCTGCATAACTAAACCGGGGCTGATAAAATGTGACAATGAAAGCTCCCTCTGAGTGTAAACAACTTCTCAAAGATGGAGCGAAATCACTCCAAATTGCTTTGCAAGTATTCAAATGTTTCCTTTCTGCTGATCTGAACAAGATTATCAAAATTCAAGTGTCCCATCCTTTTGTGCCATAACCATCCTTCATCTTCCCGACTCAAACAACACTTCTCACTTTTGATCTCATCAAGAATATAAAGATTGTTAGCAGCTCTACTAGAGTACCTTCACTTGAAATTTTTGCACACGCATTGTCTCCAAACCTTACTGTACCACCATTCGTTTTCTTCAACTTGAGAAACTTGCTTTTGTCTCCTGTCATATGTTTGGAAGAGCCACTATCAATGTACCATTGATCACTCTCATTCTGTGCGTGTAAGGTTGTTTGCACGATAGTTGTAAAACTCGGACTCGACAATTACTCGGCAAGCCCAAATTTTTTAAAAACTTGGGGAAAAACTCAGCAATAACTCAACAATTTTATTAAACATTTTAAAATACATGACTTCTAAAAATATTTAAAAAAACACATTTTATTAAAATATTCTAAAAAACACATATTTCATGGGGGTTTGGGGGCAATGCCCCTAGTGGGGGTTTGGGGGCAACGCCCCCAACGGGGTCGAGGAGCAGCGGTGCCCCTCACGGGGTCTAGGGTCAGCGCCCCTGGTGTGCTCCTTGTCACGGTATAGGGCGGGGTGGAGGGGCAGAGCCCCTACCACCAAGCCCAAATTAAGGCCATTGAAACCACACGTTTCTTCATGGCGCACATCATTTTCACAATTTTATGATAAATGCCTTATGTCATAACAAACTTTAAGATTTCCCATGCCTGGAGTTGTCAGTATCTATTCTTACTCATAACTGAAAGTTTGAAACTATGAAACGCATATATTATTGTGAAGATTGAAGATATTATTTTGAATGCAAATTATATCATTAAAAATTATTATTATATAATTTTATTAATAGATATGATAATGCAGAATTGCAGAAGAAAAGACACATGAAAAAAATTGCCGGATGAATTGCAGATAAATTGTCTGGTAAATAATATTATGAAAAAAATTGATCCTCAAACCTCTGCTCTCCATGCCCTTGTTGCATCTTTGGTTGCAAATGAAAAAGGAATGTTTCAGATCGCATTACATTCACTTTGGCGGATTAAAGTCAAAACCCTTTTTTTTGCCGAGATTCAGAGGTTTTACGTGTGGGTTTTACCAATCAATGGCGATTTTTTTCCACGAAAACACTGAGTAAATGAGAAACGTGGACGTGAGTTATGCCGCGAGTTACTTGCGCCATTTTAGGCGCGCGAGTACTCGCGCATATGCCGCTTTTTCCGCGATTTTTTTAACCATGGTTTGCGCAATCATAGATTTCTCTTTTTCTACCTCTTTCTTCTTCCTCCAAACCTTTTTATCAACTTTTTCAGCCACCTGTTGCTCTTTCTTTTTACTTTGCTTGAAAGATTTTGCAAAATTGCTTCTACAAGTCTTTGCAGTATGACCAAAGTTATTGCATTTGTAACATATAATATTGTAATCCATCAAAGGCGCAAAAGAGTTCCTATTCAAGAATCCTTGATTTCTATTCACAAATTTGAAATCACTTCTTGCATATATTCTACAGTTTGTTGCCTTGTGAGCAAAACGATTGCATGTAAAACAATACCCATAAAAGAAAGAATTGTTAAGCCTGGTCATGTGAGGTTGCTTTGAAATAGGAGGTCTTTTGAAAGTGCTATTTCTGATTTTGGATTGTCAACTTGTTGTGCTATCAAAGTTGGTCTTTTGCTTATCTTCTTTTGCTGGCTTGAAACTTTGACCTTCTTCATATCCAACTCCACTTATATTAGCAGAAAATTTCTGTGAGCTAATGAGTTCATCCAATGACAGAGAACTTTTCTGATTTTTCATCTCATTATTCAGCTGTAACATAGATTTGTCTAATTTCCTAAGAGAAACTATTTCAGCTTCGAGTCTTTCACAACTTTCTTCCTTCATTTTGAGTAGATTTCTAATATCTTCTTCAAGTTTTCTAGTTTCTTCAATCTGAACTTTTAGATCAACAATATTCTTTTCAGCTTCTTCAAGTTCTCTAGATATCATGACCTTTGATTCATTGTCTTCTTGCTGTTGTAATTTCAACTTCTGATTTTTTTTTCTGAGTTTCTTGATTTCACTTAGTGCACTAACAAGTTCTGCTTCAAGATCTACTTCTCCTTCTTCATCATATTGCTCATCTTCTATATCTTCATCTTCAATCTCAGGCATATTTTCTTCTTCAACCATAAATAAGATTGCTTCATCAAAAAACTCTTCATCACTATTTTATGTTGAGCTGTTGTGATCTTTTGAGTAGAGACTTTTTGCAGATTTCTTAAACTTCTTCTTCTTACCTTGATACCCCCTTTTGAAATGTTTAGATTTCCTTTCACTATCGCTGTCCTCATTCTTAGTATAGGGACATTTAGATGCAAAGTGTCCCATTTTTCCGTAGTTGAAGCATTTGAAAGGCAACTTGCCTTTGTATTTTCCCGAACCCTTCTTCAATTTCCTCATGAAGTGTGCCTCATCAGTATCTGAATCTTCATCTGAACTATCACTTGTTGCAACCTCCTTGTCTTTTCCCTTTCTTGAAACTTTAAAGGCTGCCTCCTTTTTGGTTGATTGATCAAGAGCCGTTCTCATCTCACAGGCTGTGAGAATACCATGTAGCTCATCTACTGTTAACTTGTCAAGTTCCTTCATCTCCTCAATAGCTGAAACCTTTGCATCAAAACACAAAGGAAGGGATCTTAATATCTTCTGAACTACAGTGGATTCATCAATCTTTTCTCCTAGGCCTTTGATAGTGTTAACAATTTCATCTACACGAAGTAGATATGCAACAACATTTTCTTCTTCCTGCATCATAAGACTCTCAAAATGTCTCCTATGTTTCTAAAGCTTTGCCTTCTTGACTTTATCATCTCCTTCATAAGTTTTTTGAAGTTTGTCCCAAATTTCATGAGCTAGGTTACAGTGCATGACTTTTATAAACTCAGTCTCTGCCAAACCACACAGGATAACATTCATCACTTTAGCATTGTTTTCAAAAGCTCTTTTTCCATCTGCATCCGTTGGAGGATTTGATGGAATTGTATATCTATTTTCCACAGTTCACTATATATCAAATCCAAGAGACATCAAATAAGTACGCATTCATATACTCCTGAAAGCGTAGTTTGAACCATCAAATAACGAAGCTCTGTTTGTAGAAAGACCTTCATGAGAACCCATGTGTGCTAATAGGATCTACCTTCAAGCAATTAAGCTCTTTTTTTTGAAGGAACCTCGCTTTGATACCAATTGAAAAGCACACAAAAAATATTGAGAGGGGGGTGGGAGGGGTGAATCAGTATTTTAAAACTTTTAAAACTTAAAACTATAAGAATCAACAATGAAAACAATAAGAGCAAACATCAACAAGAACACCAATTTCACGTGGAAAACCCTTTTGGGTAAAAAACCACGACAAAACATTTGCTTTCATTAATTTCAAAAGGCTCCAACCCAGGAGACTACAATCTCTAGATTACAAAAGTGAAGCACCAACTCACTAGAAGCACCAACTTCGAACAATTGAAGCACCAACTCTAGCATGAGCACCGACTCACTGATCTGCAACAATACCTTGATCCTTTCTCAATTTTTAAAGACACTCTTCATAACTTGCTTATTCTGTAAGATGCAAAACTAGCTTGCTCTCAATCGCATATATCAGCCACCCAAAATAAAAAAAGGAAACCATGCTTAGATAGCACGTCTTCTACATACTTCGACCGATAATCAAAACCATGTTAAAGCAACACACCTTGTTGGCGTTTCAATTCGCACCTCTGGTATGTGAATTAGAAGCGGACAACTATGCACAGATAAACTGCTCTTCGAATTAGGAGGGGAAGCTCCCTCTTTGCTGATGTTGCTTAAGAAAGTAAATTAAAACTAATTTGCCTATCTTTTTGTTCAACTAAGAGCACAAGGTTATAAAACTCAAACGTCTTAGCTGAGTTTTTCTCTTTTAGAGGTTCAACTACGACTAAGCCTACGCTAATGACATTTCTAACTACTCAAGTAAATGCAGAGCATGAGAGTTAGAAATAAACAAGTAATGATTCTTTGACACAAATACTTAAACAAACTTTATTCCAACACACATCTATTGAAACTTCAATGCAAGCTGAAATAGAGATCATATAAGCGTAACACATAAAACGGAAATCTGAGACATTATATCAGGGCAGCCAAGCAAGCACAAGACTTTATTTTCTCAAATATCAAGAACAAAAGATTACACTCTTGGGACAGCAGGATTGTAGCAAAATAGGCATATAGTTTTGCGATCAACCAAGATACATTCACACAAGTAACATGAATTGAACAACAACTTGCAGCTAGAAGAGACTTGCAAGATTGCTCTAACACTAAGTGAACTGAAACTAAACGACAACAAATTTCAAGCAATAGGTTTAGCAATTTGTTATCACAAGCACGGTTAAAGAAAAATGGGCAAAGGCTGCCCTTATTTATAACTAAGCAGAGGAGTAGGGAACCCTAAAATCTTCTTGCTTTTACAACTAAGACTTGCCAACATGCAAGCTTTATTTCTAAATCTAAAACAAGATAAGCATCTAACAACGATGAAAACCTAAAATCAAGGAAAGTGCCAACTATTACAATTTGATATTTGCCCTTCAAAGAATGGATAATCATTGAGATGAGAATAGAAAGAAAGCGTGAGATAAGAATGGAAAGAAAGCTAGAAGAAAGCTTCAAGCTCACTATTGCTTTAAATCTCAACCACATCCACTAAAAAGCGGGAAACTGCCTCTCTATCAGGAGCGTTGATACCATCTATAGCCATATTCCGCTTTTCTAGGATCTTCTCCCCTTTTGCAATCAAACTTAGAGAATCTTTGACATCTTCAGCTTCTTTATGAGTTCTATTCTTGAAAAACATCGCTGCCCCAAAAGATGACTCACTAATTGATAACTTGGCGGCTTCGCAACTTTATGCTTTTGACACTTATCTTGATTCTTCCACGGAAGAGTATTGTACAACTTTTTTGATACTTGTCCATTTTCTCTTACCATGTCTTTTCACGTTCTTCGATTGATGATGATGTTTTTTGCCCATGGTGGTATTGAAAAACACTTCTCAAGCATGATTCGTTCAGATAATCATGATACAACACTTGTTTGGCTCTGAATTCGATGAGAGAGTCCTCCATGCTAAAAAACTTGAAGATTGACTGTAAACTTGACTATGCTCAGCCAAGCTTAGCACACATACTAAAAATAGCTTGCTGATTTTTCTTCTTCAAAATGACAAATTTTTCAAAAATAATCGGAGATATGGGTTTTGTGTAGAATCTCGTTGCAAAGAGGCCCAGATCGTCCGTTTTGAAAAATGTTGATGGTTGGTTGAAAAAGTAGCAAACCCTAATTTCCTAGAATTTTCTCGAAAAAAGTTGAGAGCTGGGTTTTGTCAAGAAGCACATTTGAGGAGGACCCAGATGATTAGATTCTAAAAATACTGAAGATTTCTTGGACATGCGTGAAAAAGCAGTTTCTTGAAAACTTGAAAAATTTCCAAAGTTGTAGAGAATTGAAAACTGAGCTGACCCAGATTGTTGGAAATTGAAAATATTGACCCCCTTCTTCTGAAAATCGATGCCCTAGAAATTTGAAGCATGAAAAAGCGAGCTCCTTTGTGTGTTGATCTGGAAAATATGAAGAACTCTGAAAAAGCACCACGTTTTGCCCTCTGAATCTTGAAATGAATAAAATTATATGTCTCCTCCTCTGAACTCCAACTTGCAAAAAGTGAATAATGAATGCAAAGGCCTTCTTAAATAGGTTTTGAGGAAGAAAAACGTTATATTCTTTGCTTTAAAACTTTTGAAACCAATCCTAAGAAGGTTCATTGAATATGGTCACTTTTTGACTGATGTATGATGAAAACTGAAAAAAAATTCTAAGGCATTGAGCCTTGGGTGCCTTTCTTAGCCTAGGGTGCTTTTCCCTAGCAGGCTTAGTCAAATTTCTTGAAATTTCAACTTTTTTCTTGATTTTTTTCCTCAGTTTGATCTTAATTTTTGGACGTGTGGTGAATGCTGCGAACTGACAAAATGATCCATTGCAGAGCCTGACTGATTCTGAGAAGATTATCTTGGAGGCATCTTCTGATAAAAACTTCATTTTGACCTCCAAAAAGTTGGGCACCCCTGGCTACTTGGGGCGCCCATCATCTCCAATGTTAGCCATTTCTTGACTTTCTTTAGTTTTTGCTTGTTTTCCTCACCTTCAGATGATTTCGCAATTCCGGGAGCTAGGTTGACTTGATTGACTGGCTGACTGTTCCATTGAGTAGCTTGATGAATTATGAGGAGGGTCTTCTAGAGATGATTTCTTTTGAAAACTGATTTCAGGCCCTCAAAAGTTTGGGCGCCCCTGGCTACTTGGGGCGCCAAGAATTCCAGACTTAGTTTCTTTTTGATGATTTTCAGTTTTTACACTTGCTTTCTGATCTTCTGATGGATTCTTGTTTCTAGATGATCTGGAGCTCTAATTGCCTGATGGCTGGACTTATCGAATAACTCGGAGGATTCTAAGAGGGGTATCTTGGGAGTTGCATCCTCTCAAAGCTGAGTTTAGGGGATGAAAAGCTTGGGCGCCTATCTCCTTCTGGGGGCGCCCACTTTTCCAGACCTAGACATTTTTGGTTCTGTTTCCGCCTTGAAGCTTGAGACCTCATGTTATGGCCTTTGTTTGATCTGATTTTGCTGATAGCTGACGAATTCGATGACCGTGCCAGGATATTCACTGCGAAGCTGGTAGGATTCTAAAGAGATTGATTGACTTGGCAAAGCCTAATTACTGGATTTGAGTTTCCAAAATCCTAGGCGCCTGTCTCCTCTTAGGGCGCCCAGAATTCCAGACTTAGAATATATTCTGATGATTTCATGATTTGCATTCTGCCTCTAGGTTGAGACTTCTTCGTTCATTCTTCAATTCTGAATGATTGGTTGATTAGATGATTGTGCCGATGGATTCACTGCAGAGTTGAGAAGATTCTGAGCAACATTGTCTAGGATGAGCAAACCACAATTCCATCATTTGACCTCTTGAAAGATTGGGCGCCTATGGCTAGTTGGGGTGCCCATGCTTAGCAGTGTTAGTTTTTATTTTGAAAATTTCAACTTTTCCCTTCATTCCTCACGTTTGCCGTTGCCTTGACTGTTGAAGATGAAATTTTTTCTAAGGCATAGAATCCTAGGCGCCTTTATTGGGTAGGGGCGCCTGGACTTTCCAGAGTTAGCCAAAATTTTGCAATTTGCAATTTTCACCTTTTACTGCTCCCTTTCTCCATTCGATTTTCATGCACGTTCATCATTTCTCATCTTCTGTTCAATGCTTGAATGTTTGACTCTAACACCTGGCAGCTGACTCGCCTCCATTGATGGCTTTGGAGCTCCTGAAAAAGCTTCTTATCTTTTTGTGATTTTGACTGGACCAGCCTGTTGAGGAAGTATTTTGAGTCAATCAAAATCAGTTTGAACCCTACAAGCCAAACTTTCTATTTTTTAAATTTTTCTATTTTTAGAAAATTTTGCTAGCATCCGTTAAAAAAAAAACCCAAAAAAGTTCTATTTTTAGAAACTTTCTAAAAATAGAAATTTTCCTAAAATTAGGGCCGAAAAATTGAAATCTAGGTTTTGTAGACTTCGTCGCTCTAAGCAGACCCAGATCGTCAGATTTTGAAAATTTTGAGTTTCTAACCCACATGCAAATCCCAAATTTTGACCCTTTTTGACGATTTTAACAAGGCTTGTGACCATTTCTTCAAAATGCCTTAGTGTAGCAAATTTTTTAATTTGGGGTACAACACACTTGAAAAGGTATATACAACATTCTTTTCACTGAAAATTGCATTTCAAAACACTTTGTAATGTCCCCTTCTCGGCAGTAGTCTCTTCTGATGACCGTCAACCTATCCCGGAGGCTTGTAGACTAGTTGGAAGTGGAAATTGGGGTTTCCTATTTTGAGGAGGTTTCTTTTGTGCTTTCAGGGGTTTGCATGCCTTTATTTTACATAAAAGTTTCTGGGTCTTTCTGGGTTTTCAAAGAGCTTCAGAATGGTGTAACATGCATCTGCATCAGATGACTTTCTCGGACTTAATATTTTTAGTAAGTTGCGATGGTTGCTCGATTTGTGCTTAAATTGAGTTTGGAGTCACTTACTATTTTTAGCAGTATGCTATTTTTAGTAAATGCTATTTCTGGCAATGCTGTCTTGGCAGCAATTCAGCAGTTCAGTGTAGTTTCTATTTCTGGAAAAGCAAAATTGGTAGTTTGGTTTTCGACACTTTGGAGCCCGTTTTGGCAAGTTTGATAATTTAAGTCATTTTATATTTTAATGTCCTTTTGGACCCCTTGCCTAGGCAAATGACTTTAAGTTGTTTTAAAGTGGGAGTTTGGTTTGGACACCTCATTTGGAGGAATTAAATAATTTAAAGTTATATTATTTGCCCAAGCTAAGTGGACGCCTAAGAAGATGTGTAATGAGGTGTTTAATAAATATTAATTTGTATTCTTGAATTGGGCGTCCCTTTTTGGAGGGAAAATGAGATTTCGAAAGGTCTTCTCGAAGTGCTATTTAAACAAGGCTTTGCTCCCTCATTTGGTATCCATTGCTTATCATAACGAAGTGTTGCTGAAATGATTTTAGAACCCTTGTTTCGAGGAACGCATACCTCCTAGCCTATATTAGTTTCGTGCTTGAAAGATAGTACCTAGCTAGTTTGAGATTGCTTCTTCATCGAGAGGTTGCAGATTGAGCTTCACAATGAATTGGTTGTTGATATTTCTGATTTTGGAGTTGCTGGTTGTGCTTGGTTGAAGCACGTTTTTGATCATTCCTCTTAGTGTGATTTTTATTTGGTTCTGGGTATCGGCTCCATTCATTACTCTATCGTGGAGGGCGCCCCATTTCCAGCTTGTGCATTGGGATTCGTGTCTGATCTTCGGAGCTGTTTGTTGGTGTTTAGTTTCTTGGTGCTTGGACTCCTAGTTTTTATGGTTCATTTGTGTTTAGTTTGATGATGTTCGGAGCTGAATTGGTGAAGTTACAAGCATTCTGGTGATTTCATTGCTTGCTGGTTTGAATTTCAGTTTGCTGCTTTTTATATCAGATCTGATCATTTCATTAGTTTACTCTATTTCATTGGTGTTTACCTTCATATTTGTTATAGGGAATATTGTATATCATTTGGACTGATTAGAGAGCAAAATATCATTGTATTATTGTATGGGAGCATATTTTGTTACGCTGATTTCAGTAGTACTGATCAGCTTTTTGATTTCTGCACTTTATATTTTGTATAACTCACTCCCGTTGAATAAGTGGTCGAGTTGTTTTACATTTCAGTTTGTTTTATTCCTCCTGCTGAATAAGTAGTTGAGTGTTTCATTTCTATTTGTAATTCCGTTCTCGTTGAATAAGTGGTCGAGCTCTTACGGTCAATAATTTGCCTACACATTTACATTTCTAGTATTTACTTTCCAGAATGGTCGGCTAGCTGCTTGCAGCATTGTACTTTCAGTTTCAGTTTTCACGTAACGACCCCCTCTTACCGTATGCTCTCACTTCGCCCACACTAGGATCTTGATGATCAGAAAGTGAAGGGTTCCTTTCCAGCTGGTTATGTTTATTGAGCTAACCTTAATGGGTGCAGTGTTGTGTGTTAGGAAAAAAAAAGAAACAAAAGAAAAAAAAGAGGGATATTTTAGTGGTATCAGGGCTAGTTTTCTTGCCAGCCTGTATGATTTCCGTGATCAGTTTGTCAGATGAGTGACAGAGAAATCAGATATTACAACAGAGAGTTGAAGAGATAGCAGTATCAGTCCCCACCAATTCCGGCTGAAGATACTTTTTCAGAGGTTCTAAGGAACCGTGGGATTGCAGTTGAGACCATGGTAGATAAAGAGAAGGGCCCAGCCCGTGAGGAGGAAGATAGAGATAGTAGAACTGAGAGGAAGTTCAACATTATGTTAGACATGATGTTTCGGTTGCTTGCTAAGATGGATCAGCAAGTGACTTAGCCTCAGCATAATCATATTGGTGAAAACAACTTTTGTGAGACAAATGGAAGAGAAAGAACTATTGGTCAACATGTTGCAAATACTAGAGGATCAACCTTTAGACCTCTCATTCCTACCTTTACTACAAGGGAGGAAGTGCAAGTTGAAGCCGAAGTGTCTATGGCAGATGAAGTGAGACAAAACTGCATGGAGTATGTTTCTCTACCGGCGGAAATCCATGAGATTTTGAACTTTTGACCAATACATGAACCAAAAGAAAAGAAGAGGAGGCGGAAGAACGAATAATTGTGCTCCTATGGGTCCTAGAATGGACTATCATCAAGCTCTTGGAAAAGTTGCTTTGGCTTATTTCGATGGAAGTGATAAATGTTCTGCAAGATCGTGGGTCCAAAAGTTGGATAACTACCTCTCTCTCAGACCTATGCTTGAAGAAGATGCATCGAGTTTGCCACTTCTCACTTGGATGGAGCTGCACATGAATGGTGGTATCATGTTTTGGTCACTCTTGGCCATAACCTTATTTGTACATATGAAGAGTTCACCAACAAGCTGATTGAGAGATTTGATACTAAGGATCCTGAAGTCAAGTTTCGTGAGCTAGCACAACTAAAGCAACATGGCTCACTTGACTCATATATTGCAGATTTTTAGAGGCTTTCTGTGATGGTGCCCAACATTACTGAAAGGAGACTTGTGGTATTGTTTACTGAAGGATTGATGGAACCCTTGAAGGGTTGGTTAAGGCTTTTGATCCACCAACTCTAGATGAAGCTATCAAGAAGTCTAGAAGCATGGAGTTGGCTGCCCCAAGGCCTAAATTTCAATCTAAGACCCTTGCTCATAAGAAGGATAAGAAACATTCTTTGCATCAGCCTAAAAAGTTTCCTCCTAAGATGAATGAAGAACTTCATGAAAAACTTAGGAAGGATGGTTTATGTTACACATGCAAAGAACCATGGGTTAAAGGCCATAAATGCTATGGAAAGGGTCATTCACACCATATGGAGGCCTATTCTGATTCTGGATCAGAATCTGATATGTCAGAACAACAATATGAATCAACGGATAGTGAAGAGGAGAATGTTCTAGAAGTGGAAGCAAAGGACCATGGAAGTGGGAGCACATTGGCTCAACTTTCAAGCTTTCAAAAGAATGAATCTTTTAGAGTCCGAGGAGTGCTTGGAGGGCAGCGTATCGTTGTTCTAATTGACACAGGGGCAATTCATAATTTCATTGATGAAGGTTTGGTTGCAAAGAGAGGCCTCAAGATGGAAGAGTTTGAAGGTTTCAAGGTAATGGTGGCCGATGGTTTCACTATGTCTTGCAACAGAAAGATCTCCAACTTGTCTATGCAATTGGGTAACTATGAAGTCAAAGATGACTTCTATGTCATTGGCATTGAAGATACGGATGCAGTGCTTGGTATTCAATGGCTGCGACCTCTTGGAGAGATCACTTTAAATCTGCAAACCATGGAATTGAAGTTCCAATCAAATGGGAAGAAGGTAGTGTTAAGAGGGATGTCAAATGGAGGCCCTCGCATTGTGTCTTTTAAGAGGATGGAGAGGCTGGTTCATCACGACCAAGTTGAGTGGGCAGCAGAGTGTTTGATTTTGCCATCCAATCCTGTAGAAGACAAGAGACACTACCATCCAGATATCTAGGCCATAGTTGGAAAACTCGGACTCGCCGCGGACTCGGCAGCCCAAAAATATGACTCGGACTCGGGACTCGGGACGGACTCGGGAAAAGACTCGGCAAAAAAAAAAACCGTAGTATTACAAAAAAAACAAGAACAAATTAATGCATTTAGAGAATATAAGAGCTTAATTTGATTATCAAACACTCATAATTCAAAGATTACACATGTCATATGATCATCAAACACTCAATAATTGAAATTTAATCATTCATAGTCATCAAATACTCATAGTTTCACTTTCAATGTATAACAACATCACAAGTTTATAAATGTTTACATATAATCATGTCAAAAAGAGGAAAACATTAACAACCACATATAATCTACATCTTCCTCTTTCCCCTCCCAATGGTACTCAATTTTGGAGGCCTAGAACTAGAAGGTGCCCGTGTTGTAGTATCCAAACGAGGACTAGGAGATTGAGCAGGGGAAAAATGATATTCAAATGTGTCTTCGTTGTCCTCCATGGCATCCAATCTTGCTGCTTCTTCTTCTTCTGCTGCTGCTCTCTCTAATTCAGCAATATCCTCATCAGTAAGTAAGACATCAGCCTCATCATTTTGTTCATTAATAGTCCATTCACCATATGGATCAATGTCATCCAAGTCGATGGACTTGTGTGAAACACCCTCCACCTTCCTAGTTCGAAGGCGAAGGTTGTACCGAACAAAAACTAAATCATTTAGGTGCTGCTGAGTCAACCTGTTTCTTTTCTTTGTGTGAATGTTTCCAAATAAACTCCAATTGCGTTGACACCTAGAAGCACTGCATGGCTGCGACAAGACACGTATGGCTAGCTTTTGAAGATTTGGTGTGCTAGCACCATAGTTCTCCCACCATAGATCTACAAAAACATGTTTAAAAAATATAAGTATTAAGAAATAAGAATAAAGTAAAAATATATATGTAAGAATCAAGTTTCTAATTTCAATTTTTACCTGGTTGTTGTTTTCCTCTCCTTTCAATTGCTTGTTGGGAGGAAAAGAGTCTCCCCTCTGCACCCTTGTAGACCTTGAATAGATAAAAGAAAAAGTAAATCAAATATAGAAAATTAATAGATAGTCAAGGCTCAACATTGCAAATTCATAAATAAGATGTAACAAATCTCACCTCCAACTCATCAAGCACCTTATCTCTCAGCTCACTATCAGGCACCATCCTATCAATGCAAGTGACAACACCGTCCATGACCTCCTCATCCGCCTTAAATGAGTCCAAGAAGTAGAACTTCGGATTCAAGAAGTAGGCAAAGGCATGAATCGGCTGGTGGAGTTGGTTTGTCCATCTCCGATCAATGATGCGCCATATGATTTCATATTTCCTTTTGTTGCCGCCATAGTAACGTGATATGGCCTCTTTGGCCCTATCCATGGCCTCATAGATGAAACCCATTGGCATGCCATCTCCATCCACCATACGAAGAACCCTCACCAAAGGCTCTGTCACCTAAAAAAATGAAAACAAATGTTAAATTATAACAAAATTAACCCCTCAAAAAATAAAAAACAGCAAATAGATTATCATGTATAATTTTTTTTGTGTGATTGCTACTTACCCCCATCAGCTCCTCTCCATTTTTGATGAATGTCTCATCAAAAACTATGCTAACAATCCTCTCCCCTTCAGCTCTACTGGAAAATGAGGACTCCTTCCAAGCATCGGACACAAACATTTGCTTGAGATGACCAATGGCACCAAGAATGCTTTGCAATGTGAGGAAGTGGCTAGCAAATCGTGTCACTCCAGGTCGCACAAGGTCCTTGCCATTTGTGAATTTCCTCATCAAAGAAAGCACCCAAGTATGGTTGTAGATAAATTTTGTAACACTTTTTGCATCTTCAACCACTCTTTTGACCCATGAAATCTTTCCAATATCCTCTAACAATAGGTCCAAGCAATGTGCAGCACATGGAGACCATGCAATTGTGGGATACCTCTCCATAAGTAGCCTACCTGCAGCTACATATGCAGCTGCGTTGTCCGTGATAATTTGGACAACATTATCAACTCCAACCTCCTGGACCACCCCATCCAATACACTGCATAAAGTCTCAGCATTTTTAACTTCATGGGAGGCATCTATTGATTTTAGGAACACCAATCCACCATTTGAGGCCACTAAAAAGTTCAGGAGAGTTCTATTCCGTCCATCTGTCCACCCATCAGATAAAATGTTGCAACCTTTTCTTTGCCAAAATTTCTTTTGCTCATCAACTACAAGCTATGTATTCTTTACGGATTCCTCTAGCAATGGCCCACTCAAATCTTTAGTTGATGGGGTCTTAAACCCCTTTCCTGCAACTGTAAGGGCATTCACTAAACCTTCCCAATATGGGCTGCTTGCAACATTGAAAGGTAGATTATTGTAGTACCAAAAATTTGCAGCAGCCATCCTAGCTTCATGATGCTTTTCCTTATTCCAACCGGTACCTTCAAGTGAAGGTTGTGCTTCTGGAACATTACGTGGAATAAAATAATTTGGTCCTGATGAAGGATCGTGGTCAGCACTAGCAGTAGAATAGGAACCCTTAGGACTCTCACCAAAAGATGAATGTGGAGCACGAACGCTTGGACTTGTAGCAGTAGCACCATGAGGCATAGTTGGTGTAGAAGGGGATCCACTCATCACTGATGCTAGGGCATTCTTTGTTTTTTGTCTTTCATCTTTTTTTAGCTCATAGTCAGCAAGAAGGGCCTTTATCTCTCTAATAATCTCAGGAGTAGTTTTAGGGCATCCCTCCACATTTTGCCCAGGTATCCTTGCAAGGTGGTATTTTAACCTGTTTATTCCTCCTGTCATCCATTTCTGACATTCAGTACATGTCACTTCACCTTTTTTGGTTCCTGGTATTCCATACTTCCATGCAGGGTCTTTTCTTATTCCCTTTGGATTTGAAGACGACATTGCTGTTTCAAGTTCAACGTGGAAAAAAAAAAATCAGCAAGGGTTTGCAAAAAAATCAGCAAAAAAATGTGATTCAAAGTTTCATTTATTTGCAAAAAAAAAAGAATGCAAAACCAAGCTAGAAATAGTAGGAAATTAGGAATTAGGCTATTAAAGAAAATAGAAATTTTTTTTGGCAGCATATCCCCTTATTTTTCTTGATTTTTTTAAATTTTGAAAGCAAGAAAACAAAAAAAAAGAAATGTTAGATCACTTACCTGACTCTATTTTGATCTTTTTAGCTCCTCCTCCTGCCTTCTTTCAAGCTAAAACCAATTTGCAGACCTTAAAAACACCAATCTTCAAGTTAGAAATAACAAAAAATAAAAAAAATGTATGGGTTTTAACCTAGTTTGACGCCCCAGCCGCGGACGAGAGTCTTGGGTCGGGACTCCCGAGTCCTGACCCAGGACTCTTTTGGACTCGACTCCCGAGTCCGTGGCGAGTCGACTCGGCTCAGCCACGGACTCCCGAGTCCGCCGAGTCCGCGGCGAGTCCTGAAGAGTCCGCGAACTTTGATCTAGGCATTGATTACAAAGAAGAGTAAGGTATTTGGTAGTATACCTCTTGGGAAACCTCTTGAAAGAGGGTCTGAGCATGTCATAGAGATTGAAGAAGGAGCTAAGCCAGTCATTACGACTCCTTACCAGTAACTGAAGAAGCAAAAAAATGAAATTGAGAAGGCCATAAAAGAACTCTTGGACATGGGTCACATTCGCCCTAGCAAGAGTCCCTTTGCTTTAGCAGTGGTGTCAGTCAAGAAGGACGACACCTTGCGCATGTGTGTTGATTATCGTGCATTGAATCAAAAGACTATCAAGAACCAGTATCCTATTCCCAGGATAGATGAGCTACATGGGGCCATGTACTTCTCTAAGATTGATCTTAGATGAGGCTACCATCAGATACGAATGAGAGTCAGATATTGAAAAGACTCCATTCAGATGTCATTTCGAACATTTTGAATTCCTAGTCATGCGTTTTGGGTTAACTAATGCCCCAACGACCTTCTAGTCTTGTATGAACAAAATCTTCCAGAGGCAGTTGAGGAAGTTTGTGCTTATCTTCTTTGATGACATTCTCATCTTCAGCAAGTCTTGGGAAGAGCACCTTAGGCACTTGGAGGAAGTGCTTAGTATTTTGGAGTCTGAATGTTTGTTTGCTAAGGAGTCCAAATGTGAATTTGGAATGACGGAGCTGCTCTACCTTGGGCATATCATCAACTCTAAGGGAGTTAGAGTTGACCCTGAGAAGATCAAGGCTATCTTGGATTGGCCTCCTCCAGAGAACGTCACATTTGAAGGGCTTCTTTGGTTTATGTGGCTTCTACAGAAACTTTGTGAAGGGCTATTCACAGATGGCTGCCCTTTTTACTGATCTCACTAAGAAGGGGGCATTTGTATGGAGAGACAAGGCACAAGTTGGTTTTGACAAGTTCAAGCAACTTAGAAGTTCCTGTCCAGTGATGGCTATACCCGACTTCTATAAGCCATTCGAGTTGCAGTGTGATGCTTTAGGAGAGGGAGTTGGAGCAGTTCTAATGCAAGACAAACATCCCATTGTTTTTGAAAGCAGAAAATTGAGGGGTGTTGAAAGAACATTTTCAATTTATGATAAGGAGATGCTTGCAATCATGCACACATTGGCCAAGTTTAGACAATACTTGGTTGAGAGCAAGTTCGTGGTGAAGACTGATCATAACAGTCTTAAGCACTTCATGCATCAAAGGGATTTGAATGAAAGGCAATAGAAGTGGGTGAGTAAGCTACAAGCTTACGACTTTGACATCGAGTATGTGAAAGGGAAGAATAACATTGTGGCTGATGCTCTATCTAGGAGACCCCATTTGATCTTTCTAATTGAGATAATTGCTGATTGGAAAGAGCAAATCATTGCTGATTATGCTAAAAATCAGTTTGCAACCAGCATTGTTGAGGGCACTTTGCATGATGAGAGGTATCAGTTGGTTGATGGGTTGATACGATATAGGGGAAGAATCTTCTTGGTGCCAGAATCTAAGCTTAAAAAGAAGATTTTGCAATCATTCCATGACATTCCCTTGGCTGGTCATGAAATACCGGCTGGTCATCAAGGGTATTTCAAGACATATAGGAAGATCCATGAAAGATTTTCATGGAAAGGGCTGAAAGATGAAGTCTCACACTACATCAGAGAGTGTCAAATCTGCCAAATGAATACAAATGAGCACACTTTTCTAGTTGGTTTGTTGCAGCCTCTACCAATTCTCGATCAGAAATGGGAAAGTATCTTGATGGATTTCATCACGGGGTTGCCAAAGGTGCAAGGGAGAGATTGCATCTATGTTATTGTGGATAGATTGACGAAGTTTGTTCATTTATTTGCCATTACCAACTCATTCATAGCAGCTCAGGTTGCTGAATTGTTCTTCCGAGAGGTATTTCGACTGTATGGGTTGCCAAAAACATTGTGAGTGATAGGGACAGCAAGTTCCTAAGTGCTTTTTAGCAAGAGGTTTTCAGATTAAGTGGTACAATGCTCACTCCAAGCACTAGTTATCATCCACAGATTGATGGCCAATCGGAGATTGTGAATAAATGGTTGGAAGGCTACCTCAAAAATTATGTGTCTTGTCAACAAAAAGCATGAGTGAAATGGCTTCATTTGGGAGAGTATTGCTACAACTCTTCCTACCACATGTCGATCAAAATGTCTCCATTCTTGGTTCTATATGGTTACGAGGCTCCTAGCTTCGTGGACTTGGTGTTTGGTGATAGTAGAGCCCCTCAAGTGAGGGATATGTGGTAGTAGAGTCAGGACATTTTGAGATCGATGAAGGATAATCTCCACCATGCACATAATCAATAGAAGCTGTATGCTGATCAACAGCATGTTGAGCAAAAATTTGAGGTTGGTGACATGGTCTATTTGAGACTCTAGCCTTATAGACAGTCTATGCTCAAGAGAAGTGGAGTGGAGAATCTCAAGCAGCATTTCTATGGACCTTTCAAAGTCATCAGGCGGATTGGGGAAGTGGCTTATGAGATAGAGCTACCAGCAAGTAGCAAGGTGCATAATGTCTTTCATGTGTCACGCCTCAAGAAGGCACTTGGGCACAATGTTGTTGCTACTTTAGAGTTGCTTCCATTGGACGAGGAAGGACAGTTGGTTTTGATTCTGGAGATCATTGATGTTCGAAAGCGCTCTTTGAGGAAGAGGTCAATCAAAGAGTACTTGGTGAAATGGAGGAACTTGTCGATTAATGATGCTACTTGGGAAGGTGAGCAAATTTTGTAGTATCCAGACTTGCTATTGCTTGAGGACAAGCAATTTCAGGGATGGCGGATTGTAATTTCCCCTTCTTGGCAGTAGTCTCTTTTGATGACCATCAGCCTATCCTAGAGGCTCATAGGCTAGTCGGAAGTGGAAATTATGGTTTCTTGTTTTGAGGAGGTTTCTTTTGTGTTTTCAAGGGTTTGCATGTAGTTATTTTGTGGAGAGGTTTTTGGGCCTTTTTGGGTTTTCAGAGAGCTTCAGAATGGTGTAACATGCACCTGCATCAGATGACTTTTCCGGACTTATTATTTTTAGTAAGTTGCAATAGTTGCCCAGTTTGTGCTTAAATTGAGTTTGGATTCACTTACTATTTTTAGCAGTGTGTTATTTTTAGTAAGTGCTATTTATGGTAGTGCTTGTCTTGGCAGCAGTTCAGTGCAGTTTCTATTTCTGGTAGAGCAAAATTGGCAATTTGGTCTTCAACACTTTGGAGCCCGTTTTGGCAAGTTTGATAATTTAAGTCTTTTTATATTTTAATGTCCTTTTGGACTCCTTGCCTAGGCGAATGACTTAAGTTGTTTTAAAGTGGGACTTTGGTTTAAACGCCTCGTTTGGAGGAATTAAATAATTTAAAGTTATATTATTCGCCCAAGCTAAGTGGACGCCTAAGAAGATGTGTAATGAGTTGTTTAATAAATATTACTTTGTATTCTTGAATTGGGCCTCCCTTTTTGGAGGGAAAAGGAGAATTCGAAAGGTCTTGTTGAAGTGCTATTTAAACAATGCTTTGCTCCCTCATTTGGTATCCATTGCTTATCATAATGAAGTGCTGCTGAGATGATTTCAGAACCTTTTCTTCGAGGAATGCATACCTCCTAGCCTATATCAGTTTCGTGCTTGAAAGATAGTACCTAGCTGGTTTGAGACCGCTTCTTCATCCAAAGGTTGCAGATTGAGCTTCACAGTGAATTGGTTGTTGATATTTCTGATTTTGGAGTTGCTGGTTGTGCTTGGCTGAAGCACGTTTTTTATCACTGCTCTCAGTGTGATTTTTATTTGGTTTTGGGTATTGGCTCCATTCATTCCTCTATCCTAGGCGCCTCATTCCTCAAGGTTTCAGATTTTTAGGTTGAGGATTGGAATTTCTAAACCAGGTCGACCTCTCTTGGAGGGTGCCCCGTTTCTAGCTTGTGCATTGGGATTCGTGTTTGATCTTCAGAGCTGTTTATTGGTGTTTAGTCTCTTGGTCCTTGGACGCCTAGTTCTTATGGTTCATTTGTGTTCAGTTTGATGATGTTCGGAGCTGAATTGGTGAAGTTACAAGCATTTTGGCGATTTCATTGCTTGCTGGTTTGAATTTCAGTTTGCTGCTTTTTATATCAGATCTGATCATTTCAGTATTTTACTCTATTTCATTGGTTTTTTACCTTCATATTTGTTACAAGGAATATTGTATATCATTTGGACTGATTAGAGAGCAAAACATCATAATATTATTGTATGAGAGCATATTTTGTAATGCTTATTTCAGTAGTACTGATCAACCTTCTGATTTCTGCATTTTATATTTTGTATAACTCACTCCCGCTGAATAAGTGGTCGAGTTGTTTTACATTTCGGTTTGTTTTATTCCTCCCGCTAAATAAGTGGCTGAGTGTTTCATTTCTATTTGTAATTCCGTTCCTGCTGAATAATTGGTCAAGCTCTTATGGTCGGTTATCTGTCTACGTATTTACATTTCTAATATTTACTTTCCAGAATGGTCGGCTAGCTGCCTGTAGCATTGTACTTTCAGTTTCAGTTTTCACCTAACGATCCCCTCACACCATATGCTCTCACCTTGCCCACACTGGGATCTTGGTGATCAGGAAGTGAAGGGTTCCTTTTAAGCTGGTTATGTTTATTGAGCTAACCTTAACGGGTGCAGTGTTGTGTGTTAAAAATAATAAAAAAAAACTAAGGGGGATATTTCACACTTCCATCACAAATTCAACCAACATTGTAAAATGTGCATGAAACCTTGAAAACATGTCTCTAAACTATATCACACACCTGTGAACACACAAGTTCAACACATCTTCACACCAATACAACTCCCAAAGAATATTTCAGCTAAAATTTATCTTCACACGAATGCCTTATTTTTTGAGCATACCCACAATCTACAGATGCAGCTAATGCGGCCACACATTACACAATCCACACCAAGGAAATGATAGCAATAGCTTTTAAATGACCACAACTTTATCACAAACCAACCAAGAAGAATGCAGATGATACAATGATGAAAGCAGCAAAGATGTTATTATCTGTGAACATAGACACTTATCACGACTCCCTAAAGAATGAAGTCCACATGGTCAAAATGCCACGAAGGCAAGGCATTCACGCACCCATCAAAACACCCAATCAACATCCTTCACTCAGAATCGACTAAGAAGAAATACATAAAACGAAAACAGTTGAGGATGAATTTCAAAAACATTAACATCTTCACAGCCACATTAAAGATGTGTATATCACATTTTTACTTTTCAATTTCTGAGACACGTGAATTAACTCAAAACAGCTATTTCCAATGTACAATCCATGTTAAAGTGGTAGCGATAGCCTTTAAGAATGAACACGTCCTCCATGTAAAACGACTAGAATGAATGCAAGCCGTTACAGTTAAGAATATGGCAAAGGATGTGTTGATGTTTACAAGCAGCTTAGGGCTGTTCTTCCAGCGCACACACTTCAAGAAGGCATAAATTAAATGATAGCCTTTCGGCTATTTAATTTATATTGTCATGATTTAATTATCATGAGGGCTGACCCTCTTTAGGTTCTCATATTTTGTTTTGTATTGGGCTGACCCCATGGCATTTATTATATTTATTTATTCTCCCTAAGAGAGCCGACCTAATTGAAGAGGTGCCTTATTTTGTATATATACAAGGTCATTCTTGTTCATTTACACATCAAGTTCATTCATGTTAATTCGCATTCCTACACCAGTTCACACTTGAGCAGCAGTGGATCATCTTGTAGCAGCAGGCCGAATTCAAGGAGAAACATATTCATTTGTATCTTTGCATCTAGGAGAGGTGCGATTGTTCATTGTATTAATTTCAGCCATTGCTGGGCCTGTTTTGTAAGCAGACTTCTGCTCTTGTTCCTATAATATACAAGAGAAATATTTGCTGGGTTTTTCTCCCTCAGGAGGAGGGTTTTCCCAGGGTATCTTGCTGTGTTTCTTGTCTTATGTGTTACAAATATTATGAGTGCTTTCAGTTATTTATCTGATCTATGAAAAACTAACATGGTATTAGAGCGGGTTTGAAAAAGATCGAGATCAGATTTGTTTTGCAGCACTCTCATTAATCTTTTTCGTCTATCTCTTGAGTTTCAAGATGGTGAATGGTTTGAAAGTCAAGGATAGACTCGAAGAAGCTTCTAACTACACATCATGGAGGTTTAGGATCTTGCTCACCTTGGAAGAGAATGATTTGGCTGAGTTTGTGAAAACAAAAGTTCCCGAACCTGAGGAGGAAGAAAAGAAGTTGCAGTGGAGGAAGAAAGATACTAGGGCAAAAAAAGTGTTGGTTGTTTCTGTTAAAGATCATGTTGTTCTAATTGTCTCCAAGTTGGATATAGCAAGAGAAATGTTCAACACATTGGAAGAGATGTACGAAATCAACAACACCGGTCGAGCACTTGCACTGAAGCAACAACTTCATCATGTGAAGATGGCGAAAGGAGAATTAGTGATTACCTATTTCATGAGGATTTCAGAATTGAGAGACCAACTCTCTACAATTGGTCACTTGATTGATGACAAAGATTTGACCATGCTTGCTCTCAATGGCCTTCCGCTATCATGGGAGTCGTTTATTCAAGGAATCAATGCAAGATCTAAACTTCCCAAGTTTGATCGGCTAAGGATCGACTGCATTCAAGAGGAGTCAAGACAGGTGGCTAGAGGTGTTGGTCAAAGTTCAACAAATGAGGATCTTCATGTTCTCGTCTCTCATTCGTCGAAGAAAGGAAAAGTTTGGAAGAAAGGATTCTTCAAGAGGAATTGAGAAAATGGAAATGATGGTGTTCTTGCCTTCAAAAGGAAGCGAGACTTATCCAAAGTTCAATGTTTTCGTTGTGACAAGTATGGCCACTTTGCGAAGGAATGTCCTCTCAGACCTAAGCAGCAGGTTGCCACTGCAAGTGTTGAAGAAGTCACTCCGTAGAAGGACTCAAGTGATTATCTGTTCTATTCAGCCTTGTTAAGCAATGTATCCACCGACACCAACACTTGGCTGATTGATAGCGGTGCCTCTCGTCACATCACCGGATTTAGAGGGCATCTATCTAATTTGGTGGAGAACGATTCTAGTGAACAAGTCATTATTGGAGATGATGCTAGGTATTCTGTGAAAGGAGTTGGGAACTCCTCTCTCCACTTGGATTCTAGCATTTCATTGGAGTTGAATGATGTGCTATTTGTTCCAGGCATAAAGAGAAATCTTGTCTCCATTTCAGCATTGGAAGACAAGGGTTATCAAGTTGTATTTTCAGAAGGCAAAGTTCTTATATGGGCAAAGAACTCCAACATCAAGTCTGCTCGGGTAATTGGAGTTAGACAAGAGTGTCTCTACAGGCTATGCACTCTTCCCCTTCAGGCTCTTGTGCATGATTCTTCTAGCATGTGTGATCTTTGGCATCAAAGATTGGCTCACATTCACTTTCGAGCGTTACCTATCATGGAGAAGATGGTCACCGGCCTTCCAAAATTCAACCGGGATCATGAAGGTACATGCAAAGGTTGCGCCCTAGGTAAGAATACAAAAGGTACGTTTCATTCTAGTGAAAGTAGATCTAAATGTATTCTTGATCTCATTCATTCTGATTTATGTGGTCCAATGTCTGTTGCATCTTCTAGTGGTTTCTTGTATTACATTATTTTTATTGATGATTACTCTAGAAAGACTTGGATTTACTTCTTGAGATCTAAAGAATCAGAGGAGGTATTAGGAAGATTCAATGAATTCAAAGCACAGGTGGAAAACTTGTCTGGGAAAAAGATCAAGGTTTTGAGATCTGACAACGGTGGAGAGTACACCTCTGGTACCTTCCATGATTTCTGTATTGAAGTAGGGATTAAGAGGGAGTTCAGTGTTCCTTATAATCCTCAACAAAATGGTATTATTGAAAGGAAGAACAGGTCTATTGTGGAAGCAGTTAAAGCAATGATTCATGATCAAGACCTGCAAACATCACTTTGGGCTGAGGCATCTAGGACAGCCATCTATGTTCAGAACAGGAGTCCCCACAGGATCTTGGAGAATAAAACACCTGAAGAAGCATTCTCAGGGGTGAAACCAGAAGTCAGTCATCTGAGGATCTTTGGTTGTCCAGTGTATGTTCATATTCCAAAGGAAAAGAGAACAAAGTTGGAACCTTTTGGCAAGAAGGGAATTCTGGTGGGCTACAGTGAGACATCAAAAGCCTATAGAATCTACATTCCAGGTCAGAAGACTATTGAGATTAGCAGAGATGTCACATTTGAGGAAGATGTTGCATTCAGAAGATCCAAGGGCACTCCTATGGAGATCAATGAAGAAGAACCTCCTCAAGATATGGAAATTGACCATGTTCCTAAGAATCAGAAGGAGGTTCCAGAACCTATAGAAGATGTTGATCCAGATGAGCCCTTGGAGCCTACTGACGGGCCTACAAATATTGTGATTGGAAGGAAAAGACCTCTTTGGGCTCGAAGGACAATGCAGGAGGTAGAAAGTTTTGCAGCTCCAAGAGGAACTTTTAGAGAAAGTAAGAGATCTAATAAGTTCTCTAGTTATGTAGCCTTAATGAGGCAGATTATTGAGTCAGAGCCTTCCAGCGTTGAGGAAGCTTCTAGTCAACAAGTTTGGAAAGATGCTATGACTGAGGAGTATCAATCCATACTTAAGAATGATGTTTGGGATATCGTTCCTAGACCCAAAGGCAAATCTGTAGTGTCTTCTAAATGGCTCTTCAAGATCAAACATGCAGCTGATGGGAGCATTGAGAAGTACAAGATAAGATTTGTGGCTAGAGGGTTCTCACAAAAAGAGGGAGTTGACTATGAAGAAACTTTTGCTCCTGTGGCTCGATACACTTTTGTCAGAACCATTATTGCTATTGCTGCATCTAAAGGATGGAAGATTCACCAAATTGATGTAAAGACAACTTTTCTAAATGGTGTAATAGAAGAAGAGGTTTACATTGAGCAACCCGAAGGATTTGAGGTACATGGGAAGGAGTGTCATGTTTGCAAGCTGAAGAAGGCCTTGTATGGTCTTAAGCAGGCTCCTCGTGCTTGGTACGAAAGGATTGATCATTACCTATTGAGTCTGGGTTTCTCAAAGAATGATGCAGATTCTAACCTCTACTTCAAGGTAATAAATGGTGAAGCTCTGATTCTGGTTTTGTATGTTGATGATTTGATTATCACTGGAGAAGAACACCTAATTCTAAAATGTAAGGAGGAGTTAGCTTTTGAGTTTGAGATGAAGAATCTAGGTCTCATGCATTACTTTCTTGGCTTAGAAGTTTGGCAAAAGCCAGATGAGATGAATCTAAGTCAAGGCAAGTATACTATTGACATTCTAAAGAGGTTTGGAATGATTGATTGCAAACCTATGTCTACACCTATGGAGACCAACTTACTCAAGTTAAAGGAGGCTGCTGACAGTTCAGAACTAGTGGATTCTACGATGTATAGGGAGTTGATTGGTTCATTGATGTATCTAGTTAATACTAGACCTGACATCTGCTATGCAGTGAGTGCACTTAGGTAGTTTTTGTGTGAACCAAGGCAAATACATCTTGTTGCAGCTAAACATATCCTGAGATACTTGCGTGGCACAATTGGATATGGATTGAGATATTCTTCAGATGAGGACTTGGTGTTACATGGCTTTACTGATTCTGATTGGGTAGGGTGTGTCTCAGATCGGAAGAGTACCTCTGGTTGTTGCTTCAGTTTGGGTTCTGTTATGATATCTTGGTGCAGTAGGAAACAGTCTTTTGTAGCATTGAGTACAACCGAGGCAGAGTATATTGCAGCTTGTATGGCAGCTCGTGAAGCAGTGTGGCTTCGTAAGCTCCTTGCAGGATTGTTTGGACAATCAATGGAGCCTACTATTATACATTGTGACAACCAGAGCTGTGTGAAGCTTTCTTGTCAATCCTGTGTTTCATGACAGAACAAAGCATGTTGAGATCAAGTACCATTATATCAAAGATATGGTATTGAGGAAAGCTATACAGTTGAGGTATATCAGCACTGATGAGCAGACGACAGACATTCTCACCAAGCCTCTCTCCAAGATCAAGTTTGTGTACTTTCGAGAAAAGCTTGGTATGGTGGAGAATGTAGCCTTGACTGAGAAGGAGTCTCAGTACCAGTGATCCTCTATTTAATGCATTTCTCTATTGAGAGAGATTTGAGGTGCAAGCCCTTGATAATGCATTTCTCTTTGAGATTTGAGGTGAAAGCCCTTGTTTCCACCCTCTGGGAGAGCCATGGTGGATGTCATGTGTGTGACTCCATGACAACATTTTGTACTTGTGTTTTCACCCTCTGGGAGAGCCATGGTGAAAGTCATGTTGAGGTGACAACATCACATTGAGTGATGAGCACTTGTACATACCATCTATGGAGGTAGCCATGATGGTTGATATCACGATGAGGTGATATCTTATTTTCTTTTCACGTTGAGGTGATAAGCTACTGTATCACTATGAGGTGATATGTTTTGTGCAGCTGAAAGTATCATCCCTAGCTGAGAGGGAGTGTTGATGTTTATAAGCAGCTTAGGGCTGTTCTTCCAGTGCACACACTTCAAGAAGAAGGCATAAATTAAATGATAGCCTTTCGGCTATTTAATTTATATTGTCATGATTTAATTATCATGAGGGCCGACCCTCTTTAGGTTCTCATATTTTGTTTTGTATTGGGCCGACCCCTTGGCATTTATTATATTTATTTATTCTCCCTAAGAGAGCCGACCTAATTGAAGAGGTACCTTATTTTGTATATATACAAGGTCATTCTTGTTCATTTACACATCAAGTTCATTCATGTTAATTCGCATTCCTACAACAGTTTGCACTTGAGCAGCAGTGTATTATCTTGTAGCAGCAGGCCGAATTCAAGGAGAAACATATTCATTTGTATCTTTGCATCTAGGAGAGGTGCAATTGTTCATTGTATTAATTTCGGCCATTGTTGGGCCTGTTTTGTAAGCAGACTTCTGCTCTTATTCCTATAATATACAAGAGAAATATTTGCTGGGTTTTTCTCCCTCAGGAGGAGGGTTTTCCCAGGGTATCTTGCTGTGTTTATTGTCTTATGTGTCACAAATATTATGAGTGCTTTCAGTTATTTATCTGATCTATGAAAAACTAACAGGATGGACTTATGCAATCGTAGGCATTTTTCACAATTACCCATGCCAAGAATTGAATTTTCATGACTTATACAAAGACCCGATAAAAAGCATGAAGGTGCTTGTATACCTATCGGGCTGAATTAACATACAATTAATGCCATGCATTGAAATAACAAATGCCATAAAAGGGTGAAGCTATCATTGGGAATGGAGAAACTTGTCAGAGGACAATGAATATACCACCCAACATGCAAGCTGCCATCATTCATTACATAAGCGTTACAAAATAAAGAATTTGTATTCTGCCCGAATTAACTCACACAACTCCCCTTTCATACAGTTGGTGCCAATAATAAACAATAGCGAAGGAGTTTGAAACAACCACGACCTTTTGACAATTCAAAACTGTTGTGGCAATCATTCCATGGTGGCATCCACTCAACGTATCCAAACTTGTGCACTCACCTGAAGCTTACGCACCCCTCAAAGACTCATACAAACCTTTGACATCAATGACAAAATATTCAACAGTACAGAGATTGATTCCAAACTTTCTTGTACTACTAAAATGATCAAGTTTTATTTTATGGCACAAGAGGAAAAGAGGCAATCAAAATTATTTACCATTAAGATTCAAGTCAAGAATGTTAAATTTGTTGCACTTATTGATTCTTGTCTCCAAGCTAACCTCATTTCACAAGAATTAGTTGAAAATCTTGGTTTAGAATTATATCAATGCCCTAAGCCTTATGCTTTGAGCTGGATCAAAGAGGACATTGATTTGTCCTTTTGCAGGCAATGTAGTTTGAAGTTTGCTATTAACCAAAAATATGTTGATGAAGTGGTTGTGGATGCTATTGCATTGGATGTGTGTGGAGTTGTGTTTGGCAGTCCCTACATGAATGACAGGACAGTTGCTATACCAAAGGGAAAACAAGTGTCACTTGGTCAAGGGTGGGAAAAGCCTCATATTAAAAGTTTAGGAGGGCAAGGAGGAGCAATTCAAGGTTTGGAATCTTCAAACAAAGTGTAATGCCCTTCTTGGATATTTTTGAAACTTTTGATTTTTTTGTATTTTCTGATTTTTGAAACAGGAATAAAACCAGAACAGCAAACTGAACTTGAAATTAAATGCTGATTACATCTACACGTGGATGGAAATTTCACAACAAACCCTCAAAATGCTGGAATTTATCATCAAATGCATTACAAACATCAGATCTGATTTATATCTGTCAAATACATCAAGTATAGTAGCTGTTTTATGACTGATATAAAACCTAGGTTGCCAAAAATACTGAGATCTGAATCAAAACTGCAACAGAGAATCTCTGAAACTGTTTTTTCTTTAATTGCAACTGCTGGAAGCAATGACAAAGCTAATATGCAAACTGGGAACACAATTTTTCCAAATTACAATAAAGAATATCCACTCACAAAATTTCAGAAACTTGCAGATCTGAATTATCAATTATGTACTGATCATATGACTGAAAATGTCCAAATAAACTGCTGGTATGGTTGGTGACTAGGATGGTACAACAGTACCAGGTCTGTATAAGGCTGGAGCAGCAGGAAAAATGGTGTCAAAATGTCAAAAACAAAGTTGCAACAACTCTCCAAGGTCAACTGCTGCATAAGATGCAACATATGCTATGTACCCACTCCCAAATTCACCCAAAATTGGTTTGGATCTCTCAAAATGTGATGGCACATGCAATATGATGGGCGATAAGCAACAATGATGTGTGCAAACTTTGAAATCAGTAATTAATGATGTTGGCAATTCCTCCCAAGTGTGGTGTTCAAGATCTAGTAATGAATTGATGATGAAGAACAACAAATAACTTTGATATTCAGAAACGAAACTCTCCAAATCACGAACATGATGTACTCCCTAGTGTGTCTAAATCTCCTCCTTAAAGCTCGTCCATGAGAAGCTCTCTTGTTTAGATCTACAAATATTGTAGGATCTAAAGTGGCCCAACCACAAGTGTGTCATGCAAATATTTCAAATATTCTGCTTCATTTTAGATTCAAGCATTGGAAAGATTTTATCCTTGTACAAAATGAGATTATCTATTAGCACATACTTGTCATCCCCTTTTTGCTGCTCATCATTCAAATCATGTTGATTCAAGAAAAACTTCAATCCTTTGTGATTTCTCTCCACCACAAATTCACCACAAACCAAATGAAAACTAAATTTTTTCCAAGCATACATGGTGGAAAATACTTTCTCCTCATACATAGAGAAACTCTTTTCTACATCTTTGAACTTCATGTTCTTAATTTCTATGGAGTTCCTCCTTTGCCTTGTAACCAAATCAACTCCCTTTCCTAAAACATCACATTCTATAGTAAATGGTTGTGAGAAATATGAAATAGAAAATACATGAGATGACTACCTTCTTAAGCTTATCCAAACCTTTTTGTCTTCAACCTATCCATGTAAAAGCTCCTTTCTTTGTCATATTGGTTAAGGGTGCTGCCGCATAAGAAAATCCCTTAACAAACCTCCTCTCATGGCTGCATAAACTAGAGAATCTTCTCAACAAAGTTAGAGTTATAATGGCTGGGTTTTTTTGACGGCGAGTTTTTCTCGCATTTACTCTCCAAAATTGCTCACCGAATAAAGGAGAAAGACTTGCCAAGTTTTTGGTGAGTTTTTGCCAAAAACTTGATGAGTCCGCAAACAAAACTCACCCGTCCAAAAAAAAGTCTCCTGCAGCTGCTAAAAAGGCATTTTCATTTCATTTGATTTTCTAGGTACTCTCCAAGACCAAGTTTCCAAGTTTGCCTACAAGTCTTCATCTATAATATCGTCTAGTTCTACCTCCCCCTAGTTTTCACTAGACATGGGAAGAGGAAGATGTAAATTTGTAAAATATATTAATGTAGTATTTACTTTCAGTTTTACAAAAACAATTTGCTATTTTCATTTTGTTTCAGACTATCAGTATCAATGCATTCCACATGAGGATGCCATTTTGTACCTAATTTGTTTTCAAATCAATCAAATACAACTAGACTCAACTTGTTTCTTTTATGTACTCATTGGATGCATCTTATCATTGAATTTTGCAAAATAAAAAAAAGCATTTATAATGAAATTTAAGCAATTTTTTAAGTTGTTGAGTTTTTTGCCGAATTTTTGCTGAGTCATGTTTTTTGGGCTTGGCGAGTTTTTCAACTATGGTTGTGACTAATAGTGGAGACCTTCCACTATCATCATCATGAAAGTAAACTTTCTTATAATGCACCGATCATCAAAATCAGCAATATACAAATTATGTAACAATTGCAAAAATGACAAACCTGTGCCACCATCATCAATGTGATCAATGTAAAATTGGTGGGCAACCATGTAAGGACTAACAACTCCCCATTAGTAGTTACAAATTGGAAAATACTATAGGCTGCAATACTTATGAATGTGTACCAATCAGCTCATATGCAAGTGCACATGATTGCAACCAGCCATCCAAAGCCAAGAAATGTTAAAATTAGCAATATCAAAAGGGTACAACAATAGTAAACTAATAATGCCAGCAATATGGCGGCTAGAATTAACCATACAATGGTAAAAAGTCCCTCCACAAACATTTGCATACTTTTGGAACCCTTCAAAATCAGCAACATTAAAAATACTCGTACAACTATAAGTAATGGATTATAGTAGCTATGAATGAAGATAACAACTCTCTTATAGCTGGGAATCATAGCAAACCCACTACTTTTTCTCATTATGACTTGATTGCTACCTTTGAAAATCATTACATAAGGATTATGTAGTTCTAATAACATGTCATACTAATCATCTTCGTGAAGTTTCCTTGTGGTGCTAGTTACTTGCTCAAAAGGGAAAATATTTCCAATATATCTCCTTCATGAAGTATCACATTGTATAACAATGGCTTGTGAGAAATCTGAAATGATAAGTACATGACATGAGTTGTTTACCTTTCCAAACCCTTACAATGCTTCTCTTGTTGCATCCTCTTGTATGCCTTGAGCACTAGTGTCTTGGCCCCAGTATGTGACATCATTCCCTCATGTAGATTCCTGATACAAATTTTTTTCCAACTCTATGGCATGTTGGAATCCTCTATCTGAAATTAATCCAAACAAAAGTGGCCAATGCATGACATAATAATCATCTTGTGTTCCAATGGATCTTACCATGATACCACCAGTTGTAGCTTTTAGCAAATGACATGGATCAGATTGTATGTAGGCTGTAAAGTGGCTGCAACAGCCATATGACACTTGAAATTTCTGCTAAAACAACACTATATAGCTAAGTTGCTAGTTCGGGTACGGGTTCAGATATGTGTACGGGTATGGTTGTACGACAATTTTTTTTCCTTGTGTATAGGTATATATATAATACATGCTCAAAATTATCAATTTAATAATAAGAACAATGACTCATAAGACATAAACATAATTGCCAATAAATAGAATATTTAAATACCTCATTCATAATTTGCAAAAATGTAAATACTCAAGCCTCAAAATGTTATTACACAATGAAAATTAAATTACAATTAATATTTATTAGTCTTCATATTCGTTTTCATCAAAAGCATCAAGGTCCTGGTCAACATTTGGTTCAATTTCATTTGAACCACAATCAATTGGATTGCCACCCCCACTAGGTGTGTCAAGTGCAACAGTTGCCTCATCTATAGAAGTTAAGGCAAGTTGTGCAACTGTAGCATCTAAATCAGCATACTCAAGGGTTGGATCCCAATTCTTTGTCACAACCTCTTTGTATTCAGGTTTCTTATGTGACGAGATGAAGGTTGGAGTGTATATGGATCAAATCCTTTGCTATTTTTGCACCCAAATGGTTGCGCTTGATTGAGTGGGTGAAGGAGTATGTACATCAATTCTGCTTAGTTGAAGAAGAACTTGCAACATGTTGAGTTTGCATACAACATTTAGTATTTAATCTTATAAATTCAAAACTTTAAATATAAATTATAAAATTATATTATTATAAAATAAAAATATAATATATAGCATAATAGCATCGAATGAAAAATGAAAAAATAAATAAATAAAAAGATACATACTTGGGAGAGTATTTTAATTGCAAGAGGTTGCAAGTAAAGGGAGCCTTGACCATGTAGATACCACCACTTGTCAACATTTTTCCTATATTTGTCTAGAAGAGTGGAAACATCATGATGTTTTAAAGATATGAAGTGGCCAAACTCGCTCAAGACAATACTTTGGATATCTTCATCTGAAAATATCTTTCTAAATGCAGCCTTATAGCCAGCAGCAACCTCTCCATCCCTATATGGTGGCACCCTCCTCAGCAATGAAAATACCTATTTGCTATGATACTTTGGTGACAAAGCAAATGCTAAGAGATGTAAAGAGGTGGTCATCTTGTTCCAATGGTCAACAATAATCTTTTGCACAGTTTTGAAAAATCTTTCCGTTCAGTCATGTTCCTTGGCATCTATTATTGATCTTATTTTCTCCACCATGGAATCCATGCCATCATAAATTTCACCCAAACATGGGCGATCAGTACCAACATACCTAATCATGCTCATGATGGGCTTGGTGAAATTCAAAACATATTCCACACGAGCCCGCTAGTCATCATCTAAGATCAATGCTTTTACTTTTTGGGCACTTTCTGTGCTTGACTGCCTCCATACACTCCATAGGCTGTTGATGACCATAGAACTCAAGGCCTCTTGCACCTTCACAAGTCGTCTTAGGATGATTGTGTGAGATGCAAATCGAATTTCGGCAACCTAACATGGTATACAAAATGCATGTCACAAATGAACAATGAAAAATAAAAAATAATATTAAAAAATCAAATTTAAATTACCTTCAACAACTCCAACTTGGAGAAGGTCCTGAAGATGCCTTGTGACATATGATGATTAGTCACAAACATTTGGATCTCCTTGCCCTTCGTGTAGATTTGTTTGACCCACTCAATTTGTGTGCCAATCTTTTGCAATATCAAATTGAGTGAGTGGATTGCACATGGTGTCCAAAAAATTTGACTATACGTACCCTTCACTACAGACCCAACTGCCCTACAATTTCTAGCATTGTTCGTTATGACTTGGACAACATTTTCATGTTAGTTTTTCAGATCAGAAATGAACAATAAGCAAAAGAAACAATAGAGAGACAACACAACAATTTATCCTGGGAAAACCCTTCACAAAGGAAAAAAACCCAGCAGCAAATTATCTCTTATAAATCAGATTATAGTGCAGAAATAGCACATTGAATCAGGCCCTAGAAAGGCCGAATATCATACAATAGACCAGCACTTGAAGATAGTGCAAAAATTCTTAGTCACCAAGAATATAAACTCTTCTTCTTGAATTCGAATCTGCTCTTTAAGTGCGAATCTGCTCCTTAAGTGCTAGACAACCGAATTGAGATGGAATAAATTGATTGAATAAAGTGGAGACTACATCTCTAATATATACAAGACATAGGCGAGCTCTCCTCTTGAGCCGACCTAGACAATATAATATTTGTTTTATAATAGAAAGGCCAACTTGCCTTAAATAGATTATTCTTAGGAAATATCTCCCATCGCTACAAAACACTAACACTCCCTCTTAGCTAGTGAGGTATTCTCAAATATCTTTGTCATGGAGTCTATCAACATGACTTCCACAATGGCTACACCCAATTGTGGAAAACACAACTCTGTCTCAGAGATGTGATCTTGTACAAGGGCTTTCACCTCATATTTCTCAGTCTCAGAGAAATATACACTACAAGGGCTTTAACCTCATATTTCTCAGTCTTAGAGAAATATATGCTACAAGGGCTTTCACCTCATATTTCTTCGTCTCAGAGAAATATACACTACAAGGGCTTTCACCTCATATTTCTTCGTCTTAGAGAAATATATGCTACAAGGGCTTTCACCTCATATTTCTCTGTGTCAGAGAAATATACATTACAAGGGCTTTCACCTCATATTTCTCCGTCTCAAAGAAATATACATCTTAATGAAGCTGTGATTCCCTCTGGCGTTGGATTGCTTTCCTCAACACCAGAACCTTAATCTACTTCTTGGACATGATCTCAACTCGAGCCTAGAATTCTCGAAATCTAACTCCCTTTGAATGTCATTTCGTCCTCCAAGATGTATCCTTCAGATCTCCTGAAGGTTTCCTCCTCTTCGAAGTAATTGGTCGAAATGACGATTTGTATAGGCTCTCCTAACGAATACCAATCACAAAAGCTGAATTTATGTTGGAGTTCTTTGGCCATACAAGAACCTTTCCTTTAGAGAAGGCAACCTTGTACCCTTTGTCCTCCAAGGCTGAAATGGAGACAAGGTTCCTTTTGATCCTAGTTACGAACAATACATCACTCAATTGAAGAGGGATACTCGAGTCTAGCTGGAAGGAAGCGGCCCCAGCTCCCTTTACGGCATAACTAGCATCATCTCCAATTATAACTTGTAAATTAGACACTTTCTCTACTAGGTCTATAAGATGCTCTCTATAGCTTGAAATGTGACATGAAGCACCACTATCTATCAACCAAGTATCACTGTTAGATTGTACACTACTTGAAAAGTGGAGATGAATAGGAATCCTTTTGAATCGACTTTAGAATGACTTGACTCCTTGTGAGATGTCTCTACGTCAATTTCTGTAGTAGAAACATGCTACGATAACTTTAATTTGCAATCTTGAGCAAAGTGTCCATATTTGTCACACCTGTAACATTGAATGTGAGAGATCCTTCTTCTTCGGTTTTGGAACAAAATCTGAATTTCTGTCTCTATTCCTCTTGAAGGTGCCTCTTTTTCGTTCTCTTCCTTTGCCTCTAGTAGCATGTGTAGCAAGAACTTGATTTTCTTTATTATGAGAGTTTCACCCATTTCCTCTTGCTGCCAATCTGGTTTCTTCTTGAATACAGTCAGCTTGAAGGCGATCAAACTTGGGCAATTTGGATCTCCCACTGATGCTTTGAATAAAAAGTTCCTGTTGTGACCTTTTCACACATCACCCCATTCAATTGGGGACCCCCCTAATTTTTGCTCCATTATGGTCTTTTGGCTTTGGTTTTGGGTTGTTTTGGGTCTCTCTCTCTCTCTCTCTGATCTTTTTGTCCTTCCGGGGATGTCCCTATCTTTTGACCTATTTGGAATTTTGGCTAAGTCTATGAAATTGGGGTTTTCATTCTTCAGGCTATTTTGGAGTTAATTTGAGTGAGTGAATTGAAATCTGAGCTTGGCACTGCAAACAGATGGCCTCCAACAAAGCACTTCAAAGAGCTTACACACAAAATTTGAGTAGATTTAGACAACTTTCTACTTTCAGCAGTTCTGGCTTCAAAGGCTATTTCGAGGGTTTGCATGCAGGATTTTTCAATGCATGTTAGGATATTCTTTATGGGTTTTTCGTGAGCTTCGCAACAATGTGACATGCAAGCAGAGTTGATCATTTTTTCAGGAACTTACTATTTTTAGCCAGTACTCGCATGCAGAGCAGTTTTTTGGGTTTTTCTAGGTTTTTTGAGATCTCTCTGGCAATATGACATGCAGATGCATTCGACAGTCAGTTGATCACTTTTTCAGACACTTACTATTTTTAGCAAGTTCACTCCAAGCAGCTCCCCAGCACTTCAGTTTCAGGAACGAAGCAACATGCAACAGGAATCAAGTCAAACAAAGGCCGTTTGAGGCACATGCAAGTCAGATTAGGGTTTCCTACTTTGATGCCTAAAAAGAGGGGCAAAACTTGGGAAAAATGAAAAACGAAGGTATCCCACTGCGATCAACATCCTTCGAGTGGTCTACTGGTAAAATTTGAGTGCAATCCGAGAACTTACTATTTATAGTAAGTCACCTCCAGAATAGGGCTATAAATAGCAGGTCAACACGAGGGGTAGGTATGAACAGGTTCACCAAACGATGAGGACCACATGGTGAAAATTTCAAGTCAAACAGAGTTGCCGAGGTCAGGAAATCAAGAGGTTACGAAAAATAGAAACCAAGGGCAAGCCAGTCAAAATTGGCTAAGTATACAAGAGCCACCCCCAGAGGTTTACTCAACACTCTAGATGAAGAAAACGCCTAAGGCATGGAAAAATAAAAGCAGGCACCCTCAAATGTGCCCAAGCTCATGTGAGTGATACAAAATCCTCTAAGGCAAGTGAAATGGAACCGCCCCACCTCAAATGCGCCCATCTAAGAAGGAGTTGATGAAACATTCTAAGTCATGAGAACTGGCAGTAGAAGACCTCAAATGCGCCCAAGGAAGAGGGTGGCATCAAGAAATTTTTCTAAGTCAAGAAAAGTGGAAGCTCAAGGGTGGAAATGCGCCCAAGCAAGTGGGATGAGATGAAGAAATTTCTAAGTAAGAAAAATAAAAGCAGCACCCCTAGAATGCGCCCTCAAGGACATAGAAGCTTTAAAAAGTTTCTAAGTAAAGGAAAATGAAAGCTCATGGGCTGAAATGCGCCCTTGAGGGAAGTGGAGATGAAAAAGTTTCCAAGTGATGGAAATTGGAAGCAGCCCCCCCTAAATGCGCCCTTAAAGAAATGAAGAGGCAAGAAATTTACTAAGTCATGAAAAATGAAAGTAGGACCCCCTACATGCGCCCTAAGCAAGTGGGATGAGATGAATAAATTTCTAAGTAAGTGGAAGACACCCTCAAATGCGTCCTCAAGGTGGCTAGAGGCTTGGAAAAGTTTCTAAGTTAAAAATGAGAGTAGACCCCTCCATATGCGCCCAAGGTGGAAAGTTGGAGTATGGCAAGCAGAAATTTGCCTAAGGCATGGAAACCCAAAGCAAGGACTCCTAAATGCGCCCAAGGTGATGTGATGGTGAAAATTTGCCTAAGGCATGGAAGATGGGAGCATAAGGGGTAAAATGCGCCCAAAGAGGAAGCTTGCTGATTGAAAATTTGCTAAGACAATGAAAATGAGAGCTCACCCCTTCAAATGCGCCCTTGGCAAGAGGTGAGGTGAAGAAAAAGTTTCTAAGTTGTAACATAGGAGCTCACCCTTCAAAATGCGCCCAAGGCAGGATGAAAAGAGGATGTGTTGAAAATTTTCTAAGGTAAAAACAAAAGCATAGGAGGTGATATGCGCCTAAAGGAGATAGATGAATTGAAGAAATTTCTAAGGTATGAAAATGAAAGCTCAAGCCTTCAAATGCGCCCAAGGGGTGAATGTGTCAAGAAATTCGCCTAAAGCATGGAAACTCAAAGAAGACCCTTCCAAAGGCGCCCAAGGTTGGAGAAGATAAAACAAACATTGGTGGAGAATATTTTCCAGGATGAGAAAAATTAAATGTACCCCTTCGTGTGCACCCTTGAGCAACAGAGTAAATTTTTTTTTTTTTTTTCTAAGGGGGCCTTGATTATTTCCTAAAGGGAAATAAATTTCGAAAACGGACTGTCTTGGCTTATGATTTTAAATGGACGCTTGGCTGGTGATAGATAAAACTTTCTAAGGGGAGATAAATTTTCTAAGGCATAAAAAAGGAAAGCAGAAAGGGTCAACTGTGCTCAAGCTCAAGATGGGTTGAATTTTATCTAAGTCATCAAGCTCCTAAGGGAAGGTGGACAAGATAGGTGAATGAAATTGCTAAGGCAAGAGGATGAAAACATCAAGATGGCATGCGCCCTAGCACACAAATGTTGAAAAGTTATGAAGAGAGCAAGATTTGCTAGAAAAGGGATGAATTTTATCAAGTCTAGAGGTCAAGCAGACCTTGGAAATCAGAACATGAAAATTAGGTAAGTGAAGAGATTTTATATTATAAAGCATTTTGATGCTCTTCTCTTTGTTTGTTTTGCAGGATGAACGCTGGGGCCAAGGCATGAGGACTTGAGGTGATGAAACAAGTACTCTGGGGTAACATTACAACTTTGGAAGAGGAAAAAGCTACATATTCGAAACTCCTCCATGATGTCTCATTTGCGCCCAAGCCATGAAAGAAGATGTTGGAAGAAACGGCTAAGTGTTGGGATTTCTCCATAAAGACCTAATATGCACCCAACTCAGGAAGGCACGCGACAAGGTAGAGATGAAGAAGTTAGGTGAAAAAGTTCCCAAGGCAAAGGGAAATGGTAGGGAAAATTTGTCTAAGGCATTAAGAACGTGATGCAAAAGAGGCTAAATACGCCCAAGGCAGTGGGTTGGAGAAATATGAAAGTTACAAGGAAGAAATGCGTCCAGGAATTAAAACAACAGGAGGGTTGAACGCGAACAATTGAGCAGTCGAACTTCGAATCCTATCAATTTTTATTATATGTGGAGACAATCTTAGAGACTCTTTTACCCTCCTAACACAATAGAATTGGCAGGTAGAACAAAGAAAGTCTTTTTGGATGAGAATCTTCTGATGATAGTGGGCATTAATTGCTCATGGTGGTTTCTGCAGAGTAGTGGAGAATCTTCTGTGCTCATTCATTACCCCACTCCTCTCTGTGGCGGTTTTTAGGGCGGAATCCAGACTAGGGCTTAAGTGGCTCAATCTGAGCTGTCTGTTGGACTGAGCTAACTATAAAAGGGGCATCCCCCCTCATTTGTAATCTATTAGAAATTAGATCAAGAGTTAAGTCAAAGAATAGAGAGAGAATATAGATAATAGCTTAGAAGTTAGCATAGCATAGATTGAGGAGGAAAGATAGTTTTCCATTTGAAGGCTTTGTAAGGAGTTGTTGTGAACACTATCATAATATAAAGAGTTTTCATTGCTTGGTGATTCCATCTTTCGTTATGAGTAGCTAGCAAGGCTTCTTCGTCTTTCCAATTCACTTAGAGCTTTAAAGTAGATTAAAGTAAAGTAGATTTCATTTCATGCAAGTAGTTGGTAGTTGTGGAATGCCTTGTTTAACTTGAACAAGCTTTATTTATCCATACCACTAGCGGGCTCACTGACGGTAGGTTCGCCTTGTGTGGTCGACTAGAGCATTTTTGAACTTAACTTCAATTGCGGTTCATGTGTTGGTATGCATCGTTGTGATGGTATTTGCATGTTGGGTCGTAGTTTGAACATCTTTCATTATTCCTTTGAAGATTGCACCGGCTCTATAGAGGCTGTCCAAAGTGAGGCAAAGCAGAACTCGGTTTGAGCTTGCAAGAATTGATCTTCGTATCCCGCATTTAGGAGTAGACAGTAGAATCTCTATCCCTATCCTTTCAATTTCAGTATTTTTCCGGTTAGTTTAGGAAACCCGAGCAATATCGATAACTCATTCGTGTCTTGCAAGTTCTTCTCTTTTGATCAAACAATTGTGTAAGTCCCCTTGAAATAACCAACATATCACATCAAGCCAATTGAGAGTATTCGCTGCATAAGGAACCTTGGAGTTGAATGCATGATCTTTTTGGCAATCTTAGCATGCAAAATACTTTGTTCAAGAGAGGATAGAGTATCCATTGGGAAATTTTATTCTGTGTTGGTGCGGTCATAAAACATCCGTCAACAGTTCCCAAGATTGGGGAAGACCATTTCGTGCCAACATAACAAGATCTTTGTCTACAATTATATCCCCAATAGTACTCAACTGATCTCTCAAATCAAAAATCTTCATAAAGAATGAGATGACTGAATCTTCTTTAGCCATTTTTACATTATGAAGCTGTTGTCTTAGAGCAAGGGCTCTGCTGGTATTGTTGATCTCATACAGTCCTTTTAGAGTATCGAACATTTCTTTAGCTGTCTTCATCTTGGAGATGATCGGTACTAGGTGATCCATCACGGAGTCTATCATGATTTTTCTAGCTTTCGTACAATTTTTCTTCCATTGGATTTTTTCTATGTCTTCAGACGGCTCAAGCATGCCATTTTCTACAAGTTCTAGAAGATCATTCTCCTCTAAGGCTATCTTCTACCTTGACATCGGTCACCATCTTCTTTTTCCGAGTACCCTAGGTTTCTGCTGTAGATTTGCTCCTCCAAATATCTGATTTTTAGATCTGCACAAATTCACCTTCGAAGTTTGCCCTTAGGTCTGCAATAATTCGCCTTCAAGGTCTTCCCTTAGGTTTGCAATAATTTGCCTTCAAGATCTGCCCTTAGGTCTGCAATAATTTGCCTCCTTAGGTTTGTAATAATTTGCCTTCAAGGTCTGCCCTTAGGTTTGCAATAATTCACCTCCTTAGGTCTGCAATAATTCGCCTTCAAGATCTGCCCCGAATGGGAATGATATTCAATGAAGAATGCTTAGTCAAATCTGATCAGATCTTCCCTAAACCCGCTCTGATACCATGTTAGTTTCTCAGATCAGAAATGAAGAATAAGCAAAAGAAACAACAGAGAGACAACACAACAATTTATCCTGGGAAAACCCTTCACAAGGGAAAAAAACCCAGCAGCAAATTATTCTCTTATAAATCAGATAATAGTGTAGAAATAGCACATTGAATCAGGCCCTAGAAAGGCCGAATATCATACAATAGACCAGCACTTGAAGATAGTGCAAAAATTCTTAGTCACCAAGAATATAAACTCCTTCTTGAATTTGAATCTGCACCTTGAGTGCGAATCTGCTCCTTAAGTGATAGACAACCGAATTGAGATGGAATAAATTGATTGAATAAAGTGGAGACTCCATCTCCAATATATACAAGACATAGGCGAGCTCTCCTCTTGAGCCAACCTAGACAATATAATATTTGTTTTTTAATAGAAAGGCCGACTTGCCTTAAATAGATTATTCTTACGAAATACCTCCCGCCGCTACAAAACACTAACATTTCAGACCCCACCATTTCAATGGATTGTATGATGATATTGACAATAAAACTTGCATCTTTTATTTGCCCCTCACAATCAACTGCCTTCAAAAACATCGCCCCTTCAGGGGACACTTCTATAACATTGATCAATGGTCTATTTTTGCAATCTTTCCATCCATTAGAAATGATAGACACACCTGTTTTGTGCCATGTATCCTTGATTACTCTCAATGATGCCTTTACTAAAGCTTTCTCCTTCGCCAATAAGGTGGTTCACACCTTTTCATACCTAGGACTAACATAATCAGAAGTTGTATTGGAAATGGCCGTCACCATTTCCCGCCAATAAGGAGATCTAACAAGGTTGAAAGGAAGCCATTGCCATAAATGCAACGAGCAATGCTCTGCTCTGCAATCTCCCTTGCTTCATTTTTTAAGGCATTCTCCAATGGGCCTCTTTTTCATGAAACCGAAACATTATCTCCTTTAGAAGATGGTGGTATTTGCATGAGAGGATATGGACCAGCCGGTTGTGATAAGCCACTAGGAGGTCTTTGCAAGCTTCTATTGGTAAGAGGATGTGCAATAGCCTTTGATTTATTACATGCCATGTCAACCTTCTCTTGTTCTTTAATATAAGCCAATATTTGGTGTTTTGGCAACCCTTTTTTATTTGTCCCATGGAAAATTTTTATTCCTTCTAAAGGAATAGCACATAAGCGAGCTTTCACTCAAAAGTACGAGCATTATAACCCCTTATTATGCATAATTTAAAAAAATAAAAATCCAAAAATTACCAAAAAATTTAAAAAACTAAAAAAAGCCTAATTATTTTTAAAAAAACTTGAAAAATATTAATTTTATTTTATTGAAAACTTGAAAAAAATGAAAGATTCACTCACCTTTGATGGTTATATCTTCTTTGTGCAGCTATTTTTGTTTAACATAGGTTGTCATTGATGTCAGAGTGTGCAGTCAAAACTTTGTCAAGGATGAAAGAGTTTGTAGGCGTACTTGAATTATCATTATATTCCCCTTGACTTAAAGTGCTGTATGCCAGAAGTTCAGTTTGTTCAGTGTTGGTAACCGTAATTTTACTATCATGATGCAAAATCAAGAAATATATTATCAGTTGCTACTGTATGCTTGCAATATCTTGCTTGCATCTATTCTCTATGTCTGTGGTGGTTCATAAGTCTGTATGAGTATGTTTCTGAGCATTTCTTTCAGAAATACATTTTTGCTCTGCGGTTTGGAAGGAGAGTATGTTATTATTTCATTGACTTTCCTCTAATTTGGCCGACCCCCCCTTATGAAATATTGGCGCCCAACTTACTATGGCCGACCTAGGCTTGAAAATAACATATTTTTGAATTTGTTTTTTGCAAGGAAGCCAACCCAAAAAGAATTCTTATTTTATTTTATTTATTATTTATTTATTTAAAATATTATTATTATATTTAATTAAAATATAAAAACTAGTGTTCAAAAACACCTTTTTCCTGCCTTTGCATAATCTGAATTTCAAATAAAATTGGGGACATGACATTTCAAGGCAAGAGCTTTTGGTTGCGTAGTTGCTTGAAGCTTTGGTGAAGGTTGCCCACTGAGGTTGCTGTTGTGCAGTGTGAGCTTGTTAATTCCTTGAATATTTCTGCTTTGGAGGAGGGCAAAAGGATTAGGCTAAGATTTTTAGCTTCTTTTTGGTTTGTTCCTCCATCTTAACTGCTTGCTGTAGGCTTCCCTCAATGTTGGTGGTTGGAAACTCCATCATGACTAAAATGTGTGGATGGAATTTGTTTGTATCATTTGAACTGACTGGTCCTCCTTTTAGTGAAACAATTGGAATTTCTTATGGATAACATGTTAATGTTTGAGAGGTTATATTGAGGATGTACCAACTTAACAAATTCATACCACATGTCCGTAGGCTTGGATTTGCTCTCTTTTTTTGCATTAAAAGACTCATCTATAGAGAATTGAGGTAGACATTTTTGGTATTGCAAAGGTGACCTTTTATGCATATGAGTTTGCTGATGGTGTAGTAAGCTTCTAATTGTCAAAGACATTGGTTCAGTGCTAGGATGTGAATTTTGCCATGGAATATCAGGATGTTGAGGTTGACTTGTTATGAAATAAAAATAAATGGAAAACGTATAATATATAGATTTATATAAATATAAAATATGAGATGAGATGAAAGATGAAAAAGATTTATCCCATCAAAAACAGCCCATACTAATTAATTAGGATTATAACATTTGCACCTTGAATGGACTTTGGTGCTGAAAAGAAAAATTGGAAGTTGCTCAGGTGTAATCTTTGCTGTTGGGCCTAGTTGAAGCAGTATGTTATGGAATTAAGAGAAAGGTTCTTTTTTTTGCTCAGAGAAGGTTTCCTGGACAAGACCTGAGGCAGTTCTATTTGCATTGGGAACAATCCTGGCTTTGCGACAAGGTTATTTTGGATAGACTGAAACAGAGCCAGACTGGATTTCTTTGCTCAAGATGTATTTGAATATGTAGCATATCTTGGTCATATCTGATATGTCCATATATGGTGGTACCAAGTCCGCTATTATATCTGGAACCAAGATTTGGGGTTAAAGTCCCCAGGATAATTTGTTTGCATCGCTCCTCTCTCCGGTACTAACATTGATTAGAGCTGCTTTGTGGGTCCCCTTGTTCTGTGATTATTACCATTGTAGATGAGTAAAAGGGCATAGAAGAAATATCCACTCATGGCTAATAGGTCATTGAAGGATGGCTTGAGCATTAAGTATTCTATGTATATATAATTTTGACAAAAACGGAAATACATAAAATATGGTTCAGGGGTTTGGTTTGTAGTTTTGATCAACGAATTATTTGGACTTGGGTTTGTTTTGGACTTATCCATACAAACCATACAAAAAACATATATATAGCCTAAAAACATGAATATTAGAGGCAATCTACATATTTCTTAATATTTTTTCTGTACACAAATATTTATGAGCCTTATACAATATTAATAAAGTTAATCTATAATAAAATAATAAAATAATAAATGAAGTTAATGCTTTAATATATAATTTATTAATTTTTAAAACTAATTAAGTAATAAAATATAAAAATGTGTTACTTTCAGTGTTAATATATTAATATATGAAAGCATATCATAGGTGAGAATATATTAATGCATTCATTTTATCCAGCTTTGGCTTGTCCAAAAATGCACGTTTATTCCAAATTAATCAGCACCAAACCTGGCTTTATGAAATGGTCCCGGCTTGAGGGATACAGATCTAATGTACACAATCAACATATCGTCAAAAGCTCAGAACAAAACCTATTTTCTGGATGTGCACAAAATATATCAAAGCAAGAAAAGGATATCTAGTGGTTTGCTGATGCACGAGTCTTTGATGAGCTTGAGTCTAAAGGGGATGAACCAAGTGCCGCCAATTCATATGTCCACAGTGCACCCAAATCTGGTGTCTACACCCAAGTCACTGATAAATGTAAAGTCAAAAGATTAAAAATGATAGAAGAATAAAAAATAAAATAAAAAAAGAAGATATTTTTCTGGGTTCTGCTGGATTCATCCTGGATGAACCCACAGTTGTTTGACCGCATCATAGCTGAATCTCCTCATGTACCTGTTTCAGATCTGGACGGGGTATGAACTGGACCCAGATCTGGCTATAAACCCTGAGAAACTGGTAACATAGTCTTAAGTTGAACATAAATAAGAGTAACTAGATACCTGCTTTATTACTTCGCTTGCATGATGATTTTCTTTCAGAGAACTGCATTCCAAAAAGGTATTTTTTCATGGTCGAAACTAATGTAATATTTGGTATGCAGTGAGTCAGTTTGTGTCAAACTTATAATAAATCATAGAACCAACTAGGTTGATGATTAAATCACACATGTTTCTTGTCTTACTAATTTAATTACTTCTGTACTTATTTATTTTTCTTATGCTTTTCAGTTTGGCTATAAACATTGAAGTTGCTGTTTTGTTAATAACACATCAAAAACTTGCCATTTTATTCTGAAATGAAATTTTTTAAATATTTCTATTTTCCTGTTGGAATTTGCAGACACCATTATATATTCGGAAGTTCCTATTGCTCTTAGGCTCTCGGGGCAACTCTTGCTTGGTGTAGTGAGGGTATATTCTAAGAAAGTAACCTACCTCTATCAAGATTGTGGTGAGACTTTACTTCGAATTAAACGGGCATTTCGTTCAACTCATGTTGATCTGCCATCAGATGCTAACATGGCACCATTTCATGCGATAACTTTACCTGAGACTTCTGAATTTGACTATATGGAGTTTGATGATATAGGATATGAAAGTACCAGGTGATAAATTTTTTATGTAAATCAAATATGGTTGAGAAGAATATTATGTCATTTTGATGCTATAAAAAATAGAGATTTATCAATTCAAAACTTCAAATGAATTAGTTCTTATTGATGCAGAGATTTAAATCCTCATGTTAGCAGTTGTGATGAAATCACATTACATGAAAGGCCACAAGATTTTAAAGCTGGAGCTTGGTTGCGACCTTTTGGTGAGCTACTGGTGTAATAGTTGGTTACTCTTTTCAAGCATTTTTTATCCGTTTTATTGCAAGGTTTGTAATTTTGACAAAATCATTTATTGGAAATGTAGACCAGGTTCATGGTACTAAGGCCACTAATACAATGTTCTCCTTATATGAGGTTTGAAGCTCTTAGCATTTACTATTCATTTGCCCTTCAGGCCCTCTTGAACTTTTTCAAAAAATAAATGAAAGCCTTTTTTCTTCTTCCTGAAAAATAGTTTTTGAGCTATTAAATTATGGTATACGATATCTATGTATGAGAACCTATTTTACTAATATACAGGATATCTGTATATCTTGCCAGAGATAATTTATAACTGCACTATGGAAGCTGAACATGTGGTACTTTGATTGTCAGGGCAACCAAAGGCAGACACCTAACCTTCATCTGCATTCATCAAACTGTGAGATAACATCATTGGAAGAAGAGTAAGGTTTAATTATAGGTGTATACCTATAACAAATTATTACAAAAATGGCTTTTTGTTTGTCAGGACCGGAAGTATTGAATACTTCTATTGGTTCAAGTGCACACAGGAAAGCTCTAGTGCATTTAATTTTTAGCATATATAGTCTTTTCCAGTAAATACTTTAGATTCATGGGAGTTTATTTTAGCAGTGTTCTTCCACCCCTACCACTGGATGGTCATTTCGATTTTGATAAGATGGACGTTGAGATGTCAGATTCATTGCATAGCATTGGATGTGCTTCACCTTCCTCCCCTAGTGTCTCTACAACAACAGTGCCACCATGTGAAATTGCTGTGGAAGATACTCAAACAACCATGAAGGAGCCAATAGAACCAACAGACATCTCAAACTGTGAAACACTCTCTGTTCAACTGGATGCCCTTTGGCCAGAGCCACATTTCATGGGAACTGAGGAGCCTCCTACTGGTAAAGCAATTTATGATATTGGTGACACGAGTAAAGGTCAAAGAACAGAAACCAAAAAGCATTTTTCCAAAGAGACCTCTGTTCCAGAAAAGATAATTGCAGGATCAGAAATGGACCTGTCTACACCACCTACAACACCAAAATCAATAGCTGGAGACAATGAGGTGCTGGCCTCTATTCTAGGTTCGTGCCTCTTATCAACATTTTAAATCTTCTTATTCCCAGAGAGAACAAGTAAATTGAGAATACACCCTTTGAACTTTTTATATACTTCCATCATCATCTACTTATAGCCAAGGAAATGGATATGCTTGTTAGTATAAAGATGGCTTCTAATTTGTGATGAAAATTGTTTGCTGACATCTTTTAAAAATGTCTCTTATGAGTAGTATGGAAGCTTTTTACATTTTGTGAATGTGGCCATCTTTATGATAATCTTTTATCTATCAGAACGAATTTAGTTGTGATCGTTTCATAAAATCATTGCAATAGTATATTTTCCCATCTTTAAATCTTGATGCTCCTTATTGTTATTTACTTTTAACTTTTGTGGTTCATCAGATTGAGTCTGTTATGTGCAGGTGGTGTTTTATCAGATATGAATGTAATGTCAACTCCTAAAACGCCTGCTGCTGAAGAGAGGAGACCCAGATCAAGGAAGAGAAAACAGATCTTTGATCAATCGATTTTTCTGCAGGATGAGTAATGTTCAGTAGATATTCTTATTACATTGTACCATTGCTGAACAATTTTCATCGTTGAATTGCAATTTTTTTAAAATAGCATGTCTATTTGTTTGAGAGTAACTGTAGTAATTCCTTTCCAAAGATGGTGAAAACTTATTGCCCTCTGTACTTTCCAGGCTACAAAACTCCAAACTAATTGTCAGAGCAATTCAAATTTATCTAATTTCTATTTCTAATTGTGCCTTTGAAATTTGGAACACAGGTGTATGAGAAAACACTTGGAATATACTGATGACACACTTAGAGTTCGAAGAAAAGTTCCTTGCACTGTTAGGGGTGTGTGGAAGTCATATAGAGTTCATCGAATAGAACAATTGCTTTCGGAGCCTTCTGTTCCAGGTCAGATATTATTTAAAGGCTCATGGCATGAAGTATGAACCATAAAAGTTGCTTACTATGTCATGACAAAATCGAATACTTCCAATGCAGCACTTAAGATGATTTTGGGGTAACCACCCTTTCATTTACAAATTATGAGATCAAATACTATAGAAAATTTGCTTTTCATAATACACAAGTGGTTTTCCAGGCATGTCTAATGACCTTCAGGAGCTATATAAGAGAATCTTCACTGACCAGGAATCAAAGTGTTCAGTCTACAAACAAGAAGCAAAGACGTCTTTTCAAAATCCTCCTTGGCAATTGGGAGGAACATCCAAAGAATTGCAAGTAAATGGGTCTGCAAAGGATTTTTCCGTTCCTGAAATGAAAAATACTTGTGATTCCCATGAAGCTATGATGTACGACACTGTGACATATCCTTCTAAGATGGACAGATTTAATGACCTGCAGATGACAGGCACTGGAGAGCTGAGGCTAGAAGCTGAGGGGCCTGAAGTGTTGCCATCAGAGATTGTTGTAGATTCGGTTACAATTCAATCAGACATTTATGAATCAAGCTCTGCTCTGGAAGTAGATTCAATCAACACTGCAGAAACTATGTCCACTGGAGAGGCCCATTTTGTGGAGGTTTCTACGTTCGATAAAGAGCATGATCAAGTGAGTTTTAGCATCCCGTCTCGTTTGATTTCTGTGTCTTGAATTAAGGTTGAAATGAAGGTGGAAGTTCAGAAAATTTGTTATCAAATGCATTTTCTTTTTACATAAAGCATTTAAAAAATTTCATAAGTAATCTACCTTAATTCTAACAACTATTTGAGACTAACACAAATCTTGCTGATAAAATTGACTCTAAAATCCAGACAATGACCAGTCATGACTTTTCTTTGCAAGGCCTAAGCTTTTTGGAAGAAGATGCTAGATGTGAGGGTAAGTTATGTAAACCAGATTCTATATTTTGAACTCCAACACAAGACTGAACAAGACATTGTCTTAGGTCTGAGGGAATATTTATCTTATCTGCTTTCACATTTCATTTTAGCAGGTTACGATATGTCTCCGAAACAGCAGGGTGTGAGGGACTGTAAAAAAGGTCATTTACATATTGATACTAACGATTTGTCAACTAGGACATGGTGGGATATCTTTATCTCTTACCGAACTGGTGGTCAACAACATTTGTTAGCATGGTTTATCTTGTTCTCTTTCTTTGCTCAAGTGCATGCTTGTTCTTTTTTCGTATGTTGTTTTGTAGGCTTTTCTACTAAAAGCAAATCGTATTCTCACATCTGGAAACTTTATGCAGGGCTGTGGTACAGTATCTGAAAACAGCGTTTGAAAAGTCAGTTTCACATCAAACAGGATCAAAACTGAATTTAGATAGAATTCTTAAAGGAAGGTCAAGGAAGGAAGTGGGAAGAATGTTCTTTGAAATACTGGTAATAAATCAGCAATCCTTTTTCGTAGCCTCTTATAACTCAAATATCAGTTTTCTTTCTATTCTGAACATTTTGCACCTGCTTCTTCTTCATTTATACTTTGTAACATTATTTAATTTTTCTGTGCACACCATACTGTATGATTTGGTTACATGCCCCATGTAGGCTTTGAAGACCAAGAACTACATAGAAGTTGAACAGGAAGCAGTCTATGCTGACATTCTTGTATCAGCAAAGCCCACACTCTTTATGGCTAATTTTTACAGTTGATACTCAAACTTGTGATTCCTATCTATAAGTGTAAATAATTCAATATGTGAATTATTGTATTATTATTATTTTTTCAAAAAAAGGCTGGCTGGCAGATTCTTTTCTATCGCTGTGTTCTTAATGTGTATTTATTCCATTTCTCAAAACTTAATAAGGGTGACTACGGAGTTTGATAAGAATGTGTTTACAATGCAAGCCACAAATTAATAAAGATTCTATGATGTCCCTAAAGTTGGCAATTTGGTCTCATGGCATGACTCAAATATTGGGTATTTTTATTGCTGTGCTCATGTGCATGTGAAATAGATAGAAGAATATCCAATTGTCTATTAAAGCGAATTACAGGAAAACAGAAAGCATAAGACTATTGGTCTCAAATTACAAAAATATTTTTTTGTTTTGGAATTGCGAAGTTGCAAAATAAATAGCCATACGGATTGACATTAAATTGACATGACACCCTTGCTGTGTCATCCTCACAGAATTTCTACATGGAAAGATCAATATTTAGATGGTTTGTTTGGTTTCTTTTGGTCTAGAGTGAAGTTTGATGTCAGCTATTTTTATACTAATGGGTAACACTTTCAGATATATCATATTTGTATGTTTATGCCGATGGGCATTTAAAATCAAGGTCTTGGAGATCGACTGCGATTTTTCCCCTTGATTCAATTAAAAAATAAGAAAAATGCATGATATGCTTGCCAAATAAATTTATTAGTTGCCATGCTAAGTAGATGTTGAATTTAAGCTGATATTTTCAACGTTGCATGGCTTTGATGGCATCCTTGCATGATTTGTTCAGATCTTCCAACAGCTTGACATGCTTCCATAATATTTATGACTCTCCGCTTTCTGTACTTCTGTAGCTGTTTTAGTTAAAGAAAATTATCTATCATAGCTTGGCTTATGTACAAGTTACTTATTTTTCATTACTTTGGTAATATCTTCAACTTCTGCATACATGCAAATATAGATTTTATTTGCATTCTGACCTTAATGCGTAAAGATGTGGATATTCAAATTAGTTTGTGTTAATGCATGATCAGATTCCAGATTGTCAAAGGTCGATCCTTACATGTAAACAACATCTATCAATTTCCATATTGTTTAGGTGAGGAAGGAGTGGGTATATATATCAATGTGGGAGACACGTCCCATGAGCGGATGTGTCTCCTCAAAGTGGAGACATATTGGCTCAAGGGACATGTCTCTCCATTTAATTTAATACTTGTTTCAAACGTCGATCATAGTCCTTTATCTGATCGAAGCTACCTATTATCAACACTCCCTCTTTAGCAAGGAGGATATACTTCAAACAAGTATAAAGTGATGTCACCTAACTCGTGATATCAGAAGATATGGTATGCTTCTCAAAGTGTCAAGGCACATGACAATCTTCATAACACATCTTCATTTATGCAATACTCCCTCTTAGCTAGGGAAGATAACTTCCATCAAGTAAATGTGATATCACCTAACTCGTGATATCAGAAGATATGGTATGCTTCTGAAAGTGTCAAGTCACATGACAATCTTCATAACACATCTTCATTTATGCAATACTCCCTCTTAGCTAGGGAAGATAACTTCCATCAAGTAAACGTGATATCACCTAACTCGTGATATCAGAAGATATGGCATGCTTTTGAAAGTGTCAAGTCACATGACAATCTTCATAACACATCTTCATTATTCAACACTCCCTCTTTAACTAGGGAGGATAACTTTCATCAAGTAAACGTGATATCACCTAACTCGTGATACCAGAAGATATGGCATGCTTCTGAAAGTGTCAAGTCACATGACATTCTTCATAACACATCTTCATTATTCAACACTCCCTCTTTAACTAGGGAGGATAACTTCCATCAAGTAAACGTGATATCACCTAACTCGTGATATCAAAAGATATGGTATGCTTCTGAAAGTGTCAAGTCCCATGACATTCTTCATAACACATCTTCATTATTCAACACCCTCTCTTTAACTAGGGAGGATAACTTCCATCAAGTAAACGTGATATCACCTAACTCGTGATATCAGAAGATATGTTATGCTTCTGAAAGTGTCAAGTCACATGACATTCTTCATAACACATCTTCATTATGGTATGTGCACTGACATCAAGTCACATGATGTCTACCATAATAACTCATGGCATATCCACGGATATATAATTATCCACCATGATTAGAATCTCTTAAGGATCACAATGATCTTCAAATGATATCAAGTCCCATGATATCCATCAAAGTGTCCAAGAGATACTATCATGACATGTCCACAAATATCAAGTCACATGATATCTATCATGATAGTTCAACTCATCATTGTAGAGTCGTCACTTTACAATGTCACATACAAGTGTTCATTATTAGAAAGATCGTCACCTTTCAATAATGTACACAGGGGGAGTAGGCCCATAAGGTCATGGAGTCACACACATGACAAAAGAGTTTACACATTAAACATCTTTATATATTAGTACAACTTATAAACAATTTGAATTTCAAACATAATATCAAATTACATACCAAGTTTCTTCCCGAAGAGTTCAACTTTAACTCTGGAGAGAGGTTGTTGAGTATGTCTGTTGTTTAAACATTTGAACTAATATACTCCAACTGGATTACATTCCTTTCTACCATGTCTCTTGCATAATGGTAGGGGATCTCAATGTGCTTAGATCAAGGAGTCCCACAAACAATTTACGAAGCCAGACTGCTTCTCTTGCCCCCATAGAGGTTGCAATGTATTCAGCTTCTGTCGAGTTTTGTGCTACAAAAATTGTTTTCTGTAGATCCAAGAGATCATAGTCGATCCTAAACTGAAGCAACATTCTGATGTGCTTTTCCGATCGGTTACACACCCAACCCAATATGAATTAGAGTATCCAGGTTGATCTAGTTGGTTTTTTCTGTAAAGAAGACCATATCCAATAGTGTCGTGAAGATATCTCAATATATGTTTTACAACCATAAGGTGAATTTCCTTTGGCTCACACCTGAACTGGCTTAGAGCATTCAGTAGAACCTTCCATTTGTAGCAAGAGTGCTCTATCAACTGAGCTACGAGCCCCTTGTGGCCAACCCATTGTTAGTCCGGGTGTGGCTTATTTCCAACACCCCCCTTTAAGCCACACTGTGGGTGCTAGGGGCTCTTTTGACGTTAGATCCTTCTTTCCTTAAGCAATGAGATGATTTTTTTCTGTTATCAATAAATCATCAACATATAAAGTAATTATTAACATCTCACATTTCATTACATTAAAGTAAGGATTTCGGTCTGCATCATTCTTGGAGAATCCTAGTCCCAAGAGGTAGCTATCAATTCTTTTATACCAGACCCTGGGAGCCTGTTTAAGTCCATATAAGGCTTTTTTCAGTCTACATATTTGTCACAGAGTCTCTCAACGTGATGTCGTAATGGAGTCTCTCAACATGACGCCTCATCTCAGTCTCAGAGATGAACAAGGGCTTTCACCTCATATCTCTCTATCTCAGAGAATTATGCATTCCAACAAGTGATGATGTGACTCCCTCTGAAGCTCTAAGTACTTGCATCAGCCTCCTGACCTCCTTGACCAAAAAATGTCTGCAATACTTGCTTTAGAGAAATGGTTTCCAACTCACACCTTTGTAGAGGTTGTTCTCTTCAACCTCATCCCATATCACTCTATTATGAATAGGTTTACAGAACTACCAATGTTAAATCTAGGTTGACAGACATGAGCAATTCTGATCTCAATTGCTGAAGAGGTACTTCAAGAATTTAGCATATGTCCTTGCAACTTGAATCATAGAACTCCCTCTGAAGGTTAATGCTTCCTCTTCGAAGAGATGACTTCAACCATTCACACAATCTCAAGGTTGCACGCAGTGTCTCCATTTTCAACCTATAGGATGCATCAAACTCTTCTTGGAAGCAATCTCTTTCATTTCTATATCCGTCCTAAAAGCATTAAGAATAGATTACTAACAGTTCATGAGACTTAACTATCTCAAACAAGAAATACTATCTCAATGTTATAGTATGAATTAATAATTATAAAACAATTCATAAACATTATTTAACCATGCAATACTTATCTCATTAAAGAGTTTGATAAATGCTATTCACTGTACTCAATATGATTCGCTGCTCTTGCGCTCAGATCAGACCACAACCTTCACGACTTGAACACAGGCCCATGACTTAGAATTTGTAGAGGTGGCAGAGTAATTTTGAACATGGTCTTTGACCGTTCAAATTTATCGATGCACCTTGACCAGAAGTGATGATCATTACTTCTAGAAGGCATAGGTCCGAAATTGGAACTCTTCCCATTACTTTTATTGCTAGAAGAATCTCTGCACTCTGCACTAGGCGACAACCAAGGAAACGTGATCTTTATCGAACGACTCACATTTAGTAAGCCATCAAGAATTCCAAAAATATATAGCCATAGTTCTCGCAGGCTGGCAACAGAAGTAAAAAAAACTTTAAGAAGAGCAGCCATGTCACTTTCCTCAAGATCCGTCATGCATACTTCATCACACGGGAGAACTGGGCTGAGCGGAGATTACACGGAAGATCTCGAGACGCCATTTAGATCGCAGGACCCATACTTAGCATGGATAAATCCATCATGCCCAATGAATTCTCCAACCACGAGCACTGGTATAGATCCTTACTTTCTTCTCTGAAAGCAGAAAGGACTGATCAGAACACCCAGATTGAGGATTTCTATCATTACACATATGACACTATACTGCACGGTTTTAGCGCCTCATTAACACAGTCAGAGCTGGACATGCTGGAAGAGATGCCCGGACACGTATTATCATTCCCCGATCTAGTGGGAAACATTCATACCACCCATTCAACAGAATTTCTCGGACTGAGGCCCAATTCAGATCTTTTGCCCAAGTCCCGATTTGGGCAAGACGTAATTGTGGCCATACTGGACACATGAATTTGGCTAGAAAGCCAGAGCTTCCTCGACCATGGAATGGAGCCCGTGCCCACGAGATCGAAGGGAAAGTGTGAAAACGGCATCGACTTCGACCCATCGCTCTGCAATAAAAGCTCATAGGAGCGTGCTAGTTTCCAACTTCAACTTCGTCAGTTGCGGGCTGGTCAAATGGTGAAGGTACACCTTTTGGCAGCTTCGGGAATTCCATCCTGGTCGCTATTAATTTGCTAGATCCAGGCTCGCGCAATGGGGCTGATGAGTGTTTCTCCTTCTGATCGCTGGGCGAACTTTCGGTACTTTGCATCAGCTCTTGTGGGACGTTGGACATATCCATGATATTTTGAGGTTCCACTAACGGATACGATAGTGCTTGAATCCTCGCGATCTCCACGAAATATAAGTTCAGGTTAAACTGTAAGTTTTAGTCCTGCATCCACATAATAGGTTGCCAGTGTCGCATAGTCAATGGAATTGGATGTCCATCCCGGAACGGATTTAGGAACAGTCCGCAAGCCGCTCCCTTAAAAGGAGTGCACCAAGTCGCACCAGAGATCATGATCACCAGTCAGAATAAGAGAATCGATTACATTAAATGAAATCCATAAATCTGATCGGATCTCCGAAACTCAGCTCTGATACCATGTTAATGCATGATCAGATTCCAGATTGTCAAAGGTCGATCCTCACATGTAAACAATATCTATCAATTTCCATATTGTTTAAGTGAGGAAGGAGTGGATATATATATCAATGTGGGAGACACGTCGCATGAGCGGATGTGTCTCCTCAAAGTAGAGACATGTCAGTGCAAGGGACATGTCTCTCCATTTAACTTAATACTTGTTTCAAACGTCGATCATAGTCCTTTATCTGACCGAAGCTACCTATTATCAACAGTTTGGGCTAACTCTTGAGGTGTACATGATCAGGGTACATTTTTCTATTTTATTAACCTGTATTCCAATGGACCACTTCTTGTTCATTTTGTTTGAACTTTGGATTGAAAAAAATAGTACTGCACTTCTGTTGCACAAATTTAGAGTGGGCTTTTGTTGGGCTTTGGGAATTGGAGAAAATGTTCAATCTTTTTTAACCTAAGGACAACGTATGATGTTTGAGAATATTGTCTTATAGGATGTACACATTCATCCAAGATAGGGATTAGAACAATTTGAAACAAAAGAAAATAGCAATTCAATTTCTTACAAAGTTGTATATCTCTAACGTTGTTTTAATGCATTAAATAATAACAACATTAAATTTTCACACCCTGTTAAGTGGATTTTTTGAGTTGTTTGGAGTGTTGCACCCAAATGAAACTTGTGTGCTCATTTTTTCATATGGATACTCCACGGTGAATCGTGTGACTCATCAAAGAGGAGCCCAAAATCAGATTTCAAGTGAAAGGTGACATACTTCATAAATTGTATGATTAACCATTGTGTCAAATTTTTCAAAAATAAAAAGTATGTCAATGGGCCCTTGGTCTACTGGTGAAGTTGAAAGGTTTGGGATGAGCCCACTAGGGATCAAGTCTTGCTGAGTGCAAAGCCCCGATGCCTAAAAAAGGGATGAGGCGGGGATCGTGCCCCAGGTGGATTTTGGCAGAATGGGATACCCCTCAGACCTTGGCTCTAAGCTAAAGGGGACCCCCTCGGGGGCATCTCGAAAAAAAAAGAACAAAAAGTGTGACATCCCCTTTATCAATCGTGCGGTTCAACATTTATGTTTGGGTATATGAGTGAGGATTTTATTGATGTCGTCACCCATGCAAATAGAAAGAAAAGACTAATGGACTTGAAAACTCCCAAAAGGGAGAAAAAGAAGGAATCTCCATACAAAACATACGACGATGCTTCCATTTTCAAATCACATAAAACTGAAAACTGAAAGAGTTTTTGCTAATAATTATGTTAATATTTTTAATCAATATTTTAGATCACACTTGGTAATCTATCGTTAGAAGTTCTTTAAATTTTGATTTATATAGAGTGAAAAACTCATTTTTAATTAATTATAAATAGCTAAAAGCAAATACACCTAGGTTGTACATGGAAGTTTCTTGCTTCAACTCACTTGACACCTTCACTTTCACATCAACATTAACCACCACAAATGTAGAGTCACACACAAGCAAGAGTACATGAGCCACCCACTCCCTAACCCATGTAGCTAAACCTTGTCTACCAATCTTTCTAGGAAATTTGTCAAGATTGAAGCCTTCAAACCCATCACCCTTATTCCTTTATAGCCTTGTGGCTCTAGGATGTGTTTAACCAAGTTGAGGTTTTCAAAATCAAGACAATGAAAAATATTACACATGCATCTATTAGAAAGTAGGTCCCTATAATAAGATCTTGTTGTTTTCCCACTCTTGTGACGAGCCATCCAACTTGCACCAAATTCATTGATCAAAGTTGGAAACGGGGATTGATTGATTCTTGCAATAGTCAAGAGGTTGACAACTTCATTGTGTTCTTGGAAACAAGGAGTGAAAGATATCATCAAAAGACATAGAATTAGGGCATCGTCCAGTAAAACTTCTCTTTTTTGAGTTCAAACTCAATTATAATCAAACATTTAATAACCATTGAAGAATCTCCTTCAACTAAGATTTTTTCATCCCATAGTAGAAGCTATGGAGATTTTTGACAAATGCTTCTCATTCAACTTCATTATTAGTCTTTGACCCCCAAAAGAAAGAACCCCCTTTTATTGAAAGGACATTAGATTCTCTAATAACAACTCTAGCTCTTGCAATATGTGGATTACCTTTAGAGACAACATCAAAATTAAGCTTGAAGAAAAACATAAGAAGTTTTCAAACAAGATGATAATTTTCTAACAACTTGCTTGTCTATACCTTGTTAACAAGGAGCACACTTTTAAACATTATGATGTCAAGTTTTCACCAAAAATAAGTGGAAAGTTTACTTGAGTCACATGACAATCCATTATCATAGTAAAAAATGCTAAATTAAAAAAGTAGCAATAGGAATAGAATCACTTTACCTTGCATTATGAGGCCAAAGTGGTCAAAAAACCATAAAGGGACCAAATAGAATAGGTTGTGAGATTGACAACTATTTTGTCAACAAGTGACACTCATATCTAAATTGCGTGATCTTGCAAAGAGCAACCAAGAAACTTTGCAAAGTTAAAAAACTGGCATAAGCACTATTTGTGGGAGTGGTAACTCTCTTGGGAAAGACAAAAAAAAATGTTTGGGGTGCTTCCTATGTTTTATTTAAGTGTCATTCCTCCAAAATTTTCATTCAAATATTTTCATTTGGAAGGAGCAAGAGATTGTAGTGCCATTCATAGGGTTTTGTAAGGCTTTGTTTTGTAGTTTTCCATAACATCATCATTGTTCACCATTGTTAAAAGGTTTTCAATAGGCCACATATGAGCATACAATGTTCTTTAAGATTTTTTATATGTTTCATAGAGGTGCTTGTTAGTGTAGGTTTTTATTTTCTTTTATCTAGGTTTTTCCTACAATTTTAATCTAGCTTGCTTTGGTTCAAAAGATTGGGTAATAATGTGAGTGGAGTGGGTTGTGGATACCTTCCACAAGAGTTACTCTTTCATATTTTAGATACTTTGGAGTTACACTTCCTATTGATTATATTTGCTTCCTCTCTCTCACATAGTTTATATATAATCACTCATGTAGCATGCATTCTAAGTTTTTCTTATGCTATTTTTCTTATTGTAGATTTGTGTCTCTTGAGGATTTGCATGTATTGCATTATTGGAAACTTTGTTATGCTATTTTGATCTTTGATCATTTGTATTTACAATTCGATGTATCTAATCATTTCACTAGGTCTTGGGTAGCTTCTTACTTCTTGTGAAATATGACATGGTATTATAGCTATAGTGCTAGGATAGACAATTATTTTTCAGATTGAGACATTCGAAAGGGCTAATCACTTTGCATGCATTTTTACAAACTACATACTTTTCTCTTGTATTTCTTTTTAAAATATGGAGAATCATAATGGTTTGATAGGAAAAATAACTCTCTAGGGGTTTCTTCTTGGTTTTAATGATTTTAGGTTAGTAGTTTTTTGGTATTTTGGGTAATACTCTTAGCAATTCTAGTATCTAGGAGGCTCAAGATAGTTTTGATTTTGATTGTTTTTTTCTTGATCAAAGATTAGGAAGTTGATCTACAATAGAGAGTTTGAATGTACTCATTAGTGAACAACTTTTTTGTGGTATTTGTAACCAAAATGATAATGCTATTTAGTTCCGAAGACATCAAAACCCTAGGATCCATCTAAAGTTCATCAATTTTAGAGCAACTTACATCTTGGATATTTTTTTTTCCAATTATTTTCTTAGGTTTTCAAAAAGTACTCTATTTTTTAAAAAGTAGCCTATTACCCCCTTTGAGAAGAGATTGTGGCTACTTGGTTGCTAATAGATTGTAGGTCTATTCATCCTTAACCTAGTTGATCCCAAAGGCCTTGAGTTTAGGCCCATTTGCCCCTTATAGGTTACCTCCTTGTAACCACTCATTTGTCACCACTGTTGGGGCTTCAATCCACCCCTACTAACATCCTACCATCTCCTCTACTTAGTATCAATTTATGCCCCTTGTGCCTAGCAAGTGGGCCATCTCTACTAGTGGTACCACCTTTCAATTGTCCTCTAGCCACTAGATTGCCACCTACACCCAACTAGTGGGCTACCTTAGGCAATTCCATTGTTGTCTAGCTACTTGTTTGCTTACTAGAGTGCTACTTGCCATCAAGTCTTTGTCTCTCTCTTGGTTAATACATTTTGGAAGGAGATAACTTGCTTATATGGAGGTCTTTTTTAATCATTTTTTTTGAAATATGATAGAATTTGGGTGTTGCCACAATAGTGTGTCCCACTTTTGGGACATCCCAATTTTTGCTTGAAATCACACACTTTTTAGAAAATTTAATGATTTAAGCCTTGAGAGGTTCCATATAAAGGGTTTTAATTGAAGAGGGTTAGATCAAACCCCCTTGGATAGAACCACTCAAGTCAGATCATATCCGTAATGGAGTCTCCTCTGCACCTATCAAAATGTTGACAAAAACCCACTTTTGCTTTACCTTTTGGGGGATCAAATGAAGTCATTTAGAAATTATGTTTAGTATGTAACCCTTATTATAAGCTTTCCAAAAAGTATAATTTTGAATTATTTAATTTGATTATTATATTTTTATTTTATTTTTTGTGAATGTAGGTTTTTCACCAAACATTAAGACCTTTGTTTCACACATGTGGAAAAATAGGAAAGTGGAGAAAAAAATTCTAAAAAATATCGGTGCCCAGTATTTATGTCCTTATTTCAATAAAAAATAAGTTAATTCAGATGCATAGAAAAAAAGTCGTGTTATCGAAGTGCCTATGCCTGAATTATAGTTAATTTCACTTTAAAAAGTTAAAAAAATAGTTTATGCAATAAAAAATTATGAAAATATCTATTGCCCTAGATATTGATGTTTAAATCTATGTCTAAAATTTATAATTTTATCCTTTCTACAAATAAAGTTATGCTTTACCAAAGTAATGTCACTTTTTAAAAGTATTGCTAACTATACAAATAAATTATTAAAGGTTCCGTGGAAAAAATCACAAATTATGTCTTAATTTTTTTTAAAGTATATATTTATAATCTACAAACAAAATCTCAAAAATCACTAGTTGACATCATCTTCAAATTATTAGTGTTTTAGTTGTTATAGGTGTGAAAGTGAAAATTTGGTGAAAAATGTTGATTTCAATGTCCTACTTTGGCCAAAAAGCGGGGCACAGTATTGTAGGTTGACCCATTTTGTGTTCTTCACAATGGTATAATTGGTCATTAGTTTTGTTAGTATGTTCTTTTAGAAATCATATTTAATCATATTTTTTAGAATATAGTTCTTGTTTTAAGACCTTAAGAGGGTCATATCTAGTGCAAATTGTCTCCTTTTTGGGTCTCATTTTTTGAAATTGCATATTTTCTATGTACTCCGCATTGGTGCTCTCTATTTTTTTCAATTTATATCCAAACTATACTTTCTACATTATGCTCTATTTAAGAATTCAAAAACATTACTAGGTCCTATAAAAGAACTAATAATAAAGTGCCACCTTATTTTACTTATTTGGAGGCCTTTAATGAGGTTATTTTAAATCAAGAACCAAGATAAAATACCACATTTGGGGGGTTTTCATCATGGATCTTGGTAGCTACTATTTTGTCCAGTCTAACTTCAAAAAACTTTTTATCGTAAAAGATAGGATAAAAAACCATTGCCTTGAGCAAGATCTAATGCCATATCTCCTTAGACTTGTTCCTAAGGAAAGTGACTATGAACAAAAGCATGCATGGTTTAATTGTATTATTATTTTCTAGGATAAAATACATCACATTGAGCACATTGAGTTCTCTTTCACTACTTGGACCATCATCTAATAGTTGTATGGAGATCTTGATTCTCCATATAAGAATGATATTTTTTAGAGAGCCCTTCACTTGTGAATGATCCTTAGGTTGCTACCATTCCTTTCCTCCTTTTGATACCCCATCTTTAGTTAAGGAATTTCCTCTTGTTCCTATTGCTACTTCAGAGTCTAGAGCCACTTCTTTACAAGCTTCTAGAGATTCTTTGTAATAGGATCATATGTCTTCTAGATTCACTCCATTAGGATACATTCCTATTAGACATCTCTTGTTTGTTTGTAGAATCCCACATTTTGGATATAAATAATTGAGGAAATAGTTTTCCTCTTATAAGAAATTTTTTTATCACATGTTTTGCTAGAGTTCAAAGTTGCTTATTCAAGGATTTCAACGATTCTTTGCAATATGACTATTCATGTCTTCAAGACCCACTTCATTGGGAGGTCTACTTACTAGAAATTTAACATTTATTTTTTCGAATATTCTTTTGTATCTTGATGAAGTGATTCTATAACTTTTGTCACCACATCTTTGGTTCTCATTCTTCATTAATTTTCACATCATTCTAGATGCTGACTTTTTTCAGTTAGGATTGGGTCTCTTGATTTAGTTGTGACTCTTTTTAGCACAATGTAGTGACACTTGAATAGTTTTTGGAGACATACATTTTCATTTTTCTTCTCTCAAATTCTTTTCAAGAATGGGAAGATATCTTGAATACACTTTTGTGTTTGTTTCTTCCTAAGGGGAAAGTCTTGTTCAACAATATTGGACCACCTTCAACATTTTGTGTTGACATACACCTTTGACATAGGAGATTACACTTTGGGGGGTGTGGGGATACATGACCTTCCTTCATCTCCCTATCTTTTGGGGGTATTTTCTCTCTTTATTTATGGGTGAGGGGGGATTCTTTCTTGTAGGGAAATTTCTATGTATATGGGTACTTCATAAGACTTCACTTATTGGGACCCATGTTTTCACCCACCTAAGCTATGATTAAATGGGGGAGTGTTGATGTAAGTTTTTATTTTCCTTTATCTAAGCCCTTCCTACACTTTTAATTTATCTTTTTGAGGTTAATGAGTGGGTAATAATCAAAGTAGAGTGAGTTGTCAACATCTTCCATAAGAATTACTCTTTCCTATTTTGGGTATTCTAGAGTTACATTCCTATTAGTTAAATTTTCCGCCTCCCTCTCATAGAGTGTGTATATACTAACTCACCTAGCATGAATTTGATATATTGAAGCATGTTATGAGATTTCCTTATATTAATTTTCTTATTGTAGATTTGCATCTCTTGATAATTTTCATGTACCATGTAGTATTAGGAATTAAATCCATTATGCTCTTTAGAGCTACTGCTTGAGACAAAAAATGGTTCTTTTTTTGGTCTAATGGTCCATTCAATGACATGAGGGTCTAGTTGTAGGAAATTAATTTGACGAGAATTACCTTCTTCTTGAGTCATAAGGATAGGATTTTTTGTGTACTTTACATATCTATTTTGATAGGTGTTGGACTAGCCTCTTTCCTATATGAGTTTCCACATGTCTTCATTTGGATAGGTCATGAGATAACACACACATTGTAACTACAATGTGGTATAACTAATATTGTTTTCAAGGAAAAATAAATTTATTGGTAACCACCAATTAAAGGATTGTGGAGGACTAGGGCATGAAGCCAATTTTCTCCAACCTAGTTGGCCATGTAGTGTGTTAGTTTTCAAAATTGTAGGTCCTCTCCTCTAGCACCCCTACTCCAAGTGAGACAAGTGGAATGAGAAGTCTCAGTAAAAGAGAGGCACACCAACAAAGAAATGGGGGCTTTTGAACAATGAATAAGATTAGGGAAAAACTATTATTCTTTAGGCTCTACGAAACCTAAGGGGTATTCCCTTGAGGTCTCAACAAGATAATAAAGGTGAAAAACCTAGGTCTTGACAAATTATTCCCTAATGGTAGCCATGAAGAAACTTGAAAAGACCTTGTGTAAAGTATATTGAACACTTGATTAATTATATGCCAAGGATATAAAGAGATTTATATCACTTATGATGAGTGTAAGCATGCAAAATAAACAAGTGAAATAACATAAAATTCAAAGCAATTGAATACTCAAAATTTCACATGCAAACCTTCGATTGAGCATGTGTAAAGTTTTGCTCCTTTGTGATATGGGTGCTTAATTCGCCATCATGACATTAGCATTACCTGATTGAAAAATTGATAGAGTTTTGATGTATGATTGAATGCTTGATGATTTTATTGATGATTAATTGATAATGATTTAATTGATAGATTTGTAAGAGGATTTGATGAATGGATATGATTGAATCTAAAAGCTGAGATATGATCCTTGATTTGGGGGACCGATGAGGAGATGTGGCATGCATAAAAGAGTTGCACATTATTTTAATTTTCAAGGGGAGTTGACTAATGCATGAATGAGTTAACTGAGTGCATGGATGGGTGAAATGGATTTGATTGATGAGTGAGACTAAGAGTAAGTATGAGTGGACTGATTAGACTAGGAAGCCAACTAGATGAGGTGGAATTGATCAATTTAATAATTAATTAACTTAATGGTGCATATGAGGTGGATATTAATTATTAAATTAATTTATTAATAGATAAAATATGGATAAATGATTAATTAAATAGATAAATAAATGTATAATTAATAAATGATTATGAATAATTAATTTAATGAATAGACGAATAATATTTCCAAATTTAATTAAATAAATTAGGCATTATTTAATTAAATTATTATGTGTTGGGTGATAATATGTGTCTAAGATGATGATGATGATGATGATGATGATGATATGTGCGTACTAGGTGATGAATGAGAAAATTAGATGATGATTAGATAAAATTAAGATGTGGGTGATATGATGATTAGGTTATGTATAAGGATGGAATCAAGACCTAGGTAATAGGATGATTAGGAGATGTGATAGGATGGAATTAAGACCTAGGTGATAGGATGAAACCACGACCTAGGTGATAGGATGATTAGGCGATTTGATAGGATGGAATCAAGACCTAGGTGATAAGTGGATTCAAATCAAGTGATGATCGAATGAAATAAAATGATGTAAGTGACTTGGTGACATATTTTAGGTGTCTACAATGAGTTCCCTTAACACTTCATACTACATATATACATATGAATCACTTTCACATGACTCACATAGTATTTAACTGATTAGTATCTTACTAGATTCATTATGGGCTATCATCACAAAGTTATGAGAGGGTGCAAAATAGAACCTAAACTAAAACTAAAATGGGAGATAATTTATGAGGTTTTTAGTTGTGATGGTGGAAGATAAATAAAAAAATTGATGCCTTGATCACACTAGGCAATAGAGTTAAGTTTCAGACTGCAAAAAAATATGGCGTGAATGGGGATAATGGAAAGATCAACCAAGAGGGACAAACAACAAGAGGGTTAGATCAAATCAACAAAAACCCAAGACCCTAATGAATTGAATTATACCCATTACCAATGAAGTGATTCAATAAATATCAAATGAAAACAAATCAAAAGAACAAGAACACAAACTAAATTAAGCCTACTTTTACCTCACCCAAAGAATGCCAAACCCTTGTACTCCATTGCTGCAAATGTGAGATTATGCCTTTAGGATATGTGGATTTCTCATTCTAAGCATAACCCAACTGTGAAAAAGCTTAGAAGATTGATGGCCATGGATCTTGATTGCTAAGGAGCTCAAATAAAAAATTGAGGAGATCAATTGAAAATTGGAGAGAGAGGTCCTTTGAATGAGAGAAGAGGCTTGTTTTATATTTAATCTCAAGATATTTGATCAATGATTGAGATTGAAAGTTCAAATCAATGGTTGAGAGTGAATGGGGGATGAAGAGTGACGAGTCTAGTTATTAGTTAGTTTTCTAATGTTTTTATGCTTACTCATAGACAATTCTAGACACTTATCTCATACATATTCCTAAACTTTACTATATTTTATGCTCATTATGCAAATTTGAACCTGATTTGAAGCATATGGAAATATGGTTATAATGTGATAGTTATTGTATAATTTATGTGTGGATATGTATGAATTACAATGAATATCTATGCTTAAGCTATGGTTATTAGTATTGTGTAGATGTTGTATGAACTAACTCTTTACAACCAAGGAGCCAAAGGAGGTAGATTGTATCCCCCAACAACTGGGAGGCGTATCCTGCAACCAAAGGAGTTTTTAGACATTGATGCAGGTGAGGTTCCAAAATAAGCTGAGTGCAACAATTGTAGAAATGGAGGCACTTATTAGGGATTATTGTGCATTATCATGATATTCAATAAATAAACTAAAGGAGAAGAGCTCTATTATAGTTGGGAGTCTAACGTGACAGTTTCAATAGTCCATGTTCTAATTCTTGTTGCAACAGAGTCATAGTTCTATTTGGACTCTTCTTCCCTTTTCAATTATGGTTTAGTTGATCAAACTTTATCACACTATTATGTAGGGAGTGGTAATTTATGATTCAATTTAGAGTCCTTATTTTATTAAACTCCCCTATGCCTATATATATGGTTTGATGGTTGAGGCGTTAGTTAAGTTACTTATTTAGATATAGCAATAAGATACTTTTAGTTAAGTTCTTGTTTGTACACAAACAATGCTCATGATCTTATGAATAAAATATTTCAAAGGAATCTTAGATTTTGATATTCTGAGTTATGAAATGAATGGTTTTTCATTATTTTCATGATTACGTTAATCTGAGGAGCTAGATTTGGGTTAAACCTATGGAGACAAACACTTGAGTAAGGGCCACTAAAGGTAACTATTTCCCACTTCATCTTCTATATATATTTTTATGTTGTAGTAGTTACTCCATGAATACATGTTGTCTTAATTAGATTCCTTATGTTATGAATTTATCCATGAACAAATCTTATTTTACATTCATGCTTTAGTTTGCTTCAATCTATTGTACTCTGAAGTGTAGGTTTAATTAACAATACTAGTTAATTCTAGGATTCATTTCTTGATAGTGAACTATTCACAATCTTTTGCTGTAGTACCCATAGAAATAGTGCCAACATTACTTCTTTTATTGTTATGCATTTTGTGATTTCTTACCATGTGTAAACACCTATGCTAGGATGATATAGGTAGTCTTGTTTCTCTAGAAGCACATATAGTGCTAGCATCATCACAAGCTTACGTTATCCCTAGTTGATAATTTAATGAAGGTCCTTCCAAGGGTTTAGTAGACTATTCAATTAGGTTTTCCTTTGAATTGTGTGTCTGACATCAAGTCTACTGACATTAGTAGGGACTCTACATTTTTGGTGTTTTTGTCGAGGATGGTGCTACTTTCAAAGATTCATTTCTATTATTTTCAAGCTTTCATAGTTTTAAAATTTTCGTTTAGTATTAGGGAAATTAGGTTTTATTCCTCCAAATACTAGAATATTTCACTAACATTGTGCAAGATTTGTTTCTATACAAAGTCACACCTACTGTATGCAGAGGTAGAGAGATGCATTGGGAATATTTTTCCCTCAAACTGACAAGCTAGAGCGGATATTGGTGATCACAGTGAGGCTATTCCTGATGAAGAACTTTCCCTTTCACCAACATCTACTGCAAACACAAAGGATACCTTTCAAACCATGGCTAGTGCAGTAGTGGATGATGATCCACCAAAACATGTAACTTTTGAATTTCCCATTACCAACCAAGAGAGGGCCACTATCCTGAAGAATATACCTCCTTCAATATTGCCTGTCTTCTATGGTTTGTTAATTGAGGATCTATACACATTTTTTTTCAAATTTTATGTCCTATGTAAGAGCTACGACTACACAACTAATGCTCATAAGATCAAATCATTGCTTGCAACATTGAAGGATGATGCAATGAGATATTTTATGGGACTAGGAAAAGATGCTGTTCTAGATTGGAACACTATGAAAATAAATTTCTTGGAAAAATACTAGGACTATTGTAGAGGAGTTGATAGAAGAAGGGATGCCATTTTGATAATAAATCATAAAGATGATGAACCACTAGAGGATTATGTAGAAAGGTTACACTTCTTCTTGAAGAAGAACCCACTAAATAGACTCTTAGAGGAATCCTTGAAGCTGGTGTTTTTAAGAGGAGTTAATAATGATTGCATGGATTCCCTTAACCTTATTGGGTTAGGGGATGTGTCTCAATCACCCTTTGAAGAAATCTGCAAGGATTGTAGAAATTACTCAAGGACCTTTACCAAAAGGATAAGGGGGGACAAAGCATCATCCATTGGAAAGACATCCAATGGAGTTTCTAGAGTAGAATTGAGTAACCTACTGTCCAACATGAAAGAAGATATTATAAGTCATCTAGCTATTGAGTTGGACACTCTACATGTGAAGAAAAAGAAAGAAGAGGTTGAGGCAATACTTACTGAATACTACCCCAATTGCAAAAAAAGAAAAGGCAACTACAAGTGTAAAAGGGTGGTAAGTATTACAGAGGACAAACCAAAGAAATTAAATTTTCATGACCATTGGAGAATGAAGATGGAAAATTATTCTACATTGCATAAAGAAGGCCATGTCATCCAAGACAAGGTATGCCATAAGACCTTTTAAATTTCAATACACCATTTCTAGTTGATAATTAGAATTTCTCTAGTTGGAACCCCTGGCCTTTGGAAAACACCCAAAACCATTGGAAAAATCCTCAGCAATGGAAAAACCCTCAACAAAATTGGAACCAACAACAACCAAATATATGGCCACAACAAAATTTTCAAGGATCTAATTACAACCCTCGGTGGCCAATACAACAAAATCAATGGAAACCAAAATGGAAAAAGGGCCAGTATTGGTAGAACCAAAATATGAATTACCAATAACCTCTACTACCTTCATAGCCACAACAATAGGCCATCATGCCCAATCAATAAAAACCAACATCTCAACCACCAAGAGCACCACAACTACCTATCCAACCTGCACCTAACCCAACTAACAAGCCTATTCAATAGGCATACATTAATGAGGCTATTCAATACCATACTTATGGGGTAGAGGTGAGTGATGTCCACCTTAGGTCAAGGAAAAACATTGTCTAGGCCTTCATCCCCTCAAATCACTGAAATGGTGGATGAGGAACCCATAACAAAAGATTTAGACAATTCACCTCTGGATCCTAAGTCAAATCAAGTAAACCAAACTATTTCAAGTCTAAAGCCTCCATTCCCTAAGTTTTTATCTATTCCAAGACATTAGAACCAAGCTGAGATAGACCTATTGGGTTAGCTAAAGGACGAGAGTATTGAAATTCCCCTCATTCAAGCCATCAAAGATATTCCAAATTACACCAAGCTAGTAAGATACCTTTGTCTTAAAAATCCAGAGAGAAAGAGGAAGGACTCTCAGACAATACATGTCTTAGGAAACCTTGTTGACATTATGCTAGGGAATATAATTGTCCCTAAATATACAAACCATGGAAGTCCAGTAGTGGATGTTAAGATAAATGGAAGCCTTATATAAAACACCTTGATTGATTTAGGGGCAACCATTAATGTCATGACTAAGGAGACAATGCAACTACTACATCTAGTAAACCTTAGACCTACACCCATTGTTTTATAGTTGGTAGATAGGTTAATAGTGAAACCTGAGGGGATCATTGAGGACTTAGTCATAGCATTATATTCATGGGAGTATCTTGCAGATTTTATAGTCTTGCAACCAAAGTACAACCTTGCAAGATATCCACTTATTTTAAGAAGACCATGGTTAGAAATAGTTGATGCATTTATAGGTTGTAGGTCTGGGAACATGATAATATCAAATGGAACTGTGACTAAGAAATTAGTCCTCTATCCACTAGCCCAACCTCATGCATATCTAGAGAAAACTATGGCCTAACTTGGATGAAGAAGACCAATATTTCTTGCAAACCCTCATGACTATTAAACATAGCCCTCTATTTAAAAATCAAGATGAGGATGATTTAATTGACCACATCATATAGAATAACTCCGGTAGGAACTCACAACAACAAGACTATCTTTCATGTGTGCGAGATCCACTGCAAAATATTATACGTACAAATTCATCAAAAGTATCCCAGTTTTTCCATTCTTTATTACCACAATAATGTGTCATAAACATTAGTGGACTTGAACTTTCATCTATACAATCAGCATCCAAGACACTAGAAATCATGCCAGATAAAATGTTGAATGTTAATAATGGATTAATTGAAGAACAACAAAATTCTCTACATACTTTACTATAGGCACACACAATAGCCTTTGCATGGGACTACCATGAAATGAAGGGGATTGATCTAGACCCGTGCATGCATAGAATCTATATAAATGATGGTTTCAAACCAATTAGGCAACCCCAAAGAATAGTTAAAACTGAGCTACAAAAATTACTTTATGCAGGCTTCATTTACCCTATTTTTGACAGTAAATGGGTGTCACCTCTAGTTATTGTCCCTAAGAAAGGAGGAAAATGGAGGGTATGTGTGGAATTTGGAGAGCTAAAAAAAAGCACTAGAAAGGATCACTTTCCACTACCTTTTTATTGACCAAGTGTTTGATTCCCTAGTAGGTAAAAATTACTTTTCCTATCTAGATGGATTTAGTGGCTATAAGCAGATAAAGATAGCTCCAGAGGACTAGGATAAAACCACATTTACATGCCCTTGGGGCTCATATGACTATTTTGTTCTTCCATTTGGACTATGTAATGCCCCAACCACTTTCCAAAGGGAGGTGCTAAGTATTTTCTTCGATTATGCTCACGACTCCATGGAAATATACATGGATGACTTCACAACCTATGGGGAAACATATGAAGAAGCACTCTAATTGGATTAAATTATGGATTGATATTGGAGATAAATTTCTCTCGTGACTCTATCAAGTTGGTAAATGTGTTTGGGTTGATCCTTGGGAATTTTTCAGTAATTTCCTCACTTTATATTCCTTTAATTGTCAATCCGGGAGTTGTAAACTTGTGAAGGGTGTTGCAGAAATCTACCTAAGGGCTAAAACTAATGAACTAAGGGGGGATGAATTCATTTTGAAATTGAATTAAACACACCTTTTAAATCTAAAATTCAAATCAAACCACACTTGAATCTGCAAATGAATAAAATCCTATCTTTAAACACTATCTTCCTATTTCACTCCAACACATGTACGCTTTGGAATTTTCAAGTAAAATCTTGAAATAAATATCTTAAAATTACACAATAAACTTCTAATCTTAAGCTTGGTTTGATTCTATTGTTTCTACTTCTTGGCAGAACTTGTGACAGGAAGTGTGACAGGATTTATAGTGACATAATATACAATAGCAAGAAAATACGATGACACAAAATAAAGGATGTTTTTGGAATGATGTACTGTCAATCAATGAGTTCCAATTTGCATAAATCAAGTATTCAATTCTTAAACTATCAACAAGAATGTTAATGAATAATGGAATCCTTGAAATCCAATTAATCCTGACTATAAATGATTAAATTTGTGTGCAAAAAATCAAAGTAAATGTAACTGCAAGTGATTAAATCTATGTACAAAAAGGAAATTAACTTCAAATCAATTCACACACACATAACTACCACACTAAAAACTAAAAACGAGTCACAAATTGGCATAAAGAGTGGGCCTTGCCTCCTTTGTTGATTAATGATGAAGAGATTAGTGCATTCCTAGCTTAACTTAGCTACATATATGCGTGAGAAATTCTGAATGATTTTGAGGTAGCAGAATAATATTATATTATCATATATCCAGTCTTTAAATCACACAAACATATTTATACTGAATAGTCATCACTAAAATTTATTATGGTTTTTTTTGTGGTTGATGGCCAACAAACCAGAGTTTGTAATCAAAATAAATAATCGGCCAAAAAATATTTAACAGTTCGTTTGTCTTTATCAAAAACAAAAACATAACAAGAAGATAATATAAGTGAAATTCCATCAACATTCATTCCAACGAGGTAGCTTGTTTCTCCATTAACCTCCTATCTTCCTCATGCTTCTCAATAGTTGGAGCCACATCTCTAATTACCCCTGCCAATTAATCAAAAATTGATCAATAGTGCTTTGAATAATTAGCATTGTAATAGTTTTAATTCTTTTCATAATTTATTAAATACACTTATTTTCCTCTAACAAAAGGTGATAGGAGATATGATTAGGGCAACATAATTAAAGGAAAAAGGTAGATAAGTAATGAAATAATGAGGCCTAAGTTTTGTTCATTATTCCCCCCCAGTTGGAGATCTTGCATGTTCTCATGCAAGGAAAGAAAAAGACTACAAACCAAGATAACTTGGTCAGCTTCTGAATAGTACTAGTAATTTCCCGAGCCCAATGTTCCCTCAAAGCCTCCATCTACACCTCATGATCTTCAATGAGTATATACTGATCTTTAGAAACTCCTGCTTGTTCCAGCTATACCTTTAACCCTTGATTTTCTTCTGCCTATGTCCGAGAGATAGAATTGGCTTATTCAAACTAATCTTGCAACTCTTTATTCTCCTTCCTTAAATTTTTGACTAGACTCTACAAATCCTTGACCTATTTGAGGAGGATCTCATTTTCTTCAAATTCCTCCTCGACTTCTACTTCAACTTCTACTTCAATCCCTTTTTCACCCTTCATGTTGACCTCTAGATTTACTTGGTTGACAAACTCTCTACTATCATTCTATCCAGGTTCTACATATTCAACCATCATTAAGTTTTCTGCAACATATTGGTCAATAAGAGATAGAGGATTCTTTTGTTTACCCTGCTCTTCTACATAAGCAATGACAGGGCTAATAGCCACATATATCTCATGTTCTTCACCTAGAGTCTCATCATCTTGCTGATATAAGTTTTCATCAAAATCCATGAAGCTTCCCACAGTATTGGGTTGGTCTAATTCTGCCTATACATTTGATACATTTACTTGTGTCCCATCATTAGTATCCTTCCCCTCACCAAGTGTAGAGAATTTAAAGTGTTGCTATTCTGAAATAGTACTTCCTATCTCATGAAAGGAGGGGATCATCTCTAGTTGACTAGGATTAGTTACCAGCTCAATATTGGAGTCAAGACCACCATCAAGCGTTTTTGAGGCTATCTTACCAGTACTAGGTTTTTTTGCTTTTCCCTTGTCTTCCATCTCCCAGATCTTCTATATTCTCTTCTAACTTTTTCATTTTTCTTAAAGACTGTGGCCAAGACCTCCAAATTAGAATCAATTTCTTTCTGGTCATTTGATTCTATAATGTCACTTACAACTTGGGCTAGTCCTTTCAACTTATCCATAGCCTCTTTGTCATTCTTATGCGCTGGTGACTCCTCTACAAAAGTTGGGGTTTTTGGATTATGTCTAGTGGAAACTCACCTACTAGACCTACATTTAAGACTGGAACTGGAAGTAATTGGGGTCTTTTTATTGAGTTTCATCTTCTTGCTTGAACGTGAAGTAGAGGGGGTTGCAAGAAGACTTTCTTCAATGTGAGTGGGGCTTGCAGGTCTTTCGTCCATCTTTGGAATCTCCTCTTCAATAGGGTTTGAATTTTATTTTTCTTTGTCAGGGTTTTCTACTTCCTGCTCTGAATTTTCCTCCTCTAAACCAACAGAGCTATCCCAGTCCCCAGGAGGATATAAAAAATTTAATTCTTGGATAATCAGTAACCTAATTAACACATGATGAGCTAAGGAATTTTGCTTCCCACTTTGCATAGTCTTACTCATACATTGTAATGAACATAGAAGAAAATGAGGGACATATACAAGCAAACCTTTCCTCAAATTTAACAAGAGGAAAAAATGTTGTGCATATACATATGCGTACCTCCCTTCACAAGTAATATGCTATATAATAAACCAAGAAACATCATTCCATGGTTGAGGAAGTGAAGCCAAATTAGTCCCTTGCCTAGTAACATACTCAATGAGTTCACCACGGTCGAGGAAGTGAATCCAAATTAGTCCCTTGGCTAGTAACATACTCAATGAGTTCACCACACTACAAAACTGCCTTCTCAGTGGCTGTAAATCTGTTACCTTGGTAGAAACATCAGGAAAATAATGTTCCCTAGACAATGGAAGTCCTATGACATCCACAATTTTTTCAACTGAAACAGAGAATTGCAATCCCCTGATACTCACTTGATTCTTGTGGAACCCATGTGCAAAATCCTTGGCTACATTCTTTTCAAACCCACACAAAATTTTTAAAGTATACATCCCAATACACTTGCCATAATATTTTATAGGCCCTCCTTGCAGCTCGAAGTTGTTTCATAGAGATAGGTTCATAACGGTGTTGACATTCGGCCATGGTTGTGCGAGGAAGTCGAAACTGTAGAAAACCAAAAAATTGAAACCTCCAATGTAAAATGCTAAAACAGGGAGATGGAAACGGTAAAATGGTAAAGTGGGTTAAGTGAAAAATGAAATGATGTCATATGATATATGGTAAGTGATTAATGAACACAAGGGATTAAGTATATGGTATTAATTGCATAATATAGTTAGGGATACAAAATGATAGGTAAACTGAGCAAAAAATATGCCCTATCCAAGCAATCATACCATAAATAGCTACAAATAATACACCAATTTTATCCTCCCCCAACTGAAGGTTAGAACCGTCCACGGGGCAAGTCACCAGTGGTTGCGGAAAATAAATATAAATAATAAATCAGAAAAGAACATAAAAATTACCACCTTACCAATTACCGAAGGAGATCAAGCCACGTGATAAATCTGATGTGAGAGGACGACGAGTGACCAAGCATAAATGCAACATCCTTGGAGAATGAGTAGCATGAATGGAAGAAGATCATAGTGAAGGTGATGGGATGAAAAAAATGGAGCAAGAGAAGGATGATGTGGAAATGATGATGGAGTGAGGTGACAAGTGGTGGACAAAGATAGATGGTACCAAAAAGAATGACGTGGAGAAAGTCTGGGGGTGAACGGTATGACAAATCCAAAAGCCATAGAAAGAAATCCACAAATGGAGTAAATGAAATCAATGCCAGCTTGGATTTGAAATGGCACAAAAAAATGGAAGACAACCTTGCAACGTACGTGCAACAAAACTGGAAATGCTAGCACATAGTATAACAATTGCTACAGTAAAGAGTTTGAACACTGTCATAGGAATGATAGGAAAGTTCCTTGAACACAAAAAGAAAAAAAACATGGAAGGAGAAAACAATTGTACCAAATAACCAACCAAAGAGAGCACCAAGAGGCTACAAAAACATCCTAGAAAGGCACATAGCCAAAATGGGTGTGAAAAAATTGTGGTGGCTGAATTACTTGGCACACCAATGATAGGAGGAACAAATGATGATGCTTTTTTTATTTTTTATTTTTTCTCTTGATGATAGAGCATCGACAACCCAATTTTCACTCTATTACCACCTAGAGGCACTGAGAAATCAATTTTCACCCCTAAGATTATTAAACAGTCAACACCCACCGGAGGTCGATTTTCAAGTGCAACTGGCCAACAACGCCCGAGGGTTTTCATTGTTGGATCTTTTATTGATTTTTTTTAATTTTGTACATATATCATTATTTAGAAGAAGTGAGAGGAACAAGAGTCAGTTCCTCCATCATAGTAAAAGAAAATGTTTCCTTCAAAAGGGGCCGTTTGTAAAGTTTCAAATGATGCTCATTAACAAGAAGAGCTATGCATTCATAATCCACAGTGCATAGTCTAACAACACCATTGTCGTACATAGTCTGAATTTCATAAGGATCAAGCCAACGAGTATGGAACTTCCCTTTGAAGTCTTGGAATTGGGATTCATAAAGTAACACCTAATCCTAGGGTTGGAATGTCTGTGACTGAATGAAGTGGTCATGCCACTATGCTCTTTGCTTTTGCACTAGCTTTGCATGAAGAAAGGCCTCCTGACGTATTTCATCTAAAGAATGAAGTTGAGAAAGTCTCTATTTTTGTGCTTAATTGAGACTCATCCTAAGCTGAAGAGCGGTGCAAAGATTCTTTACTTCAAATTCAATTGGAAAGACAACCTTCTTTCCATAGACGAGCTCATATGGTGTCAGTCCTGTTGTTGTTTTCCAAGTTGTGTGATAAGCCCAAACTACTTCGGGAAGTCGTTCTACCTAGTCTTTCTTGTGCACTGCTACTATCTTCATGATAATATTCTCTAATTCATGGTTGGTTACTTCCACTTGCCCATTGGCCTATAGATGGTATGGAGAGGACTTTCGATGCTTGATTTCATATTCTTGTACCAACGCAACAATCAAGTCAGAGGTAAACTGTGCTCCCTGGTCTGTGACAATTTCTTGAGGCACAGTCTACTTGGTAAAAATATCTGAATACAAGAAGTTAGAAACCTTAGTATTCCTAGCATGCTTTAAGGCTACCACCTATACCCATTTAGTGACATAATCCGTACAAACCAAAATATATTCTTTATTCTAAGAAGGATGATTAATGGCCCCTAAAAAATCTAACCCCCATTTTTCAAATGGATCTATGGATAACTACGGGTGTAGAGGAATCTCATCAGTGCTGGTAGGCCACCCATACATTGACATTTATCATAATGTTGAACAAAACTTTTATAATCCTTATAAATCATTGGCCAACAATACCCTGTAGTTAAAACTTTATTAGCAGTTCGCTGTGCTACAAAATGGCCTCCACATGGCTCAAAGTGACAAGCATGAAGGACATCAAAAACATCTTCTTCTGCAACATAATGACACATAATATTATCAATCCCAGTACGAAAAAGTAAACCATTTATCCAAATTTATTTCCCATTGAGCCATATGAGCTTTCGTCATTCTCGTGGGGAGAAGTGAGGCAAAAACCTACAGGTAACAAGATAGTTAGCTATATTAGAAAACCAAGGGCTATTTATAGAACTATCAAAAAGGTGTTCATCTGGAAAAGTATCATCCATAGGAACTGGTTCATCATCATGCTGCAATCTAGATAGAAAATCATCCACTACATTCACTCATCCTGGTTTGTCGAGAATGGTAATGTCAAATTCCTGCAAGAGAAGCAACCACTAGATTACACGTCTTGTAACAAATGGTTTGTTTATCAAAAATCTAATAGTAGAGTGATCCGTACACACAAAAACTTTGTATCCAGTGATATAGTGGTGAAATTTATTTATTGCATAAACTACAACTGAGAATTCCTTTTCAGTGATAGTATAGTTTACATCATCACCAATAAAATTCTTACTGATATAATAGATAGAGTAAAAGAGAGTGTCTTCCTTTTGTCTAAGTATGACTCCCATAGAATTATCTGATGTGTCAGTATGTATATGAAATGATAGTTCCCAATTGGGTCCTCACAACACAGGTGTAGTTATTATTTTTACTTTTGATTTCCTTGAAGGATTGCTGGCATTCGAGTGTTCATGAGAAATCTACATTTTTCCCTAGCAACACAAAGAGGGAAGAGGCAATCTTGCAATTTTTTTGAATAAACATCCTGTAATAAATAACATGTCCTAGGAAGCTATATACATCCTTCAGAGAGGTGGGAACATGCAATTCTTGAATGATTTTGACCTTTTTAGGGTCCACTTCTATTCCTTTTGCAGAAATATAATGGCTCAAAAAAATTCCTTTAGTCATTAAAATATGAAATTTTCATGACTCAAAGAAAGGTTGGTATCAATATATCGTTTAAGCACTTTTTCAAGATTTTCTTTAGGTTCATCATATGTGTCACCATAAATATTAAAGTCATCTATATACACTTCTACAAAGTTATGAATTAAATCAACAAAAATACTTAGAACAACTCGCTGGAAAGTAGCAGGTGCATTACACAATCCAAAAGATAAGACATTATAGGAAAATGTGCCCCATGGGTAGGTAAAAGTAGTTTTGTCTTGGTCTTCCAGGGCAATATGGATTTGGTTATACCCACTAAATCCGTCGAGAAAGGAAAATAACTTCTTTCCAGCTAGGGTGTCTAAAAATTGGTTAATGAAAGGAAGTGGGAAATGGTTTTTCTTGGTTGCCTTGTTAAAGGATCTATAATCAACACATATTCACCATTTTTCATTTTTTTTAGAAACTACTAAGAGTAGGGACACCCATTGGCTATTTGATATTGGATAAATAAATACTACATTAATCAGCTTCTGAAGTTCTTCCTTACCTATTTCTCGTAAGATTGGGTTTAACCTTCTTTGGGGTTGTCACATAGGTCTACTCCCTTCTTCTATATAGATATGGTGTACACAGGTAGTGGGATGAATACCTCTCATATCTTGGTAATCCCAAGAAAAGGCTTCTTTGTGTGCATGCAAAATCTCAATTAGGTCTTTTAATTGGGAGGCATTCAAATTGGGATTGATGTTGAGTGTTTTACCACACAAGATTTCAGTAACTTGGGGCTGTATAGGGGTATCGATAGCAAGTAGTTGTGAATTAGACGAATATGAGTCAGAATTCCCAAATATAAAAAATGGACTGTATATACAAGTATGTGCCAATAATTGATGCAAAGTAGTAAAATGCTGAATAAATTGTGAGCTACTAACAAAAAGTTTCCAAATGGGCAATGATCATACCCGTAGGGAAAATCATTGTCTCTAAAACATTATCAACCAAATAATAATTTTGCAAGAAATGATTAATAATAGTGTCTTCTGAAATATACTCAAATTCCCTACTTTGATCTATCATCAAAATAAGTAAAGAATCCTCTAAATCACTATCGATCCATAAGGGATCCTCCATTTTCAACCATGGTTGCGCTGTAGGGTACACCAATAATTGCTTCATTTTCTCCCTGTTCAAAATTACCATGTTTCCAGACCTACAATTAATGAAAGGATTAACAACAAATAACTATTGATGGTGAAAATGACACAAACAATGTTAAACATAATATCTCTACTCTATTTCTCCTGACAAAGAATGACAACACATAGTAGCCTAACTCCCAAGGTCCTGGTAGTTGGTTCTCAACTATCTGGTGCCACTCAATTGGTCCATGAAAATATAATATTCAAGGGGCCTTTGCTGGTAATAAGGAATGCAAGCAATGAAAGATTCATCAATATGTATTTAACGAACAAGGGGTTTTAAAATAAAAGAAAAAGATAGATCGGGGCATACATCATTGAAACATGAATACAAATTATCTAATATTCGGACATATATTTTCAACAATGAATGTTCCTCCAATAGATCAAGAAAACCATAACATGATACAATTTATAGAATAGTCCATACTATTGCATGCATCTATGGTGCTTAATTTAACCATCACAATCACACATCATAAATATTTTAAAGATTCCAAAAGAACAAACTCTCATTCGTTGCCAAAATCATAGATGAATAGACTTTCAATAATTCAATCCATAGATAATTTAATGAAATAATATTTAAATCTGGTTCCTTCTAATGATTTTCATCACATAAGAAAAACTCATGCTTCATCACAATCACTGGCATACAGATAGACTATAATTCATTAACCTTATCCAGTAAACTCAATTCGAACACCATATTGCGTAAAAAAACCTGTATTTGTATTCAACTGTAACTAATAATAACAAACTGTCTTTCCAAAGCTATAAAATTCCTATCTCCTACTATCAGGTGGCTAATCTTATTCTCATCAGTCGACCCTTACAATCTGGTACCCTACAGGTATATATAGATGTACAAAATATGAAGTCCTCTCTATCTAAAGTCAAGATCCACCTTTTTAGGAACTTAAATTTTCTTGGAAACTTAGATCAATTGATCTCTAGTTCCCATATTGATCATCTAGTAAACTAGAGAGAAAAAGAGAGAGGAGA